>JACSYO010000461.1:0-20000 GCA_016806645.1 Ophiodon elongatus
TGTGTGTATATATATATATATATATATATATTATCCTTTTACTTTGTTATTGCCATCTGTCGTGGTTATTTGCATAAAAACACAATTCAAATAAGGAAATACATGATTGTGTTATTTAAATATTTGCTTTGATTAATAAACTCTTTGTATGAAGAGTTTTAATGAAGTATAATAATGTGCTTAGACATTAGTGTTAGAAAGTTAAACAACTCTTAATTCATCTCTAATATTATTTATTAGTATTATTTATTATTATTGTTATTTCATCTTTCTTGTGTACATTGTTATTGATTCTATTGTTTGTTTTTTACAATATAAAGTGCCTTGAGTACCCTTTTAAAGCCCTATACAAATAAAATGTATTATTATTATTAATATCTATTTTATATTCATGTGAAAACTCCTTCGAACAATTAAATTCATTCAAGTTTCTCCTTCAAAAGCTGCATTTTAAAGAAATAGACTTTTACTCCGCCTGCTGCACATTAATAAAGTCACAAAAGCAAAGAGCTACTTGATGCTTTTGACGTTTTAAGTTTTACGGTTTTGCATTTTAACGTTGAAGTAATATCCATTCAAACTGAAATGTAGATAATAAAGAAACATAAAGTAATATTCCCCTGAGCGCCGCAGCTGCGTTAAACAGAGGAAACTCTTCTCCGTGTCCCGTAGTTGGCTGGAGCCGCTCCTCCATCACACGGCCAAACATCTGACCTTCATTGAAGCTTTTTCACTGCTCCGTTTCATGTTCCTTCTGCGTGTGTTCACAGGGTCTGTACTACCTGCACAACAAAGGCAAAATGCACAGAGACATCAAGGTGAGGACACGCCTCCGCCTCCGCCTGCATCCTGACTTCCTGTTTCAAGCGTAGTTCGGAAGACGGCCGCCTTAAAAACCTCCACGCAATTAAATCAACGCTTTTCTCTAATTATCACTTTACTGCTGTTTCCATTATTTTGTTATAGAGGGGAACCCCATATTTATTTACTGTGTTGTTATTTATTTATTTATTGTTAATTATTGTTATTCATTTGATCTGTGAGTGAAGTGTTGAGGGTTTTTGTTTGTTTTCCTCTGGCAGGGAGCCAACATCCTCCTGACAGACAACGGCTACGTTAAGCTAGGTGAGCGAGAGCCGCCTGCTACACGAGACCGAACCTCTGAACAACCCGCTGAACCCCCGTTCCGTATCATCTGTTCTCCCCCCCCCCCCCCCCTCCTCTCTCCACAGCTGACTTCGGTGTATCGGCTCAGATCACAGCGACTCTCGCCAAGAGGAAGTCGTTCATTGGAACTCCGTACTGGTGAGTTGTGTTTGGGTTTTTCTCCGTAATGCAGACGTATAAAATCTAATATCTAACGGCACATTAGAGGCCATCGGCCAGTTGTGGGGATTCAATAAATTATAGTTTTTTATTATTATTATTATTATTATTATTATTATTATTATACATTTTTTTTATTTTTATGGGTGAAGCAATGTGACATCATCCTAAAATGAATGACATGTTGTCATATAATGTTCATATAATAATAATAAATAATGACATGTTATCATATAATGGTCATATAATAATAATAATAATAATAATAAATAATAATGACATGTTATCATATAATGTTCATATAATAATAATAATAAATAATAGTAATGACATGTTATCATATAATGTTCTTATAATAATAATAATAATAATAAATAATAATGACATGTTATCATAGAATGGTCATATATTATAATGATAATAAATAGTAATAATTATTCAGAATAATTACATGTTACCATGTAATGGTCATATTATTATTATTATTATTATTATTATTATAATAGTGTAGCTGTTTAATTAACCTTATTTACTTCCATCCCTCATTTCTTGTTTCTCCCCCCCCTCTCATAGGATGGCTCCAGAGGTAGCAGCAGTAGAGAGGAAAGGAGGTTACAACCAGCTGTGTGATATCTGGGCTGTTGGCATCACTGCAATAGAGCTGGCTGAGCTACAGCCTCCCATGTTCGACCTGCACCCCATGAGGTGTGTGTGTGTCGGGTGTGTGTGTGTGTGTCTGTGTGTCTGTGTGTGTGTGTGTGTGTGTGTGTGTGTGTGCGTGCGTGTCTGTGGCTCGTTCCCCATCGTGTCTTGAGGTTTGCTCTTCATCTCGCTCCTCTTCCTCAGGGCTCTCTTCCTAATGACCAAGAGTAATTTCCAGCCTCCGAAGTTGAAAGATAAAGTCAAGTGGTAAGAAACCAGAGAGCAGCCGGAGTTCACTGTTATCAGAGCACACTCCGATGTGGAAAGATTAACTCTCTCTCTCTCTCTCTCTTTCTCCCTCCCTCTCTTTCTGCAGGACGAATAACTTCCACCATTTTGTCAAACTGTCGCTCACCAAGAACCCAAAGAAGAGGCCGACGGCGGAGAAGCTGCTGCAGGTGAGCGGTGAAACGACACATTCACAAACGCGCCCGAAAACAGTGAAAATGAAACATTGGTTACTTCTTCGTTATATCTCTCTCTCTCTCTCTCTCTCTCTCTCTCTCTCTCTCTCTCTCTCTCTCTCTCTTTCTCTTTCTCTTTCTCTCTCTCTCTCTCTCTCTCTCTCGCTCTCGCTCTCGCTCCCCCCCCCCTCTCTCTCCCCCCTGCCAGCACCCCTTCGTGTCTCAGCCTCTCAGCAGGACGCTGGCCATCGAGCTTCTGGACAAATCCAACAACCCCGACCACAGCACCTACAACGACTTTGACGACGATGACCCTGAACCCGAGGTAACCTTTGACCTTCTCAGCTTTGTGTGTCGGAGTCGACGGAGAAGTGATCATGTTTCTTTGGGTTTTTTTTGCTGGATCTCGCCTCGTTTCCATCCCTCCTAATCGTGCACTTCTTTCCCCTCATTCAACCTCTGGCACATGTGACTCATCTCTCTGCTTGTGTCCTTCTTCTTTCCTTTCCTTGCCTCCTCTCGTTTCACTCTTCTACATTTTTTACCTTCTCCTTTCTTCCTCTTTCCTCTTTCCTCTTCCTTCTTGTAGCGCTTCTCCTTTCTCTTCTCCTTCTTCCTCCCCTTTTCTGCTGTCTCCTTGTCCCCATCCCCTTCCCTCTGCCTCCTCCTCAGTTTAAGTACAGGGGTCACTTCCTACCCATAAGCCCCGGGGCTCGGCGTGCGCCCCGTTTCGCGGCCCGTAGGAAGGTACCGGTTTGGGCTGCAGTGATGTCGTTCTAACACAAAGCGTCACGGAGGAGGAGCTCAGAACCGAATGAGTAGAGCGTCGCTTCAGTGTTAAGACCAGAAGATCCGTGTTTTTATTTATTCCCTCGCGTCTGGAGGGAAACGGCCCGTTTGGCTCCGTCCAAAGGAAACTAAATCTGCCCTCCAGCACCTCGGAGCTCACAAGTTTAACTTCATATCCAGTTGGAAAAGCATGTTTACAAAACTAGACCGTTTATCACAGCCAGAAGCTGTAAAAAACATTAATTATTCAGTCGTTATCGTCGGATCTTCGTCTTCCCGACGGCCCCTGAACACATCACGTGTGGCCAACGCAACCGTAATTGTGAAATTTCATCAAAAACATTTTATTCTACTTGTCTCATTTAACAGATTTGGTAAAAAAACATTAAATTCTGAAGGAGAGGAGAGGCGGTAAAAAATGTGAATAGCTTAATTTAAATAACACGTAGAGCCTCCATTTGTTTTCCAACATTGGTAACAACTTGGAAACATGTTGGATATATAGATAATTCTTTATGATTTATGGCATTATAACTGTGTTATTCTGCACTAAAGACATGTTTGAGGTCTCTCTACTTCTAGCTGTGGTTGTGTTATTTCCATGGGTTTAAAAAGATAGATAGATAGATAGATAGATAGATAGATAGATAGATAGATAGATAGATAGATACTTACTTTATTAATCCCGCAAGGGGACATTTTTTCGCTACAGCAGCATTTTTACATACAGGTAAGAAAAGAACAATATATACAAAAAATAGAAGAATAAGAAAAATGCACAATATATACAACAAATAGAATAATAATATTAAATTAAATTAAATTAAATTAACTAACAAAATTAAACCGTAGTGCAAGATGTACATCAAACCCAGCATATGGTAATCCCAGGAGAGGTTACTGAGAACCTCAGCGGGTCGCTGAGCGGCGGCTCCTCTCATTCTGGTTCTGTGGCGCCGGCTCAGTCGTGAAGATGGCCGCCACAGTGTGACATCACCACCCTCCTCAGAATATTATTATAATAATAATAATAATAATGCACCTGTAGCCGGTTTCATGCGTCTTGATACGGACGTACTGTATATATGTATATATACTGTATTACAGTACGATAAGTAGTGTGTGTATATAATATGTGTTAATATCTAATATAGCTATCACGGTACAACTTTGACATTTTCTCAAAAGTCAAAGTGAGAATATTAGAAAACTGTGGAATATTGCAAAATAATTGTGTTTATTAAATGTATTCCATATGGCTTTTTTTTTTTTAAATACTGATTATATGTTCATATATTTGATATTCAACTGAATGAGTTCATAAATACCAAATAGTCTTTGTAGTTAGAGAGATGCATTCTTTATATATAATATAACTAATGGATAATATGGAAAAAAACACGAGCCCAAAGACATAAAATCTAGTATAATCAGAAATAAGTTGAGATTCAGTTCAGCCAAGAGAAGGTTTCAGACCTTTCAGGTGAAATGTTTCAGTGGAACATTAAAATCTGTTTCCATCTTTAATCTATTCTGAGCTGCGAGGATAAAAGATGACGATGTTTTCTCCCTTTGGCAGAAACACAGGCTACAGATTGCATTATGAAAAAGGGGGAGGGGGTAAGGGGGGGGGGGGGGGGGGGGATTAAATATGTCCGTTATGGAAGCCATCTTCATCCTTTGAACTAACATTTGTGTTATTGATGATGAACTTCCTGTGTAAAGAGTGGTTTTAACTTTGACAGAAGCATTTGTGCAGAGTCTTGGTTTCCAGCATGGTTTGAGGTTGCTGTGTTTATTTTTTATTTCTTTATTTAGCTTCTCAGAGACGTGAAGTCCAGTTTGAATACTTTTGGGATACAGAATCCCCCGTGAGCGCGTACGGACAGAAACACGGCGCTCGTGAGTCGAGGAGCGTCGTACCGTCAGTGGAATAAAGAAGAAACGTTCCACAGCAGAAAGGAGTCAATAGTTTAGGATGTTCACGTTGATGTTGTTATACAATAGCCCATTTAAATGAATGCTGATATCGTTAAGTTGCACGAAAAGTTGGACAATGTCAACATAATTGTTTGTAAATTAAAAAAGTTTTTTTTTAAACTCAATAATGCTTCAAAGTAATGAAAAACTTTGGATAACAGCAGAATAATTGCACATCATTTCTCATAACTATGAGTCAGTTGGTGAATCTCTCAGCACAAACCACTTAAGATCCCATCTGTCTGTACGGTCGTTGCCGGGGAAGTTGCCGTGTTTTCCCCTCGCCTGTGTTGCTATGTTTTGGTTGTCTGGTTTGCTGGCTGTTTTGCTGTGTCATCAAATCCCACCCACAGGAAATAGCAGAGGGATTGATTGTGTGTGTGTGTGTGTGGTTTAAAAATAGACATAAAGCCTATTGTAATCGCCTCAAGTGTGTTTCTCTCTCCCCCGATAGTCTCCGGTCTCGGTTCCTCATCGGATCCGCTCCACCAGCCGGAGCGCCAGAGAGGGGAAGACGCTGTCGGAGATCAACTGTGAGTTCATGCACACGGTCGGCGTGAACGGACCTCGTGTCCGGTCGCAGCGCTGCCTGACTCCCCTCTGCTTCATCTCCCCTCTGCTTCATCTCCCCTCTGCTTCATCTCCCCTCTCTCAGTTGGTCAGGTGAAGTTTGATCCTCCTCTGAGGAAGGAGACGGAGCCTCACCATGAACCGGTGAGTTTACTGGCCGCGGCGTTGGTTTGTACGAATGAGAGAGAGAGAGAGAGAGAGAGAGAGAGAGAGGGAGGGAGGGAGGATGGGGGAGGGGGGATGGGGGGGGGGGCGTCGCCTCACCAGTACCGGCATGGCCGAAGCTAACCAGGAAGCTAACTCCGACCCGATGCACGTTGTTCTCAATCTGTGTCTAACCCAACGCGAAGCCCGTCCACATTATGGTTTGTTAGCTTGAGACCCGTTTTAAGAAGGGACGTCCCGATCTGCGGCCGCCGAGGGTCAAGAATCTTTTCGGGGAAATGGATGAGGTCAGAGTGCAGTAATTTAGCAGTAATCCTCACTGAGTAAACTAAACAAAGATAAATGGATTCCCAGTCCCTCACAGTAGCTTCACTGCCCCACTTCAGTGAGTGCAGTGACCTTGGAAGGCGAAGGTGAAGCCAGCGTGATGTCCCTGGGACAGATGGGACAGCTCCAGGTAGTCCTGCACTGACATGATGAGCTTCTCCTCCATAAATATAAGAAAGAAACGATGTCCGCTCCTCGGCACATGACATTGAGACCTATCTTCCTCGCGTCTTAAAATTTCAACAATAGATTTTGAGGGCACAAAAAGAAGCGAAATGTGAACGTCCCCTAAAGCAGCACCGTCCTCCTGCTGTCTCCGGCTGGTGGAGTCAGCATCTCAATGGCTCCTCATTCAAATGGGTACATAGCAACGTGAGGGCAGACGTCTCCTTGCTTCTTTTGTTGTGAGTGAAAATCCTATTCTTTTTATTTCTGTCTGCCAGCTTTTGGGGTAAAACATTGTGTATTGTTTATTGTTTGAGGCATAGCTGCTTGGTAAGTTTGATTTTCTATAAAGTAAAGATGGTTCTTCTTTTTGCTTGTTGAACGATGGAATGGTGCAGGATTCACACACAATCACTGCGTCTTGTTAAAGTCCTCTCCCACTTTTTCCTTTCCACTTTGAACTCCCTTTCGTATTCCTCGGGGAAGAAAGTCCTAATCCTGAATCAATCTATCCATCAGTTTAGATTCATGTTATGAAACGTAGACATTCATATCCATTCACCCATTTGTCCTTCAGTTCCTGCCCTCTCCTTGAAAGTAAGCCTCTCTCCCGGCCTTGTGGTTCGTTCAGGATTACAGGGCTATGTGTCACGTTTAAAAATCAATAACGTTAATATTGTTAGATGTGGCGTCTTTGCTCAAAAGAGTTTTAAAACGCAACGATCAGGAACCTTTTCTAAAGTCTGTGTTCAACACGAGCTGAGGAGATGTTAGCGTTTAGTTGTCTGATTTATAAAACAGGTCAGTGAACGCCCCTCCGGTGAACCTTAAAGAGTCTGAAGGAGACGACTAAGCGTCCTCACTAGGACACGAGTCCTCCTTTAGCTTAGCGGTGGAGACGTGAAGTCATGTGACCGTGATGGAGTTCCACCACAGCCGCTAACGTGAAGTCATGTGACCGTGGTAGAGTCCCTCCATAGCCGCTAACGTGAAGTCATGTGACCGTGGTAGAGTTCCTCTATAGCCGCTAACGTGAAGTCATGTGACCGTGGTGGAGTTCCACCACAGCCGCTAACGTGAAGTCATGTGACCGTGGTGGAGTTCCACCACAGCCGCTAACGTGAAGTCATGTGACCGTGGTGGAGTTCCTCCATAGCCGCTAACGTGAAGTCATGTGACCGTGGTGAGCCGCTAACGTGAAGTCATGTGACCGTGGTGGAGTTCCTCCATAGCCGCTAACGTGAAGTCATGTGACCGTGGTGAGTTCCTCCATAGCCGCTAACGTGAAGTCATGTGACCGTGGTGGAGTTCCTCCATAGCCGCTAACGTGAAGTCATGTGACCGTGGTAGAGTTCCTCCATAGCCGCTAACGTGAAGTCATGTGACCGTGGTGGAGTTCCTCCATAGCCGCTAACGTTAGCTTCTTACTTTACACTTCAAAAAAAGTGTTTAAGTTTAAGTGTCATAACTCCCGTTGGCTTTTTGTGGAGGGAACGGGTGACTTCCTGTTGGACTACAGAAATACGTCATACACAAAGCCATCTAACTTAATCCCATTTATTAATGTTTCTCCTCAGTTTTTCTGATATTTTTATTTTTTAAATCCCCTCCCTCGGTCTGTTCCTCCTCGGATTATCTTTCCCGTGTATCGTACCTCCGTCTCTGTCTTGCTGATTCTCGGACATCCGAGCCCATTTTGGCCTCCATCCATTTTCCCTCCATCCTCCTCTCTCGTGCATCAGTGTCTCCGCCCCCGTCCCTCCCCACCCCCCCGTCCCCTCCATCAGTCCAGGTTAATGTATTAACTGAGGTCTCTCTCGCTCTGTCTTGCTGACCAGTGTGAATCTGAGCCCTATCTGGACTGTGTTGAGGAGCTCTACTATACCGCGAGATCTAATCTGGTAGTACTCTTTCTATCTGTCTCTCTCTCTCTCTCTCTCTCTCTCTCTCTCTCTCTCTCCCTCTCTCTCTCGCCCTCTCCCTGTCCACCTTTTTTATTTTCTGTCATCATCTCTTGAACCTTCTGCCTTCTTTATTTAATACCTCCGTCTCACTCCCTCCATAATATTTCTCTTTCATTCGTAATCTGTTTTCTGAAGGGCGAGTCCTTCCCTTTTTGGCTCTCGTGCTTTCTGTCTCTTTTTATTTATGTTTTTCTTTCATTTTCCAGACTGCTGATTGTTTTGGCTGCTTCGTGTCCAACGTGTATTTATTTATTTTTGTTCATTTCCACAGTTTTGTTCCATCTCTTCTGCTCCGTCCATCTGTTACTGTTCATTTTGTTCTTCTCTTTCCAACCTCGGCTTTTGCCTCACTAACTGGTGTTGTAGTTGTCATGGTTATAAGAGTCCTTAGTGATGTTGTTGTTGTTGTTGTTCTTCTTCTTTTTGTTGTTGTTTTCAGATGCATTCACACAAACAAACATTACAATGAAACTGTGAATCTTTTGAGTACGAGCAGGATTTGTTAATTAAGAGTTGGCCCCTCCTCCCGAGCGGTAGAAAGCCGACCCCAGATTCAACGAGCTCTGTCTCGCTATATTCGGGGTTTTTTTCGGCACCACGTCCGTCATTATTTTCGCAGCTTGCTCTTGAATGAAAGCTGGTAATCTTGCACCTGCAGATCGGTACATTTCCATAGAGTTTGACGGCCAGAAACCAGTTTAGATGAGTCTATACATTTACTTTATTTTAAATGGAAAATCCTGCAAATTTTGCCTTTTTCTAAAATATGAACAGAACAACACACACAGACGGAGAGACGGAGGTCAGATTCTGTTATAGAGCTGCACATCTGAAGGCTGGTAGCACTGCAGTGCCTTGCTCGAGGGACGCTTCGAACTATTTCTAAACATACACACTCAGCCAGCCTTTTAACGTTTTCTGTCTTGTTCCTGATATTTCTCTCTACAGAAAATGTCTCTCCCGAACGTTACTGCTTCTCTGTTCTCTAACCTCCTTACGTCCTCTCGTCGAGCAGCGGCGAGGCCTTTTCTTCATCTGTGTGTCTGTTCGCCGTGTGTGTGTGTGTGTGTGTGTGTGTGTGTGTGTGTGTGTGTGTGTTTCCCCTCTGCATGCCTGTTGCGTAATGTCATTATCTCTATAAATGTGTTTGTGTGACACTATGCTGCGTTCACATTGTGGCTTTGTTTAATAGAGAGTTGTGCTTATTGTTAAACTCGATCAACTTGCTTCCGAACTGAAAGTCTCTGCAGGAACATTAAACTATATGAGTAATGAATCCTAATTATATCCAGCAGGTGTGCATGAGGCTGTAGTACTTAAAGAGTTTGAAGAGTGGTTTCTTTTTATTGCCTTTCCAAAAAACAACAACAACCCAAATGTGTTTATCTGCTCTAAGCTTCGATCACTAGCTTACATTATAGGGCTGAACCGAATGAAGCTGGTCATATTTTATGACGTCCTCATTGTAGAAAAAAAAAAATGTTTTATGTTGTGGACCTATAAATGTAATTTATGGCGCTGTTAGATTGCTCCAATTTATGGCGCTGTTAGATTGCTGTAATTTATGGTGCTGTTAGATTGCTGTAATTTATGGTGCTGTTAGATTGCTCCAATTTATGGCGCTGTTAGATTGCTGTAATTTATGGTGCTGTTAGATTGCTGTAATTTATGGTGCTGTTAGATTGCTGTAATTTATGGTGCTGTTAGATTGCTGTAATTTATGGCGCTGTTAGATTGCTGTAATTTATGGCGCTGTTAGATTGCTGTAATTTATGGCGCTGTTAGATTGCTGTAATTTATGGCGCTGTTAGATTGCTGTAATTTATGGCGCTGTTAGATTGCTGTAATTCAAGGTGTTATAAGATTGCTGTAAATTAGCAGGAGAACAAACGTTTTTTTTACTGCAGTTTTGTGTTTTAAAGGCTAAACGCCAACAAATATGGATTGAAGCAGAACATTTCTTAAGATAAAAACACGTTGGGAATTTTGGAAATTGTTGCATCCATCTTATATCAATGAATGTTGACTTTTACTGAACAACGCTCTGGAGTTATCAGAGATGTTTGGATCCCATGAGTTGGAAACAAACCTACGCAGCGGCCACAGGAATCTAATTCTACAAATATAATATTAATACTAGTGATCTTTATCACAATGAATATACATGCAACAAAAAAACGCTCTGCAGCATTCAAATGTTGTTTGAGAATTTGCATGTCAACACTATGAATGAAGCTTCAAACTATTTAGTACAGCCCTATCACATTAGGTTGTGTTACAGGTTACGTTAGCTAACACATCCACTGTGCTGGTATTTCCCCATACAATTTGAATGTAGCTGAATTTACTAACTAGCTAAATTTCAGCTTGCAAATTTTTTTAATTTTTGCCTTTTTACTTTCACCTCTTTGAAATAGACGTTGCCTTGTTTTAGAGCGTCACAAGCCAAAAAGGTTGCAAGAAAAACTGGTTTAAAACCAACTTCTGTGTTACTGTGTACTATCCAAACACATATTATGAAACCAAGCCGGTATCTCCACGCGTCAACCTGCTCACCTTTACCTCTCCGTATGATGATAAAGTGCTTTATTCTACGGAGAAATCTCACTGTGAGAAAAAGAGACCGAACATCTTCTTTATCAGCATTACGAAGACAGAGGGATTGATCTTGAACATCTTATTATATTATATATCTTCAGGCCACAATGTGAACTCAGCAAGCGTCAGATCTTTTCACATAGATGTAAACACATTAGCCAAACGCTCACTGTGCTTCTCTGTGTATGGTTGTGGTTATAAAATGATCTTAGGGTGAGTTTTTCTGGGGATTTATTATGTTTTTTTGCACCCTGCAGTCATTTGATTTATTTAACAGGGTTTCAGTTGTTTAGCTCCAGCCCTTTATGTCCCTGGATAAATCAATTAAAGTAGCACCTACTTCAATGAGCTAGTTGTGAAGTATTATGTCACAGTAGTAATGTAATTTGTTTGTCTCGTAGGACTTGCAGTTGGAGTACGGACACGATTCTCCAAGTCTACTGGGAGGAAACAAGTAAGTCACTTACTGTCCTTCTCTCTCGCTAATTCCTTCTCTTTTTACACCTTCATCTCTCCACTGTTTTAGTTTTCTCCCATTCTGTCATCTATAGTTACAGGTAGAGGTGTAACAGAGCGTTGTCTAGTTTAACGTTAACCATCACAGAGTAAATAAAGTTTTCCTGACGATGGTTCTCCTCCAGTATCCAGTAGAACATGTGATCAGGACATCATGGATGTGTCTCTAGTTAGCAACACCGCTAACGGAGAACCAACAGGAGGAGAGCTTGTAACGTTAGCAGCACTGCTAACGGTGAACCAACAGGAGGAGAGCTAGTAACGTTAGCATCACCGCTAACAGAGAACCAACAGGAGGAGAGCTAGTAACGTTAGCAGCACCACTAACTGAGAACCAACAGGAGGAGAGCTAGTAACGTTAGCAGCACCGCTAACGGAGAACCAACAGGAGGAGAGCTAGTAACGTTAGCAGCACCGCTAACGGAGAACCAATAGGAGGAGCTAGTAACGTTAGCAGCACCGCTAACGGAGAACCAATAGGAGGAGCTAGTAACGTTAGCAGCACCGCTAACGGAGAACCAACAGGAGGAGCTAGTAACGTTAGCAGCACCGCTAACGGAGAACCAACAGGAGGAGCTAGTAACGTTAGCAGCACCGCTAACAGAGAACCAACAGGAGGAGAGCTAGTAACGTTAGCAGCACCGCTAACGGAGAACCAACAGGAGGAGAGCTAGTAACGTTAGCAGCACCGCTAACGGAGAACCAATAGGAGGAGCTAGTAACGTTAGCAGCACCGCTAACGGAGAACCAACAGGAGGAGCTAGTAACGTTAGCAGCACCGCTAACGGAGAACCAACAGGAGGAGAGCTAGTAACGTTAGCAGCACCGCTAACGGAGAACCAACAGGAGGAGCTAGTAACGTTAGCAGCACCGCTAACGGAGAACCAACAGGAGGAGCTAGTAACGTTAGCAGCACCGCTAACGGAGAACCAACAGGAGGACAGATAGTAACATTAGCAGCACCGCTAACGGAGAACCAGCGGAGGTTCCCTTCAGTTACGTGATGATGCGTTCAGGCTCCGCTCAGTGAAAATGAGTATTGGGCGAATTTAAATAAAAAACGTTACCATGTCATCTTGTAAAATGTAGTGTTGGTTGACTTCAGAGCGATTGGAATAATTTTTTGGGGACACTAGCAAAAAGAAAAAAATACAGATTTTAAGTCTCAGGGAATAGATTATTATTATTAATCTTATTACATATAACTATTTTTCTTTTCAGGAGTCTTCTCAAATCGGTGGAGGAGGAGCTTAAGCAGAGGTAAGTCAGACCCCTCCTCTCATATCCCGATTCACTAAAGGGCCTCTTGATTGGCCGGTGTTCTAACCACGCCCACCCATCCGCCAATCACTGTTAACGGCAGCGACTAATCGAGCCAATCACACGCCACTAACGCTGTAACGACTCCGGGCTGTCACTGCTCTCGGCTTTTTGGATTCTTCTGGGTTTTTTTATTTTATTTTTTTCACCCTCTGCGGCTTGCTTCACGCTTTGATGTCATCAGGAGAAAAAGGCTGCGCTTCATAGGAGCTATCTGCAGAGCACGGCTTAAACACACACACACACACACACACACACACACACACACACACACACACACACACACATGTGCGTCTTTATACAGTCTTCCTGCCAAAGCTGCAGCTAAAATCAATGTTTACCATGTGTATGATCTAGATCTTGTTGAATTAAACACATTTTATTCTGTACGGCTATTTGACAACAAACTTGAAATGTAGTTTCTTTAGTTTTTTTGTCCCGTTTTGTCTCGTTCGGTGGACAGACGTGACGGCAGAGTAGACGAGTCTTTGAGGTTTTATCATCATTACATGCTACTAGTTTACAAACCTGCGTAAAATGCCATTTTTTTGTGTATTTTTGTGTCTTACTTTTGTCTAAATACGAGAAAAAGATGAGTTTGTTTCATGGAATTAAGGGATTTTAGATGGACAAAAATGTACAGTATATTCACTTTTTGTATTATTATTTTAGAATGTGACAATCTTGAGAAGTCCGTTTTGTAAAAGATGTTTTATTCTTAGAGAGACGGGCTTTGTTATTACTCTTAATTACTCTCTTTAAGTAGTTAAAAAAATAAAAGTAAAATCACACAAATATAGAATAGAGAAATTACAGTTAAAATACTTTAAAATTTACATAGAATACAACTGTTTAAAAAGGAGGAATCTGTACAGTTTTTACAGTATGAAATATAATATAATATAATATAATATCTACAGAGACATTATTTTAAAAAAATAGCTTCTTTTTTTTTGCCAAAATGAGGATCGCTATTGTTTTGATTTAATATGCAGCCTTTAATTAAGCGGAGCAGCATTTTAAACGTTAATATTGCAGTCGAACATGTTTAATATGATTGGTGGGAAGCAGATTAACTGTAAAAAAGTCCTCGTAGACGTCAGGAAGGATTCAACGTCGCTTATTGATTTAGTTTGGATCCGGTCGGTTTTAGATCCAGGGGTCAGGGGTCAGAGGTGGTTTGTGGATGAAGCTTCACTCAGATCTCCCTCCCTTGTCCCTTCTTCCTTTTTCCCCCTCCTCCTCCTGTTGTCATCCCCTACCTCCTTTGCTTGCGCCCTTAATCCCTCCCTCCCTATGCCCTCCCTGCCTCAACCCCCCCTCTATTTCTATTCTCCTTCTCCTTTCTTACCCCCCCCGCCCCCGTCCTCCTATCTCCACCTCCTCTCCCAGGGGCCATGTGGCACACTTAGGGGATGATGATGATGATGAGGATGATGATGGTGCAGATGATGATGAAACTCACACTCAGTAAGTTCCCTCCCAGTCGTAGAGCCGGAAGGCTTTCGCCCTCGTCTCCCCCCCCGCCCGTTCCTCAAAGAGCACATGGGCGAGGAAGAGGAGGGAGACGAGGAGGAAGGCTTCCAACAGTTTCATCGACGCATTTCTATGCAGCGCACCCCGCCATCACGCCGCACATGCCACCGTGTTTGTGTGTGTTTTGTGCGCCGCTACGTCTGTGTGAAGCTAACGCTACTAACCCCAACACTCACCTCTACGTCCTGCTTCCATCCGCACACGCAGAATAACTTATCACACGCAGAATACCTTATCACACGCAGAATACCTTATCACACGCAGAATACCTTATCACACGCAGAATACCTTATCACACGCAGAATACCTTATCACACGCAGAATAACTTATCACACGCAGAATACCTTATCACACGGGGAATACCTTATCACACGCAGAATACCTTATCACACGCAGAATACCTTATCACACGCAGAATAACTTATCACACGCAGAATACCTTATCACACGCAGAATACCTTATCACACGCAGAATAACTTATCACACGCAGAATACCTTATCACACGCAGAATAACTTAATACCTTATCACACGCAGAATAACTTAATACCTTATCACACGAGATACTTATCGCAGAATAACTTAATACCTTATCACACGCAGAATACCTTATCACACGCAGAATACCTTATCACACGCAGGATACCTTATCACACGCAGGATACAATAACAATACACGCAGAATACCTTATCCACAGAATAACTTATCACACGGAATACCTTAATACCTTATCACACGCAGAATAACTTATCACACGCAGAATACCTTATCACACGCAGAATAACTTATCACACGCGATACCTTATCACACGCAGAATAACTTAATAACTTATCACACGCAGAATACCTTATCACACGCAGAATAACAATACCTTATCCACGCAGAATAACTTATCACAGAATAACTTATCACACACAGATACTTAATAATTTATCACACGCAGAATAACTTAACACACGCAGAATACCTTATCACATGGAGAATAACTTTAAATTTTAAACTTTAAATCAAAGTCTACTTTGTAGCCACATGTTAACTTAATATATAAATCTTTAATTCCTGCTGGATTCAGACGTTTGTGACTCATGAAGTGTGTGTGTGTGTGTGTGTGTGTGTGTGTGTGTGTGTGTGTGTGTGTGTGTGTGTGTGTGTGTGTGTGTTGGGGGTTTGGCATCCAGCCTCATCCCTCATTGTGCAAAAGCCAAATGTCTGCGGTGGACCAGAGCGTTCATTATTATTTTCCACTGCAGTCAGAAAGTAGTGCTACATACACACACACACACACACACACACACACACACACACAGCTATTTATAAACATGTTGAACCAGAAAATGTTTCTCATTGTCACAAAAGAAAACAGGTTTTTCTTCATTTCTTCGTCACATTGTTGGTCACTGCTTTCTCTGCCGGCTTTGTGCACCCACAGATGTTTTCTTTAGCACCCTTACCCCCCCCCCCCCCCAAAACGCCCCCAAACATGCTCCGTAACCTCTGAATGTGTAAACCGATGAGCTCACTGACACATTACGGGGTTAAACCAGACGTCTGTTGACCTCTCTGACTCATTTTCATTGGTCCCTGTATTTGTGCTCACTGTGATTGGCTCCCATCTTTTGTGTGCTCACTGATTGGCTCCCATCTTTTGTGTGCTCACTGTAATTGGCTCCCATCTTTTGTGTGCTCACTGTGATTGGCTCCCATCTTTTGTGTGCTCTGATTGGTTCTCTGTCCGTCATTCATTATCAATAAATCGGCCGTCGATGAGCCAAAATATGATAAAGTCTCTGAATGTAAGCGCTGGTCTGCTGTCAAGAGTATTATTATGTTTGACAAATACAAAATAACTAAATTTTTCTTATTTTTATATTCTATTTTTATATATATATATATATTGTGCATCTTTTATATTTTATTGCTTACCTGTATGTATAAATGCTGCTGTAGCGAAATAATTTCCCTTTGCGGGATTAATAAAGTAACTAGAGAAGCTTCTGAAGTACTGGGAAGTATTGTAGTACTTGTACTTGTAGTACTTGTAGTGCTTGTAGTACGTTGACTGTTCTCAGCTCTTCAGCTATTCTCAGAGACTTTACAGGCTGCATCTGTTGTAGTTAACCATCTCTAGTGTCCCTCTCCCTCTCGACCTTCGTAGAGGTCAAATAGTCGGCTCTGGTTGAATTTGTCATTTCGGGGCTTCTTTTAACATCTGGAGGCCCAGAAAACATCAGCTTAGATAAACTATACTTTTAGGTGTAAGTAGGCTTTTTAAATATCACTTAAATATGTGATCTTATAAAATCTGATTTCTTAAAATGGCCAGTTGAACCAAAGCCTCAGTGGAGACGTGTTGAAAGCAGTTTTTATTCTATTTTAATGTGTTTTTTGAAGCCGAGTCTCAACGGTTCTGTTCTCCCTTCAGTAAATCGAGCACGATCATGAGGCCGAAGGTCCCGCCTCCTCTTCCTCCCAAGGTAGGAACGCATTTATTTAATATTTAAAGATTCAGTTCATCGTGTAAACATTTTAAAATGCGTGAGGGTTCATGTTGAATTACGGTGGAATTCCGTTTTTATTTTTATTTCTCCAGCCCAAGGCGATCAGCTCGTCCCAGCAGCAGCAGAAGCACGACGACAGCCAATCGCACAGCGAGGACGACGGCGGCGGGGGCGGGACCATCAAGCGCTGCCCGGCCCCGGAGACGGCGAGCCCGGCCAGGGCCGCCTCCCACGTGCCCCCGAGGCCCCCGCCCCCCAAGCTGCCCCCCCACCGCCGCAGCAGCCTAGGTAACGAGAGTCCCCAGCGCGCAGCGGCGGCGGCGGCGGCCGTGGAGAGCGCGGCCCCCGAGGATGATGGGAGCTTTAGGCATTTCTGGGAGTGGCTCCACACGCCTCACACTGAGGAGGAGCTGGAGGAGGCGTGGGAGGTGCTGAAGGAGGTGAAAGAGGAGCAGGAGCAGGAAAAAGAGGAGAAGGAAGAGAGTAAGAGCAGCCACTTGGTAGATCGGTAGTGTCCCCGTCGTCCCCTTCGAGTGGTTGTCCCCCCCGCCCCCCCCTCCCTTCGAGTGGTTGTCCCCCCGCCCCCCATTAGTCAGTCCTCCTAGTCTCTGTTCCATCCGTCCATTAATATCTCTTTAGTCTCCTGTTTGTAGCTTCCTCCGTCCATCAGCTCCTGCTCAATATAAGTGTGTCATTATATTTGTGTTATTGGTTGTGTAATCCAATCAACCCCCCCCCTCTCTGCCCTCCCCCCCATTTGCCCCCCCCCTCCCCCTGACGTTCTGTTCAGTTCTCATTATTTGATTAAAATGTATCAATGTGTATCCAATTTAAAGAAATACTTAAATACACTAAACCATAATTTGTATGTCAGTTACTCACCTTCTGTTTCCTTGAAGCCTTCAAGAAAACTTTATTTAAATAATCAAAAAATCTGAGAAAAGTCTGAACATAAATTTACAAAATAATCCAAATTTACAGAAACATCAACCTTTTAAAACACTTTAAACTTTAAACAAGACTCTTCTCTGTTTTCTGTGATTCTTCGTCTGAAAATCTAAGTTTTCTTGAAGAATTGTAGTAACTGATGTCTGAATGATGATTTAGTGGATGAAGTATTAAAACCCCACCAACCTTCAGGCTCTGGTTGTCACGGTTACTGATGAGGCCTCGCGATCCGCACATGAGAGATGGAAGCTGAACAGAAACAGACCGATTGGTTCCCATCCGGTTCTTCAATCGGACTAAAAGATGCTTTAATTACGCTCAAAGATATTTTAGTGTGGACATTTTTATAAAAGCCACAAATCTGTTAAATGTACATTTTAATCTCGTTATAAATAATTAGCAGTTTGTTGGTCTGGTTCACCTGTTTGCTCTCGATCGATCGAGAGAAGGTCCAAACAACAGGTTCTGTTAGAACAAGGTGGGTTCTTTAGGTTCTGTTAGAACAAGCTGGGTTCTTTAGGTTATTTTAGGACAAGTTCGGTTCCGTTAGAACAAGTTGGGTTCTTTAGGTTCTTTTAGGACAAGGTGGGTTCTTTTAGGACAAGGTGGGTTCTTTAGGTTCTTTTAGGACAAGGTGGGTTATTTTAGGTTCTTTTAGGACAAGGTGGGTTATTTTAGGACAAGGTGGGTTCTTTAGGTTCTTTTAGGACAAGGTGGGTTCTTTAGGTTCTTTAACAATAGGACAAGGTGGGTTATTTTAGGACAAGTTGGGTTATTTTAGAACAAGGTGGGTTCTTTAGGTTCTTTTAGAACACGGTGGGTTCTTCTGTTTGTGGAGACTCAGATTTCTTGGTTGACTTTTTCTCCGGAGATGTTAAATGTGGTGTTTGTGGTTAAATCTCAGATTATAATTGTTGTTGAGAGAGAGAGAGAGAGAGAGAGAGAGAGAGAGAGAGAGAGAGAATCGTTGGGATTTTATTGATACTAGACAAAGATACAAAGGGACAGAGAGCTAGAGAGACAGAGAGACAGAGAGCTAAAGGGACAGAGAGACGAGGTTTGAGACGAGGACTTCTCGCTCTGGAACCGAGAGCAGAACCGATAACTCGGGCCGCATCCAGACTCTGAGGTTCTGCTGTTTAGAACCCTACTCATTAATACTGAGGCTCATGCTTCAGCTCCTCCCTCATGACGAGTGATCCTGTGTTCCTCCTGCAGACCTGCTCCCTCTTTGTTTGTCTCAGATCAGTCTGTTGTCATAGAAACCAGCTCTGTGACTCAGCTTGTTTTCTCCCCAGCTGCATCGTCACCCTCTCTCCCCCCTCCCTCTATCTCTCTGTCTCTCACTCTCTCTCCCCCCTCCCTCTATCTCTCTCTCTCTCACTCTCTCTCCCCCCTCCCTCTCACTCTCTCTCTCTCTCTCACTCTCTCTCCCCCTCTCCCCCCTCTCTCTCTCCCCTCTCTCTCACTCTCTCTCCCCCCTCCCTCTATCTCTCTCTCTCTCTACTCTCTCTCCCCCTCCCTCTACTCTCTCTCTCTCACTCTCTCTCCCCCCTCATCTCTCTCTCTCTCACTCTCTCTCCCCCCTCCCTCTATCTCTCTCTCCTCCTCCTCTCTCTCCCCTCCCTCTATCTCTCTCTCTCCTCTCTCCTCTCCTCTTTCTCCCCTCTCTCTCACTCTCTCTCCCCCCTCCCTCTATCTCTCTCTCACTCTCTCTCCCCCTCCGTCTATCTCTCTCTCCCCATCCCTCTATCTCTCTCTCTCACTCTCTCTCCCCCCTCCCTCTCTCTCTCTCTCTCACTCTCTCGCCCCCCCTCTCTCTATCTTTCTCTCCCCTCTCTCTTGCCCCTCTCTCCCTCTATCTCTCTCGTATTCTCTCTCCCCCTCTCTCTCTCTCTACCTCTCTCTCTCTACCTCTCTCTCTCTCTCTCTTTCTCTCTCCCTCTGTCTCTCTCTCTCTCTCTCTCTCCGTCTCTCTCTCTCTCTCCGTCTCTCTCTCTATCTCTGTCTGTCTGTCTCTCTCTCCCCCTCTGTCTCTCTCTCTCTCTCTCTCTGTCTTTCTGTCTCTCTCTCTCCCTCCCCCTCCCCCCTCTCCCTCTCACATTGAGTTGCCCCCCTCTCACATTGAGTTGCCCCCCCCTCACATTGAGTTCCCCCCCCCCTCACATTGAGTTGCCCCCCCCCCTCAC
>JACSYO010000461.1:22500-25000 GCA_016806645.1 Ophiodon elongatus
GCTACCTCTTCATCCTCTCTGTGCCTCCTCATCCTCTCTGTGCCTCCTCATCCTCTCTGTGCCTCCTCATCCTCTCTGTGCCTCCTCACCCTCTCTTCCTCGTGTCCTGCAGCTCTTCCCTCGCCGGTGTACCTGGCTCTACGTCATGAACAGTTCTCTTCTCTCCATATCCGGTGAGCTGCAACGCGACTTGTTTGAACGTCACATATAAAGAAGGGTTTCCCTCTCAGCTGGTTGGTGGTTCTCCTGCTTGACTTCGTGTCTCCTCCCTCCAGGGAAAGCCTCCCAGCTGTACTCCCACAGCCTGGGCGGCCTGTTCGAACAGGCCCGACAGCTGCAGAAGCTCCCGGTAGCCATTCCCACGCACAAGCTGCCGGACAAGATGATTCCCAGGTAAACAGGAAGTCAGACAATAAAACGGTATTTACTTTTCACCGACTGCATTCTAATCTTTAGATATTCAGGCTTAAATCATGAGTGAGTTCTGTTTGTCTGTTTGTAGGAAGTTTGCAGTGTCCAATAAAATTCCAGACACTAAAGGATGCCAAAAGTGCTGCGTAGGTGAGTTTCAGTGAAGGAGGGTGTTATATTTAGTCGAAGCATGTGTATAATATTAGTCAAACCACAAAATGTACCTTTTCTTTCTTTGCAAGATATAAACATGAGTTTATGAATCAAATGTCTCCACGTTACTGATAGCTGGTGTTTCCCTGCAGTTCGTAACCCGTACACCGGCCACAAGTACCTGTGTGGAGCCTTCCAGTCCAGCGTCATGCTGTTGGAGTGGGTGGAGTCCATGCAAAGGTTTATGCTCATCAAGGTCAGTTTTTTATAGTATGAAAAGTATAAACATGTAACAGGTTTTTACATTTAAGCCCTAAAATCATTAAAATGTCTTTGATTGATGGAAAAGCATGTTTTCTTTCGCCAATCGACAAAACTAGACCGTCACAATGTTCAGATCTTCATTGAACACATCGTGTGTTTTTACTTTATTTTTAACATTTTTACTTTATTCTCAACATTTTTACTTTTTTTTTTAAATGTTTACTTCATTCTCAAAATGTCGACGTTAATCTCAACATTTCGACTTTATTTTTTTACATTTTTACTTCTCAACATTTATACTTTATTTTTTAAAATGTTTACTTTATTCTCAAAATGTTTACTTTATTCTCAAAATGTTTACTTTATTTTTAACATTTATACTTTATTCTCAACATTTTTACTTTATTCTCAACATTGTTACTTTATTCTCAACATTTCTACTTTATTCTCAACATTTTTACTTTATTTTTAACATTTTTACTTTATTCTCAACATTTTTACTTTATTTTTAACATTTATACTTTATTCTCAACATTTTTACTTTAACATTGTTACTTTATTTTTAATATTTTTACTTTATTTTTAACATTTATACTTTATTCTCAACATTTTTACTTTATTCTCAACATTTTTACTTTATTTTTAACATTTATACTTTATTCTCAACATTTTTACGAAGCTTGAAATTGTGATTTCTTTTCCCACCAAAAACATTTTATTCTACATCTCGCCACAAATAAACCGTTTACTTTAACCAGACTCTGTAAAAAACATTAACTTCTGAGCTCCTCAGTGAAACTGAAGCCACGACTGACTCATCTGAGACCAACAGTCACGTGACAACACTTCTGTGAAGTTACTGTGAACTAACACGGTTTATGAAGCACTGGTTTGTCCCGTTTCCTCTGAGCTCAACACGAGCGCCTCTGCCTCCTCAGAACATCGACTTCCCGTTGCCGTGTCCGCTGGAGGTCTTCGAGATGCTGGTGGTCCCGGAGCAGACCTACCCTCTGATCTGCGTGGCGGTCAGTAAAGGCACCGAGCTCAACCAGGTGGTCCGGTTCGGCACCGTCAACCCCAACTCTACCTCCTCCTGGTTCACGGAAGCGAGTGAGAACAGTTCTGCTGCTGCGTGTTTACGGGATGTTTAGAAGTGTGTGAGGTTCTTGTTGTGTATTATTTATGTACAGTAGAGGGAGCCACGCGACGTCACCTCGAAGAATCAATATCAGTTGGAGTGAGCGTTATGTTTAGAATATTTTCACCTCTTCATCTTGCTGTCAGACAGACCCCCCCCTGGTGGTCAAGAGAGAGAATGCAGCTTTAACACATGAAGCTTTGACTTCTATACAACCAGAGGAGTCGCCCTCTGGTGGTCAGGAGAGAGAATGCAGCTTTAAGACATGTTGTTTAAGACAGCCTGTTTTTGTGAATGGAGTCTGGTGTCTCTGAAGAGAGTTCCACTCTGACAGCTAGAGAAGGAGTTGCACTTAAACCGATGTTGATTCTTTTAGGTGTCTAAATTACTTTGTTTCTCCAAGCTCAATCTACTGTAGTAATACACTGAAGCACCTCACACAAACACACTTCAACACACC
Source organism: Ophiodon elongatus (assembly GCA_016806645.1). NCBI lineage: Eukaryota > Metazoa > Chordata > Actinopteri > Perciformes > Hexagrammidae > Ophiodon > Ophiodon elongatus. The sequence continues at coordinate 24,927 of JACSYO010000461.1, forward strand.
TGAACTGTCCCTTTAAATTAACCCCGATGTGTTCCAACATGGACGTGACGCTCTCGTCTCTCTCTGCAGACACT
>JACSYO010000461.1:30000-107500 GCA_016806645.1 Ophiodon elongatus
AAATAAATGTTTCACACTTTCCTTTTTTAAATGTGGGATTAATGTCAAAGAACGAATATGTTTTTATGGCCACTTTTAGAAACACTACCGAGCTGATATCCAAAATATATTATATATATATATATATATATATATACATATACATACATGCTCGATTTAAAACAATTTGTCTGATTTGACTTGAACGCATGTAAACGATCACAAGTGGAGAAAAAAAGGTTTAATGGTTTTCTTAATTTCCCTAAAATACCCAATTTCTTTGATTTTATTTAAATCATAGCTGCACATCTAAAAAAATATAATTTAGCTGAAGCAGACGACACAAGCACATTTTTTTATTATTCTTTTTTTCTCTGATTCATATTTTTTTTATTTTTGTAGGGGGATTTTTTTTTTTTTTTTTTTTAACAACGTTTCTGTGGGATTGAACGACGTTTCCATTGATTTCCGTTGCCATAGCAACCGGTTTAATCCGTAAACCCGACGCCAACACGGCCTTCCATTGTGCTGCAATGTTAAAACAAAGATCGTCTTGTGTTGTGACGATACTTCGGAGGGATTGTTTTTAAGATGCGTGAACACCAGATACGTGAATGTTCTTAAAGTCGCCCGTTAATAATCGATCCGAGGCTCTCCTCCCGATACACAAACAACAACAACAAGTCTCCTCTGTTCTGTCGCCATCACGTCACCTTTTGTCTTTTTGTTTTTCATAATGCAATGCACACGTTATGAAATGTACATAGTGTAAAATAAAAATGGGTTTGTTTTACATACTGTATAATTGCCTATATTTTGTTTCAGAAGTGTAACAGATTTATGAGATGACAGGTTAACACATTAAAAAAAGAAGGAACTCAACCTTTCGGCGTTGCTTCGGTTATTTGGTTGTTTTTGTTTAACTGAAGCATATTTGAGCCTTTTATTATAATAAGTTACATATCTGCCGTGTATTATAATATGACCCCCTTAAAATTAAAGGTCCACTTTGGAGCATTTAGGGCGTTTATTGGCAGAAATGTTGTTCTTTTTGCAGCCGATAAACAGGAAGTGACCATATTAGGACTGAGGAGACCTGTCAATCACCTTGTAGCCCCGCCCTAAAGCATCCCCTGCTTTATGGTCTGTTTGACTCTAAATGGACCATAATTTACTAAATGAACATCATGCTGTATTGAAGAAGACTTGAAACTAGAGATTGAGACATAAACTCATGTTTACAATGTTTACTGAGGGAATAAATCAAGAGAGAAGTAGAGTCATTTTCTATAGACTTCTATACAACCAGAGGAGTCGCCCCCTGGTGGTCAGGAGAGAGAATGCAGCTTTAACACATGAAGCTTTGACTTCTATACAACCAGAGGAGTCGCCCCCTGGTGGTCAGGAGAGAGAATGCAGCTTTAACACATGAAGCTTTGACTTCTATACAACCAGAGGAGTCGCCCCCTGGTGGTCAGGAGAGAGACAGTATGGTCCATTACATCTCGTGCTGAATGGAGATCTTGTAGGGCTCCAGACCCCCCAGTAGGAAAGCTGATATTTGGTGATTTATAACCACAAGCTGACTTGTTTACTCTTAGTCATTAAAATCCACTGAAGGGCAGTGTGACATGATAATATTCCTTTTTCATTTTAATTTGACCTCACAGGTGTCAGAAGTTTCTTCAAGGACCAAATTGCGAGAAGTTCAAGTTTAAACAATTTATCTGCTCATACCTTAATTTCCTGCCACTTTAAATGAGTCATGATAACTTAAATACATGCATGTCCTAAGTAAAATCGAATTTTCAGTGTTGACCTTTATTGAAGCTCTTGATGGTCACATTCATCTCTGTTCAAAGCATATTGTCACAAAGAAAAACGTTTAATGTTTCAACAAAAGGCTCAAACACATATAAACTTACACAACTGATAACAGTTGAATGTTTGTCGTCCTGAGTATATGCACAATATAATATAATCATGGTGGGTTATGGCTTAAGACATTTAGCAGGCTGGCAGCAAGTTGAACGGGAGTGAAACCTCAAAATAAAAGAGGCGGTCAGTATCACACTTTAACCGATTCAAAAGAGTTTATATATATTTGGTTTGCACAGATTTTAAAGTCGGGAAGCAAATGAAACCTTAAAAAAAAAGTGTAAAGAAAGTAGAAACAGGAGGGAGAGCAATACAGGATAGATCAGGTCAAACTATGACCCCTAGTGGGCACATATTACATTTGTAATAATCCAATTTCTATTGTTTTCAATGGTGTGTTTAGCTAAAAGTTAACGGCTAACGGAACTATCTTTCCACAAGAGTTTATACTTCATAGTCACATTTAATCTGAACCCTAACCGCCTGGGTCATTTTGATGTGTGCAGGTGTGGTTATGCTCTTTACATTAGTAAAATAAAAACAAAGTAAAAACACAGAACATGAGCAAATATTCAACCATCAATCTGGTGTCATTAAAAATGACGAGTGCTTCCTCTCAGGGGACACGATTTTGTCCTTCAAATAAAAATTCACATTTGGAAATGATGGATAGATGGATTTGGAAACGTTGCTTAGCTAAATGGTGTTTACTTGTACAGCATAATTTATATTGTGGTGATTGTAAAGCGACCTCATGTGTTAAACATGTGTTACGCGTCATGTCAGTGGCCTTCATACAGCTGTTCCACGGTTTATCTCCAGATGGGCCAGTTTGGGATGTTTCCCCGGTGTCTCATGTTCACCGTTGTTTTCTGGTGTTTTCTCACCTCCCTTCTCTTTCTTCTCGTCACTGCTTCTGTTGGGAAGAAAGAACAAGAGGGAGGTTTGATTCTTCCATTTCCTTCCCTCTTGTCATCGTCAGTCAAAGCCGCTGCCTCACGCCCATTCATGTGCATATTTCCATCCTTACTTCTTCTTGAAGAGTTTCTTGAACGAGCTCCTGAAGCCTCCTTTGTCCTGCTTCCGACTCCTCTCGCTGAAGGGGGTGTGGCTATTCTCCTCGGCCCCGCCCCTCCACTTTGCCTCGTCCCCCCATGATTGAAACCCGGAGTCCTGGTGGGGTTGAACACAATATTATTTAAATTATGGGTTCGCATTTATGGTGTTTCTGTACCATATATTGATTTGTAGACTACCCACAATGCTGAGCAGCCCATGAAGATCGTCGCCCTGTTTGTCGATGTCCACTCGGTTCCCCGGGGGGCTGTGGACCTTACGGGACGGGGTGGGGCACCCTTTGCTGCCCTTGCTGCCTTGGCGCTCCAGCTTGGCGTGGCTGCCCAGTCCCAACCTCTGGATGTGGTCCAGAGGACCAGCATCCAGGCCACCCACTGTGTTGTCCATCTGCAGGCCGTTCAGGGACTAGACAGCCGGAGAAGATGCACATATTGTTGATTTTAACACAAATTATTTCAGAATCTGTCTCTCTACGTACACTCTTAGAAATACAGGCGCTAACTGGAACCATGCAGGTTTCTTCGGCTCGTCCCCATATACAAGAAGCCTTTCAGAGGCTTGTACCTAGAACCCAACATGAAGGGCTAGACCTAGAACCATCTGTGAAGGGTTCCACCCAGAACCCCCTATGAGCGCTACTACACAGAACTCCTGTGGTGTAATGGTTTCACCCTGAACCCTCTCCGGAGGTTCGATCCAGAACCTTTCCACCTTCTAACGCTGTGTTTACACCAATGTGAGTTACTTCCTCCGTGTAGACCTTTCATCAATCACGACTGAAATAACCACTAATTCTGCTTTGTACATATTGTGGACGTCCCAAATACCCCGGGAAACCAAACGCCGTCGTGTCTGGGTACACAACGTCATCCGGAGGAGTATTCACCGTATCTAGCAAGCCACGCGTCGGCTGGTTTACTGCGGCAGTATGAACCCAAAATAAACAATTTTGCTGGGATTTAATTGCAATAAACAGATAAAAGGGACGCCGGAATAACTACATAAGGATGCCGACTTGTAAAAAGTCTGAATTCATGTTTTGTTAGTTGTCTCTCCGTAATACGACAAGCAAATAACTTTTAAAATGCTTGTTTTCTCAATGGAGTTTGGATGCTAACATTGTAGCAGCTCCATCAACACTTAAAATAACATCTGCAGCATCGTCATTGTTTGTACCATATGGTTTATACACATAGTTTCGTCTGGTCTTTACTAATGTGAAGTATCGTAGGGCTCTGGGCGATAATATTATTTTCCTCCATTTCTGATGCAACACCGTCAGTGAGGACAGGAGGAGAATCTCAACGCGACAGTTATTCAGGTCTACTCACGTCTTTGCATTGGCTTTGTACGTAATCTCATCACTCGAAAAAATTGCGCCGCGTTTTGTGTGAACACATAACGGTGCTAACAATAACCCACCCAGGGGGTTCTACCGAGAACCTTCTTATATTCCAGGGGTTTCATCTAGAATCCAACCAGGAGGATCTTCCGAGAACGGTTTCATATTTGGAAGGTTTCATCTACAACCCACCCAGGGTTTCTCATGAGGCTCCTTAAGGGCTGGAGCTGATGTGCAGCATGGGCCCCAACAATCATAGTTCGCATTCCCAGTTTTGGGGGGATTTGGGATCAGCTTTTAACACCCATGCTTTCAACTCTCCTTGAAGAACTCTTTCTTTGGGTGAAAGGGGTTCTTAATTTAACCTTTAGTCTTTGAAAAACTTAAAAAAATGGTCCTTCAGAAGCAAATGGTTCTGTTTAGAACCTCATCCCGTCAGGAAGAACCCTTTTGGAAACCTTATTTCTAAGAGTGAACATAAGCAGGCTTACCTTGCTCTTGCGCTGGCTGGACTGAAGGGGGCGATGCTGACTGCGGTGCATCATTACAGCTTCATTCGGAGATACGCATCCTCTGTTGGGCAGTTTGTAACCGTTCCCGTGGCTTCCACCGTTGCCGAAGACATCGCGGGTCGTCGACACGTTCGCTGCCATCGTGTGATGCGACACTGAGGGCGCCTTGGGGCACTTCACAAAGGCAATGTCGATGGAGGAATCTGAAGAGGTGGAGGAGCAGCGGTCGAACATGGGGATATCATGAAGGGAGCCTCTGTCCTCGTCGTAGAGGCTCTCCATCCCCGGAGGGTCCGGAGGGAGGAGGAACTCTCCGAGGGCGTCGGCCAGAGCGGAGCCCGGTTGAACCTGGCGGAAGTCTGCAGGTCTGGAGGGCAGATGATGCTGGCACGACATGGCCATCTCAGACGCCTCACTCTCTGGGATACTGCCAAGACCTGAAAGCCAAAGGTTGGTTGACTGATTGACCGATGGGGCAAGTGCCCCAAAAGCATTTAAGTGACATGGGGTGTATGTCTGTTCCTGCCGAATCCCTACATGGGATACACAAAGTGACATCATCAAAATGATTGCAAACAAGACTAAAAAGCTCACAGATATGCCATGGGGCAGATACCTGGGTGTCTTGTTGACCCAAGAGGCCTGTGACTTGAAGGGATTGAGGATTTTAGTCAACATCTGCCAGAAAATGGAGCCTTGACATTGCAGACCTTCCTTTACCAGGGCGGAGCGTTAAACCCCTGTGTCGGCAACCAGTCTCCCAGTTGTGTCATTGAGCAATAGACATCATTCATACCAGCACCAGGTGTCCTACTCAAAAGGGTTCAGTATGCTTCAAAAGAAGTAGTTTATATGAAGTGTTGTCTGAACATCTCTAAAGGTGTCAGTGTTTGTACCGGTCGCAACAGGCCATATTCAAAAGCCTGTCATCATAGAAATGGTCAAAACCAATGAATCGTTAAAATAGGGATCAAGTCTTGGACTTGAGTGTACACTACGGGCCCATGTTGCGTTGCTAGCAAATGTACTTGCACCCATTGGCGTGTTGGTCTTAAATTTAGATGTGGTCAGATGCATTGAGGCAGCAGAAAGCGATATGCACCATTGACCAAGAACAACCTGGTCTCAAGTCACAAGGGCCTTATTTGCCTGCTATGTAAAGGGCAGATAGTAAGCCTACATTATTCACAATCCACTCTGAACACGGGGATGTGCAGCAGCGGTTTCCTCAGCAGTCAAATGGAGTTGCTGATGGGACATAGGATTGGGAGACGGGGGTAGAGTGTCCCGAAGATGGTCTGCTTGCGTGTCGCAGATCCACTTCCTCTACTGGATCAAACACTGTTCAACAAACTGACGCCTCCCACCTCATAAAACTCCCAGCATTCCCCTCGATGTCTAATCAAAACAGAAACCACAGAAAGATTTAAATCAGAAGCTTCTGCGACCACAGACCTGTTGGTTTGTGGTTCCGTGAGTCCAAGTCCGGGCTGAAGAACGGGAGCTGGGAGGGCCACTCTGTGTCGTAACATGGAGTTTCGGGATCCTGGTCCCAATCCTGGAAACGATGGGACTGGATCTGCTCCAGGAGACGCTGCTTGCTCCGCTTCACCTGGTTGGCATGTTCCCTGTGAGGGACGGGACAATGCATACGAGAGGGTTCATCAACAGATAAGAAGTCAGCAACCAGGAAGTTAAGAATGCAAAAATACTCACAACATGGCACTGTTGCATGGGTACGGGGAGCCGATGTTGTTGGCTTGAATCCCGCTTTCCACTGTCTTCAACAGCTGTGTCATGGTGGACCTGCAGCGCATGCACGAACACCTTATTTAGGTACAAACAGCGAGAATCTTGCATGTGATGTCATTTGTCCGGAGAGTGGTAATCCTGACCTCTTCACCTCCTTGCGGTTGTGCAGCAGGAGCTCCTGGTTGTGCTGGAGGAGGTGGTGGTACTGAGCCGTGAAGGACCTGAACTGCTGGATGCAAACCAGCAGCAGGTAGTAGTCCGGGTGCTCTGCGTTGGTCTGCCTCAGCAGCCCCTGTGCACACACAGATATACACTTCTTTTATACTACTCGTTGCTACATGTATGAAACGCGCTCTGCAAAGTTCTGGTTATCTAACCTGCAGCAGCAGCAGGTACTCGGGGATCCTCTGAACCGGCTGGAGGAGCAGAGTGTGGAGGGAGGGTCTGGATTCGTCGCCCATTAGTTCACTCTGAGAGAAGCAGGTATAAGCAATGTGACTTTATTAGCACACGGCGGCTACTAAGTAGTTATAAGCTAGTTGTAGGAATCACAGGGTTAGCTGGTGTTTGTCTCTGGTGTTAGTCCCAATAAAAGGTCCGTCTTCTGTATCTTTTCATCCCCTTTATCACACCCTGTCCTGTTACATTATCTAACCCTTCATCATGGCCCTGTTTGAGTTACCTCCAGGAACGCAGACTTCATGGAGCTGGAGGAGAGCATGGACACGACCGACAGACAGTCCGGAAGCTCCTTCAGGTAGGACACGTAAAAGTCCAAGAAGTCGCTCTGTGGGGAGACGCAGAGAGACGAAGATACTGTCTGGGTTTGCATTCACTATTTCCTCTTCATTTAACCTTCTTTGTGTTTTGTTGAGTTGAGGATGTTTCCAGCACACTATAATTTCCAGGCCTGCGTCTAATTCTTATTTAAATATAAAAACATGCAACAAACTACACAAATAAACTAAACCAACTAAATATGCTTGTAATTAGAAGATTCCTTTCATTCTATGTATTTCTTTCCTTCCTCAAGCTCTCGGGCTTTCAGTGAGCGAGGACCCATAATGCATTGTGAACCTGCCTTTATTTCTTTTAAATAGGTAGGTGTTCCTACCAATTACCTAATTTCCTCCCAATCACTCAGAGCCAATTAGCCTAATATTAGCTTTAATAGACTCGTTAGCTTCAGTGTATTGTGTTTGTTTTTAGCTTTTTATCATCTGGGGTTTTCAATCAAGCGTTTTTACTACTTTTAACCCTGCAACATTTAGTTTTTCACACTACGGACATTATTGTGGCAAATTTAATTCAAAATTTTGCCCACATGCAGGTTTTATTTATATTTATATATAAAGTCAAGTCAAGTCTTTAAGAGAGATTTTATCCGTACAGCACCAGCATCCCTTTGTGCCATCAGCGATGTTGTAGAGAGAAAACAAGAATCTCTGTTGTCTTGGTCCTTCGTCTGTTTTCCAGATCTCCACATGGCTCCGCTGGAATTTGACATTTCATTTAAGGTCCGTCATGGCTGCCAAAAGGATTCAAACTCATCATGAATGGTCGGTCACAAGACCCAACCTTTTGAACCCTCCACATTAACGGCACTGTGAGCTGTAAATGTCAAGTTCTTGATTTACGAGCGAGTAAACTGGAGGTCCACATCTTTTGTATTCTATGGTTGTTAGAATATCCACAGAAATGCCAGATAATTCTGAAGATTTTCATGTTTGGTGCTCAACAAAGCGCTGATTCAACTCCGGGGTTATTTAAGAGGCCGTGGTTTGTGGTGGTGTTGTTGTATTTAATTGCATTATACTAAAAGATTCCTGACAAGATATTACAAAAAGCAAAGTGCAAACAAGTGAAATGAACTGCTAATGCAGGGAAAGAGCGGCCACGAGCTGATGATGCTGTGCTTTTTATTCAAATTAATTAACTCCATGCAATAAAAAAGGGAAACGTGCAGCTGTCGAGGGAGGTGTTTAGTTTACTTGTATCTACATTTCTACTTGTAAATATATATTTATATATATCTGCAGGTGAATCACTATCCCTCCGTAGTTTGGTGCATGCGGTTTTCAGTACTGAAATTAAATGAGCCTGCATGTACGGAGTCATAGGAGTAAAAGAATAATAAGAAAAAAAATATGAAGAGGAATCAAAACAAGAATAAATAAGTAAATTAAAAAAATTGGAAATATAAAGTAAAATAAATAAAACAAGAAATAAATGTGGATATATAAAGACAAAATATGAAATAATAATTACAGAAATTTGTATTCATTTTCACATGTAATTGTTCATAATTTCTACATATATATATATAGTTTTTGCGAATAAATTACTCTATTTTTGTGTACATTAATATTATGTATATATATTTCTATATTTCTATTTATTGAATCCTTTATTTTTCCTTATTCTTTTCCCTATTATTTTTGCTATTTCTTGAAGTAATTTAATATGCATATATAAATAAATAAGAATATATGAATAAATACATACAGAAGTAAACAAACAAATACATTTGAAAATAAATTATAATTATTTTATTGTTTGTCTTTATATTTCTACATATTCTTGTACAAATGTATAATTTTTTTTCCATAAGAAAAAAATAAATCTGTAAAATAATAAAAAAGTTTTACCTCTTTGCTGGTGAGCCTCATGAACACATCTCCCATGATGCCTTGCCACTGGCACTTGAGCACCCGTTCCTGCAGCGTGTGAAGGAGCTCAAGGTGCTGCTGGATCAGAAACCGCAGGGTGCTGGGAAACGGACTGAAGACAGCGAGAAAGAGGAGAAGGTGGAGAATACTCTCTCTGTTGTGTGAACACACAGAAATACGAAAACCAGCACGTGAAAATGATTTTAAAGCGTGTTTTTAGTGAGTAAAGAAGTATTTTCAGCTTCCAGAACGGGCGAAACAACACAAAAGTACCTGCAGACGTCCTTTACGGTTGTACTTTCCTGTAATATACTAAACATTATTCAGGAGACGGGCAGCAGGTAAATCCAGTTAAAACAAATGCAATCATTTAAAAATACCATTTGACCCAGTTGAGCGTTTGCACCTTTTTCATTGGTCGTTCATTGGTTCATTGGTCGTCGTCACGTGAGCCGAAGCTAACGCAGTAATTACGTTACACGTAGAGTATCCCCTCCCTCTCACTCGTGTTTATAACCTGCTTTTATTTGATTAGTGGATTTCCTGTCATCCCCTCACTGTGAGCTCTGAAATTAGATCAGCAGCCACTCCTGGAATTAGTAGATTTTAGGGACAAAAATGGAAATAATAATGATATTTATTGGGTTTATGGCTCATAACATGTCGGATCGATCTTCTCTGTACACTCTGCGTTTCTAAAAGTTCTATGTGCACCTTCTTTAATGTACATATTGTTTGAGGGAGACCTTTTGATTTCTGGATGTTGACCCTTACCGTTTGTCTTTGGAGCCGAGAGCTTCGGATCCGTTGAAGGAGATGTTGGCCTTCAGCAGCAGAGACAGGTGGGACACGTAGACCCGCTCCGACTCCAGCAGCTCCAGAGCCACGCGCTGCCTCTTACCTGCACACACAAACACAAGTACACCAGTTTAAACTGGTAGTGGCGCTCTCTGTACTGTGACGTCGCCTGGTTTTACCTCCAGATATTCGACTTCAATCAGATGAAGTGATTGTTTTGATGAATGGGATTTGGACTATGTCGTCTGTGTGGACTAAAAACGATGTTTCTGCCTTAAACATCTGTTCAAATGTAAAGGAAACATTCGACATTTTGGGAAATTCTCTCCGTTCAATTTGAGGCCGGATCCGGGCAAAGGTTAGCTTAGCTTAGCATAGTGACTGGAAACAGGGGGAAACAGCTAGCCTGGCTCCATCCACCAACCAGTGGATCTAAATATCACAAAATTAAATTTTTTCATTTGTGTTTAATCCGATACAAGAGGAAAAGTTTCCAAACAAGCCAATCAGGTGCAACCAGGAAGTGTTTTAGGTTGGCGGTGCAAACAATCCTGTACTCATACACCACTAGTCTCCCTCCAGTGGTTTTGTGTTCTGGTTTCTTGTTTCAGGGAGGAGAGCTGTAGTTGTATCATTGGTTGCATGAACACTTGTTGTACTTCTTACTGTTTTCAGTCTGGATGTACGGCGTCTCCGTGTCGTCTCTGCTCTTCTTCCTCTCTCCCCACGCTGGAGGACAGCCTCTCTGCTGCTGCGCCTCCTGCTCAGAGGTGGAGGCTGCAACACACACACATCAAATGTGAGTAAATTGACTTGAGCTTCCTCCCTCCTCCTCCTCCTCCTCCTCCTCCTCTTCCTCCTCCTCCTCATCCTCTTCCTCCCTCCTCCTCTTCCTCCTTCCTCCTCCTCCTCCTCCTCCTCCTCCTTCTTCCTCCTCTCACTCACTGTGGGTTGATGTGGTGCTCCTCTGCGGTGAGCTCCCGAGTGACAGACTGGAGAAGAAGTGTTGAATGACGCTGAGGTCCGACTGGCAGACGTGTTCCTCGCCTGCTGCTGACAGCACATCGGCCTTAGAGCTCTTTCTGCATTTGGACCAATCGAAAGATATTAAACTTATTGTCCAAAAGCTTTTTGTTTTCGGGGAAACCAAAAGCAGCTTTGGAGACAAAAACTCTACATATGAATAACTTATAATATGATTATAATGTATTTCTGTGGATAAAGCACATGGATGTGTGTCTCTACGGTATGTTACGTATGTTCCCGTCCTACCTGTGTGGAACAGAGATGATATCTTTGGTGTTTTCTGGCGGCAACAGCTCCATCCTCTTCTGCACCTCCTTCTGTCGGCTGGAAACGTCCTTCATGTGGAACAACGCCGCATTCAGCTCCTCCTGCGAGCAGATTGCACCAATTATAAGTCTCTTTTCTGTGGACCTGAAATTCAGCACGTTACAAAATCTGGTGAATCGTCGTTAATCAATTTTACTCATTTAGCGTCTGGCTAGTTGGTCAGCTAGCTTGCTGAGTCCACCATGCTAGTTGGTCAGCTAGCTTGCTAAGTCCACCATGCTAGTTGGTCAGCTAGCTTGCTGAGTCCACCATGCTAGTTGGTCAGCTAGCTTGCTGAGTCCACCATGCTAGTTGGTCAGCTAGCTTGCTAAGTCCACCATGCTTTCGCGCTGCAGTTGCAGTGATTAAAAAGCACCACATGACCTGCTGGGCTTAGTTTAGTCTGTAGACGTTCATGATAGCTGCTACTCTTTAGTTTAGCTTATGCTAACCAGTCACCTGACTCCAGATCAGCAGGGTTTCAACCAGGAGAGAGAAGTCGCTTTGCTTATTTACAACACGATGTGTAGAATTTAAAAACAACACAGTCTCACCGCAATTCGTGAAATAGTCACGGAATGCAATCGGTTGGTTTCATGTACAGAGATACCAATTGTCGGGTTTTTTGTGTCCCTCGAGATGACATTACGTTAAAAACTAAAGTTTGGTTAAGGCAACAACACCAAAAAGAAAAAACATCATGGTTGGCCTTAAAATAACTTCATACAGTTACATTTAGGCAACAAAACCACCAACAGTTAAGTTTGTTGGACCCGTCCATTATAAAGTCCTATTTGTTGGACCCGTCCATTATAAAGTTCTGTTTGTTGGACCGTCCATTATAAAGTCCTGTTAGTTGGACCCGTCCATTATAAAGTCCTGTTAGTTGGACCCGTCCATTATAAAGTTAAGTTTGTTGGACCCGTCCATTATAAAGTCCTATTTGTTGGACCCGTCCATTATAAAGTTCTGTTAGTTGGACCCGTCCATTATAAAGTCCTGTTAGTTGGACCCGTCCATTATAAAGTCCTGTTTGTTGGACCGTCCATTATAAAGTCCTGTTAGTTGGACCCGTCCATTATAAAGTCCTGTCTGTTGGACCCGTCCATTATAAAGTCCTGTTTGTACAACTTACACATTATATTCCACATAAAGTAAAGAATATGCTGCGTGCCTAAATAAACAAAAACGTGTGCAGATGGAGCGTGTAAAAGTTATAAAGACTCATGATGACATTTGTGGTTTTTTGGGTTAATAAACACTGACAGTAAATTCCACAGATCTTACAGCATGGAAGACGTAATAGTGTTAGAATTTATGAAGTACAAAGTCTGAAAGACCTTCCTATCTAATAAATTAAATTAGCGAACAGTTTCAATCAGATGTTCTCTAAATTATGTCCCAGCGGCCTCTCCAAGAATAGACTGTGTGTGTGTGTGTGTGTGTGTGTGTGTGTGTGTGTGTGTGTGTGTGTGTGTGTGTGTATGTAGCACCTTCAACGTGTTGAGTGAGTTCTTGAGGCCCATGATCTTGTCGTCCACGTCGGTCTGGTGGGCGCGGAGCTCCTCCTCCAGGCCGCGGTCCCTCTGGCGCAGCTTGCTCAGCTCCGTCAGGGCGGCGTGGAGCCCCTCGCGCAGCTCCGCCACCAGGCCCTGCAGCTGCATCACAAGGAGGCGGAGGGATACGCTTTATGTTATGTGTTTTATGCTTCAGACGCGTGTCAACATGCTTTTTAATGAAAAGACGACGAATAATTTGAGGAATTCCAGTTTGAGGAAGTCGAAGTTTGTGCTCTAAAGAAACTCAGTGTTCATATTGTTGAGTACTTTTGAATTCCCTCGTTTCTTTGTTTGTTTTTAAGGATATTTTTACCAATGTTTCTGTTTCTCTACATTCATTCTGACTTCTTTTTGCTGTTTTTATCCCGTCTATTTCATTTTATTCTTCTTTCAGGTCGACGAGTCTCGTCTTTCGATCCGTTTCTTTCTCCATAACATTCTCACTCTTTCTTAATAATACTCTAAAAGTAGTGCATCATTTATCCGCCTCCCTTTCCTCTCTGCCGCCTGAATCCCCTCGTGGGAACTCAGCATAACAGCTCTCTCCCGTCATGTGAGAGGCGTCATGCATTCGGCTGAATGGAGCGTCCTGTCCTCCTCCTTCCTCTGCGATGCTATCTGATGCTATCTGATGCTATCTGCTCCACGAGCCGCACGCCTCCACGCTCGGGGGGTTCAGGTCCAGGCTCAGGGGGGTGCAGTACAGAAGCTCAGGGGTGCAGGTCTACAGAAGCTCAGGGGGGGTGCAGGTCTACAGAAGCTCAGGGGGGGTGCAGGTCTACAGAAGCTCAGGGGGGGTTCAGGTCTACAGAAGCTCAGGGGGGGTTCAGGTCTACAGAAGCTTAGGGGGGGTTCAGGTCTACAGAAGCTCAGGGGGGGTTCAGGTCTACAGAAGCTTAGGGGGGCTGCAGACCTACAGAAGCTCAGGGGGGGCTGCAGACCTACAGAAGCTCGGGGGTGGGGGGTCTGCAGACCTACAGAAGCTCAGGGGGGGCTGCAGACCTACAGAAGCTCGGGGGGGATTCAGACCTACAGAAGCTCAGGGGGGGGGGGCTGCAGACCTACAGAAGCTCAGGGGGGGCTGCAGACCTACAAGCCACCACATCTTGAGTTCCTCATGAAACGTCTTTATTTAATTATATCAGAGTACAAGTTCAGCAAATGTTTGTGATTGGGTCTTTTTGAAGAAGTGATGATAACGAACGTCCTCGACACGATGTTTATAAATCCACGAGGACGTGACGTGAGACCCATTCACAACTTCTACAGCTTTTGTTGTGTTTTCAGAGTTTCACTTTTCTTAAATTACTTTTGCGTGAACTGTTTCTCCCCCAGAGAATGCATCCACATTACCAACTGAAATCACATTAATTCCAGATATATAATATTTTACAACAAAGGTTAAGTGCCGGCTGAAAGCTAATGGTAGTGTAAATGAAGGTGTATCGGTTGTGTGATGTGTATTTTTATTTTACTTTTATGCATATTTATAGTATGCTTTTGTTTATTCGAAGTGAATTAGACTGTACGTGTAAAAGAAACAGCAAATAAGTCTCTGTAGTTTCATGCTCTGTTGGCTGGAACGATCTTTTAAATCACTTCTCAAAACTTTGCAGTGTTTAATTTGTTTTATTTGCTGTTATTTGTTTTAAGTCGTGAAATAGTTTTAATCTTAAATAAAGATTTGTACTATCATCCCCATCAAATATAACATTCACAGCTCGTGACACATGAACGTAAAAGGTCTAAATGTGCATCAGGTGGAGTGAGTCCTACGTCATGAACTCTCGCACGGAGCTTCTTCCTGAGAAGGTCGTGAGAAGGTCACACGTCAAATGGTCAAAAGTATTAAATTGCAAAGTAAATGCTTGATGAGGGCTGCACGGCAAGAGGGGCACGGGTTCGATCCCCGATCCCGGGCGGTCCTTCTGTGTGGAGTCTGCATGTTCTCCCCGTGGCAGCGTGGGTTCCCTCCGGGTTCTCCGGCTTCCTCCCAAAGACATGCAGCTCAGGTTAACTGGAGACTCTAAACTATCCATAGGTGTGAATGGTTGTCTGTCTCTATGTGAGCCCTGAGATGCACTGGAGACCTGTCCAGGTGAACCCTGTCCAGGTGAACCCTGTCTCGGTGGACCCTGTCCAGAGTGGACCCTGTCTCGGTGGACCCTGTCCAGAGTGGACCCTGTCCAGGTGAACCCTGTCCAGGTGAACCCTGTCTCGGTGGACCCTGTCCAGAGTGGACCCTGTCTCGGTGGACCCTGTCCAGAGTGGACCCTGTCCAGGTGGACCCTGTCCAGGTGGACTCTCTCCAGGTGAACCCTGTCCAGGTGAACCCTGTCCAGGTCAGCTGGGATCGGCTCCAGCGCCCCCGACCCTGAATAGGATAAGCGGTTCGGATAATGGAATGTTTGATGATGTTATGGTTAATAAAAATGTCTTGATTACCTGAGAGATCTCCAGGTCCGCCTCCTCCACGTGTTCTTCGTTATCTAAAAGAAGAAAAAACAGTTCTGATGACGTCAGAGGAGGAAACCTGAACCTCCTAATTCATCCAGAATAGATATTTATCTACAGAGAGGCTTTTTAATCTCACTCCCGTAGCGTCACCAACGATTCTCAGAATGAAAATGATGATTTTTTTCTACAGAAGTTGCCGTTGCCAGAAACTCTGAAAGCGGTTGTTTGTACGAGGAGGTTCGTCTCTGAGTTTTCTGCTTCAGTAAAATCCAAATCATGAAATGCAGTGAAACAGCTGATGAACACTTTGATGTAAATGCATTTAAAACAAACAATTACGTTATGAGGAACGTCTGCTTTTTAACTGAGACTTAAACGTTGCTTTCCTAACTTCGTAAAACAACATACAATGATTATAGACTCACTGAATTGTTATTTATTATTAAAATAATATTAATAACAACTTCAAAAGGTGTTGAATTATTGATTGATGATGCTTCTGGAGGTGCTTCATTGAGTTGGTTGTGTATTTCTATAGAAAATGTGAAAAATACAATTTTAAATAAAAACTTTAATTTGGTTTATTCTGCGTTTTGTTTATATCGATGACTGTATTCTCCTTACAGAAATGTCGACATTTAATATCTTTGCAGAAATCTGTGCGTCCCCAACGTAAACCTTCTCCACGTGGGAACATTTATCGGACCGGTGCATTTCAACACAGTCGAATGGAAAATAAATGACATCGAAGGTGAAGTGACGTAATATTTAGAGCGGCCGTCATAAAAGTCACATACAGTGGTATAATGTCAAGTATAAAGAAAGAGAAAGTTTCATGATACGAGACTGAGATGAAACATATTTGCCTATTTGTATATTTACATATTTGCGTTGCAGAAACCTCGACGTTCATCGTATCCCCGCTGGTTGCAGAAACGTTTGTTGGCTGTGCGTCCCCACCATAAGAAACCTTCTCAATTCCAGGAACATATACCTTAAATTCAACCATAAACATTGTGAATCGTGACGCACAAATTGAATCTGCACTGAATCGTCTCGTCAACGTTGCAGCATTTCCATCTGTTCCCAAACTCTGACCTCATGCATCACGTCCACGGGCTTTAAGGGATGCGAGTCGTGGTTCAGATTTCTATCACAGCAGAATAATAAACCTCTGTGCTGGAGGATGTGTTGCCTGCATGTGATTCGTTCGAGGTAAAGCAACATTTCGCGCCAGGGTTCATGGCAACAGGAAGTCATGTGAAAGTGCAACACACTTTCTGAATCCTTTCCTCCGGCCGCCGGAAGGTTGTGAGTGACTTTTCGTTCGTGTTTATAAAACGATCAGACAGCTCAGGGAAATTCCTCTTCATTATGGATTTTTTTCTTTTTAAACGCTGCACAGTTTGGGACAGTTGACTGGTTGTATAAAAGCACAATGCTCATGTTTGTTGTGGAAAAGTCGCGGGTCAAGGCTGTCGTCAACATTGCCGAGAGTCGTCTGAAATCCGGACTTCACATATATTATCGTGCATAATTGACGAGGCCGCCGCTGCGTAACATTTATTAACTGTGACGGGGCAAAAAAAGGAAAATTCAGCATCCAACAATGGAGTCTTTCTGTCGACACGTTCCCTCTCACAGCTTGACTTTGTGCTTTCGGCATCAGTTGTTACAGGACAGAAAGAATGCAGCTATAATGTCCCAGAGTGACCTCCAACATGGAGACAAAAGTGGTTAATTGATTACCTTTGGGGAAGCAAGAGGATGTGCTTCTGTGATCACTGATAAGGAAACACATGATGTTCCTCACAGTTTCCATTGTAAGTTCATTTAAATGAATTTACCAATGACATTACAACTAATAGTGTAACATTAACTAATGCTAAGCACACTGTGCATGGAATCCAGTTAACACTAATGTGTAAAAGGTATGGATGGATTGTTGATCAGGCCCAAAGTGTCAGGGGCCCCTCCGGCCTTCGCCTGCAAAATGTCACTCAAAGAGACACAAAATGACCACAAAGAGACACAAATGACTAGAAAGAGACACAAAACAACTAAAAAGAGACACAAAACAACTACAAAGAGATACAATTACCATGAAGAGACACAAAACAACTACAAAAAGACACAAAACAACTAGAAAGAGACACAAAACAACTAAAACGAGACACAAAATGGCCACAAAGAAACACAAAACGACTACAAACAGACAAAATTACCACAAAGAGACGCAAAACAACTACATAAGAGACACAAAACAACCACAAAGAAATACAAAACAACCACAAAGAGACACAAAATTAGCACAAAGTCATAAATATTTAAATGAAATAAATAAAGAATGAATAAAACCAAAGAGAGAGCCATAACGACTTTACAGAGACACACTAGCAGAAAGAGGCTAAACACCTATAAAGTCTGTGTGTCACGTTGTCTCAGTCTGTCGATGTTGAAAGGATCCAGTGCGATGTTTAGCGTTTTTAAACACTTTGTTTTTAGCTTTTCTCCTGGATGAGGTTCAAAGTTTATTTACAGAGATTATTATTTATTATTTACCATTGTAGGTAGACTGATAAATTAGCAGGGCCAATATTATTGGTCAATATTAGCTTATTGCAGATTTTTCTGCATCAGCGTATGTGTGTCAGTACAGAAATGCTTATGACTAATCAGGGAACTGAAGCTGTTATCTCTGCTCTCTTCAAAGACACCAGACCCCATTGATAAAAGCAGTGATCTAACCTCGCAGTAGAATGGGGTTGCCGGTCTAAAGCTGCCTCGATCACTTAGTTAGTTTGGGTTTTTTTAGTGACTTTTGTGAATCCAAACTAACCCCTTTATGTTTATTGATTACTGAAAGAAATACATAACAAATGAATCCACAATTACCATAACTGTTAGTTGCAGCCCTCCCTTCAAGTTCGTCGAAAGTTGAGAGTGAAAGGTTTTTTCCGAGCCCTGTTTTACCTTCCGACGCGTCTTCCATCTTGTCTTCTGTGTCCGTTTTGCCGTTCTCCATGCTCAGGTATCCGGTGCGGTCCAATATAGCTCAGAGCTGTCTGGTTCTGACGTCCTTCAGATGCTCTCGGTCTGCTCGTCTGACGTGTCCTCCTCCTCCCAACAACCCCGTCCTCCGACTGTGATCGCTCACTTTCTGTCCTTCCAAAAGCATGTGAGTCCTATGATTTCCCTTTTTGCACAAAAAGGCCCTTGTCTCCGGAGATTAGAGGGACAGAGGGGAAAGATCAGGAGGAGAGAGAGAGATTTGTTCATCAAACAGCCTCATTCTGTGGCTAACTGATTACATTTAAGGAGGCGTGACGGGTTGTTCATGAGTACAGTAGCACTCTCAGCTGGAAATGGAAATTCCAGGTAATTCAGTTGGTAAAAGTAAAACTAGCTGATTGTCCTCTGCAGTGGAGGGTTTCACTGTAGGCCTGTTCCAATAACGGGTTGAAATTTCTGGTTCTGAAAAGTGAAGCCGGTGCTGAAGGGTTTTAAACCTGCATTAAAAGAAGTCCGATTGTATAGAAGTCTATGGGAAAATGACTCTACTTCTCTCTTGATTTATTCCCTCAGTAAACATTGTAAACATGAGTTTATGTCTCAATCTCTAGTTTCAAGTATTCTTCAATACAGCATGATGTTCATTAAGTAAATTATGGTCAATTTAGAGTCAAACAGTCCATAAAGCAGGGGATGCTTCAGGGGCGGGGCTACAGGGTGATTGACAGGTCGACGCCACGGTATCCGTGTGTTCCGTCTTACAACTTGAACCTTTCACGTTGTCTTTTCGCTTCACGGAAAAACATTTCCGTGGCCTAAAAATGTTTTATTCAGCGTTCAGTCGTACTAAGCTCCACCCCCTTCTGGTTTCAGTAAAACAAGATGGCGACGACCAAAATGCCGAACTTGAGGCTTCAAACCCGTTGACGGGTGACGTCTCGATGACTTCGTCCACTTCTTATATACAGTCTGCGGTCAAAGCCTGTTTGTAGCTGCAGCTTCAAATCTACGTAGATGGACACACCGAACTTAATGTGTTTATGTCATTTTCTTGTTTCCTTCACCAGATTACGTTATTTGACTCACTCGAGCCGTGACACATTTGTACACCTATGTGACATCACACACAGGGTATCGTGGCCATTTCCACATCCAGTAGACACAAACACAGCAACATCATTTGGTGTTTAGTTCATGGCTTGATCTAGGTCCAATACTTCCTCTCTTTTTAGCTGTTTTGGTCTCCACCGACCCCTGAGAAAAACATCTGTTTATTTTAGCAGCTACATGCTCCACTAGTCTTCTGAGTCATTATTCCTTGTGAGCTCATCACTACACACAGTCATGTGACCTTTTGCTAATACAACAACATCAATCAGAGCAGCTTTAAAGTACTAAAAACATCTTTTAGTATCAAATACTCGTCTTTCTCGGATCTGTACATTTGATTGGACACTGTATTTTCCCATATGTGATTATTTAAGCTGGTTAAACATGTCTGAGGGGAATAATTCCCTGTAATATTGTTTTATTTTCACTTTTTCTTTATAAAGAGTATAAGGTGTGACGGCCCTCTGGTTTTAGGCAGGGCCTGCTGTGTGTTTGTACCCTGGCTGGTGTGTGTGTGTCTTGCAGGTCCTTGGTAGGCGGAGCTAATCAGCCCAACTGGGAGCACCTGGCCATTCTTCCAGGAGCCTTCAAGACCAGGCTGCGCCAGTGCAATGGCAGGATCTCCATTCCGCCAGCCCCCTGTTCTGTTGACCTGTTAATTTGCCGTGTGTGGCTAATAAATGTTCCTTTTCCTGTGTAAAACCCCGTGTGTCTCCCGTCTTTGTCGTGGCCTAAGAGCCGGGTCGTGTCAAGTGGGGGCTCGTCCATTGGAATACAGTAAGTTGTTGGGTTCGCTGTCGAATGGGCTCGTTAACGTGGTGAATGGGATGACGTCGTAAAGTTTGCTGCGGAGCTGCGTTCTTGTGGTGTTCAGAAGCCGTGAAGGTTGCGGTAAGCTGCGCGCTACTGGGGAGACATACGGTAAGGTAGTGGAATATCAAGGGTGGTTTCAGGGGATTGTCGACCGGTGCCTAAGAGTTTGTGTGGGAGCACAGTCCCCTGATAGGTATAGCGGCGGTACCCCTTTTGGGTTCGTCGGGGTTGGTTTTTTTCTGCTAGTGCTGCGGTAAGTGTGGTTAGAGCTATTGCTCGGGAGCACGGCCATAGTCTCGGGGAGGTTGCCAATTGCTGGACACCTTTTCCGTACTATTGGTATTCAGTGTGTAAGTACCCACCACTGCCACTTCATGAAGACTAGGGGCAAGTGAGCTTAGTTAGACTGAGGGAGGCAGTTTAGTTAGAGGGGATTTGTGCTCTTATTGGACATTATAGGCACCTGGCTGACACTTGTTTTGACCCACGGTACAGGGAGGAGATTTGATTTTCTCTGGTTATTTAAAATGGCGGAAATAGTTGCTTTTGTTAAAACCCCATCGGAGGATCTTTTAGATACATGCACAAAAGAGCAGCTATTAAAAATAGCAGATCATTATGACGTTATGATTTCTGATAAGCAGCGAAAAGATAGTGAAAAGTATATTGCAAGCACATTTGGTTGAGATGGGCGTTCTGACAGGGGGTCAGGACCAGCCTGATACAAAGGGTTTGTCTCTGGCTCCGTCTTATGTGGCAACCAGTAGCCTTACATTTGCGCAGCAGAAGGAGATGATTATGTTGCAGCTAGAGCATGACAAAATGAAGCAAGAAGCAGAGATCGAGAAGCAGTTGGCGGTGGAAAAGTTGTGCGGCCAGACTGAGCGAGCGAAGTTGGCTCTGCAGCAATGCAGGCTGGATTTAATCAGAAGTGGGAAAATAGCGAACGGTTCGGTGGACCTGGACGGTTCCTCACCGCGCCGGGAGCCTTCGGAGGAGTCGTTTGATATTTTGGGTAACCTGCGTTTGTTGCCGAAATTTAATGAAAGGGAGACTTTTTTTTTTTTTCACTGTTCGAGCGCGTGGCGGACACGAGGAAGTGGCCTGAGTCCAGCTCGCACGTTAATGCTGCAGTGTGCGTTGACCGGTAGAGCACAGGAGGCCTATGGAGCGTTGTCGTCGGCAGAGAGTACGGATTATTTGGTCGTCAAGTCAGCGGTGTTGAGAGCGTACGAGTTGGTCCCTGAGGCGAACCGCCAACGTTTTCGGGGATGGAGAAAAAGGGGATAAGCAGACCCACCTTGAGTTTGCCCGTGACTTGACGACTCATTTTTTGCGCTGGTGTTCTGCGTTAAGGGTGGAGAGTTTTGAGGGGCTGTGTGATTTTAATAGTGCTGGAGAGGTTTAAAAATGCCATACCTGAGGGGATTGCCACGGGCAGAAGGTACAGACGGCTGCGGAGGCGGCTGCTTTGGCCGATTATGTTTTAACGCACAAGCGGGATTTCGGGGAATTGCATGCTCACCGTTCTGGTTTTGGGGGATAGCATCGATGTCGGTGGGGGATATCCTTCTTTCCGACCAGATACGTCTGGGGAAAGTGATCGTAGCATGCGGAGACCAGATAAGGTCTGCAACTTTTGCCATGAAGAAGGGCATTGGAGCGCAGAGTGCTATGCTCTTAAGGCGAGACCTGGGCAGAGTGGGGCTGCAGGGCAGGCAAAAGGGGCTTTGCCTGGCTGTGACTATGCCCAGGAGGTCCACGGTGGCTGGAGAAAGTCGTGGGATGCAAGGAAAAACTTTGCCCGGGGAACTCGATTCATTTTTGTGTCAGATGGTTTGGTCTCTGTGGTGGGAAGTGAGGGGAAAGTGCCGATTTTAAGATACTGCGTAACACAGCAGCCTTTGACTCCTTCATCCAGGCTTCGGTATTACCATTCTCAGAGGAGAGTGACACAGGGCGTTCTGTTCTGGGGATGCGAATGAAAGTTTTGCAGGTCCCACTGCACACGGTAATGTTACATTCGGACCTGTTTCGGGGAGGAGTGGAGGTTGGCGTGTGCTCGGCGCTGCCAATTCAGGGGATCACGCTACTTTTGGGTAATGGGGTGGCTGGAGGGCGCGTTTGGGCTGACGTCCCGCCACCACCTCCTGTGGTTTCCTCGGTTCCGGTGGTAAGACGACAACCTGATGAAAACTAGGTGAACTTCCCGAGGTTTTTACTGCTGCGCGGTAACACGCTCCATGGAGCAGGGCAACCTTGAGCCGGTGTCTGATTCTGAAAGTGTGACGTGTCTGAGTTATGTGCGTTTTCCCTGGCTGATGTACCCCTCTCAGTTTCACAGGAAGACCTGAAGGTTGGACAGCAGGCTGATCCTTCTTTGAGAGGTTTGTTCGACCAAGTCCTTCCCGCGGAGGAGGTAGGAAATAATTCTCAGGGTTATTTCATGCACAATTCGCTGCTGTTAAGGAAATGGGTGCCTCACGGGGAAAGTTTCATCGGGGGCCCCATTGTCCAAATTGTGCTGCCGCCTGAGTTCAGGGAGTCTGCATTGAAAGTGGCTCATGATGAATCTGGGCACTGGGGCGTCAGGAAGACATATGATCGTGTCCTAAGACATTTCTTTTGGCCACATTTGAAAAAATATGTCGCTGCTTATATTAGGTCATGTCACACGTGTCAGCTCACTGGCAAACCAAATCAGAGTATACCTCCTGCGCCTCTATTCCCCATCCCAGTTATCGGCCAGCCGTTCGAGCGTGGGGGCGGGTGCTGTCCTTCTGCAGGCTGATCGGGGTTTTTGATAAAACAGTGAGCTACTTCTCGAAGAAATTTAATTCATATCAGTTGAATTATTCTACGATAGAGAAAGAAGCGCTGGCGTTGGTTTGAGCGTTAAAACATTTTGAGGTAGTGCCTGTGGTGGTCTACGCCGACCATAATCCCTTGACTTTCCTCAACCAGCTCGAACAAAGCTCAGATACTCGCCGTGCCGCAGTTCGGCCTGCGAGACAACCTCATCAAGTGTGAACTGCTGAAGAATGAGGTCCTCTACACTTACACGGAGGACTTCAGCTTTTTTCTCGGCACGTACAATGTGAACGGGCAGACGCTTTGTCCAGAGCGTCTTATCATTAACCTTACCCCTTAGTCGTGGGTTTGAGGGAGGTGGATGGCCAGAGTCAGGTCTGTTTTTGTTTTCTCGATAAGAAAATAAGGGTTATATTGAGTTAGGTTCTGGTTCCATGGTTGGGACCCAGTTTCTATGGGGGGTGGGAGGGTGACGGCTTGTGAGTGTCTGTCTGTCTGTCTGTCTGTCTTGCAGGTCCTTGGTAGGCGGAGCTAATCAGCCCAACTGGGAGCACCTGGCCATTCTCCCAGAAGCCTTCAAGACCAGTCTGCGCCAGAGCAATGGCAGGATCTCCGTTCTGCCAGCCCCCTGTCGTGTTGACCTGTTAATTTGCCGTGTTTAGCTAATAAATGTTCATTTTCCTGTTTAAAACCCCGTGTGTCTCCCGTCTTTGTCGTGGCCTAAGAGCCGGGTCGTGACAAAGGTCAGAGTTCAGCTATATGGAACAGCAACCATTGAGACCTGGGAGAAGTTTGGCTTCAGGGCTTTCAGTCAAAAAGGTTTCGGAAAAGATGGTTTGGGTTTAAATAAAAACCTTTGTGTGCATAAACGCCTGCTGACCTTTGAACCCGGCTTCTCACATAGAAGGACACAGTATGAAGCATTTCTCAACAATCAGGTCAAGACTCTTAAAACCTAAAATCCCCAAAGGTTTGACTCAGAAGCTACAAATGTCGTCCATGTTGCGTTAGCCTGATAATCAATGGCCGACGGAAGCCTGTCCATCTGTCTGTCTTCACATCCACAGCATGTGTCTATCTCCCCCTGGCCTTCTGTCTGCGGTGGAGACAATGAAGCAATGAGGACACTAAGAGCTGAGCTGCTCCCTCGTTTCAACAGCAAACATGTGTTCGAAGGTTACATAATTACCATCATCTGATTCCGTGGTTACGTGTGAGTGTGTGCGAGGAGAATGAACTCTACTGTTTATTTGTCTATTAAAAAACAAAATGTGTCTTATGCACCAATAAGTATTGGGTCTGGGGGCATTTGGCCTCTTTGATCTCCAGTAATCTAACGTTGTAGAATAGACAACTCTTTATTTATAGCACCATAGGTGGTAATTAATTTACAATTTATTTTTAATTTATCAGTGCTGGACAGTTACACCACGCACATATTGTACTTTTTACTCCACTACATACAGTTGATGGACTTTAGTCACTTTGCAAATTTAGATTATTCATCCAACATATTATAAATCAACTAATACTGATTATGATTTTCAGGTTGTAGGTTTAGCTGCCAAGCACTAGATATAATAATTAAAAGTATAGTGATGAGTCCATTCTAAATCAATGATTATAATCCAGTAATATAATATATTTTATTTTGAAAAGGGCTATTTTGCATAATGAGTAATTTTACTTTTTTTTTAACTTCATTTTGATCTGAATATATTATTTAGAAAAAAATAAAAATCAAGGTCTCTTTACGTGTCTCAAATTACAAATATACTTTTACCTCAAGTTGAGCAGGATCCTAATCAAATAAAATACAGAGATGTAAGGAGTAAAAATAAAATCAAAAGCTAAAAATCCCTACTTCCGGTCCGATGTCTCGTCACGTGACGACAGTGAAGTTAACTTCCTGATACCTCTGGGTTTTTTTTGTTTCCGAATTTCTCGACACTTTTTTTTGTTATTGAAAAAATAACCTCAAGTTGAGCAGGATCATAATCAAATAAAATACAGAGACGCTAGTAATAAAAAAATAAAATAAACGAAAAATAAATCTATTCAAAAGTAGAAATCCATGACTTCCGGTGCAGTGCCTCTCGTCACGTGACGGCAGTCAGCTGACCGAAGCGAGCTCCCCTGCCGCTTCCGTTGTTGTAGTCGTGCTCCAGCCTTGTGACGCGGTAGTCGGTCTCACTTGTCCCGCCGAGATGGAGCGCTCCGAGTCGGACACGGAGGGGGACGACACCCCGCTGCTTCACCGGGGTAACGAAGACAAAGTCCCGAGAGGTGAAACTAGTAAAATTACTCCGGCTGACGTCACGTTTTACCCGTAAAGTCACGTTTTAGACGTAAAGTCAGGGTCATTTCGGGCGACATATGGCTCAAATTTGGGCAAAAATAACTTTTAACTATATTAACGCTACTTCACTGACTAAAGTGTAAATATTTAAATGGAGCATTTAATTAGTTAAAAGAGTCACTAACACTGTTGTTGTTGTTTTTGTTTCATCTCCCTTGTTTTGTATTAAAAGTAAATATCAGCTCAGTCGTCTACAGACTGCTTTTTCTTGCAAGGTATTCAAAGTAAATCTGAATTTAACGGGTTTTAATTGCATTTTACCCACGTGCATCGTTTTAATTAGCCAGAGTCACGAGTTTAAGGACACCTGCGCTCAGCTGACGTCACAAGACAGACCTGCTGTTTACCTGTTTGCGAGTTAAAAACCAGTCTGGAGTGTTTGCACTGAGGATCCGGCACAGCAACTTTGTTTACTTTGTTAAACGCGTTTTGTTTTCTGTGTATTTGTTTTACAACCTGCCAGATAAAAAACAAACAAGTTTTTTTTTTTTTTATGCCATTGTTCCCTTTTTACACAAGAGTTAAAAAGTAAAAAACATTCTGTCGGAACTGTAGTTTACTAATGTTGCACCTTTTTGCAATCCAGAGACTTTTTATACTCCATAGTTTACTTAAATTAAATAAATAGGACAAGACGTGAAAATATAATGCACAAATGAAGTACTGAAACCTGGACTGGAAATGAATTGCTTATATAATATACCAATTAATATATATATAGTTCGCTATATATTTAGTTCGCTGTTTTTTCTCATAATAATATAGTAAGAGCGTGTGGATTAGAATGAGTAAGAAAAATGTCACATTTTTTAAAAATGATCCACTTTGGATTCATAGTTGCGGCCCGATATAAGTCTCACTCGATGGTTTATATTCAGAGAATAAACAAGGAAAAGACAACAAAAGTGTGCAGGAACAAACCTAAATATCCATTTTGATGTTAAAAATAAAGCTTTTCTTCTGCATTTCTTTTCTTGCAGTCACAGAACAGAAAACTACGCTCATACTTGCGTGTTAAATGTTAATAACAATAATAATATGCATCATCATCTAAACTCCCTGCAGCTCCAGCGTGCTGTTCTTCGCGCTACGGCCTGGCGCTGCTCTCCTCTTTTGGCTTCTTCGTGGTCTACTCCCTGCGGGTGAACCTCAGCGTGGCCATGGTGGACATGCTCAACAGCACCCGCCAGTCCAGCACCAACCACAGCGGCTCGGTCTGTCCCGCTCACGCAGACCCGCCTCGGCCCAAACACAACCACACGGTGAGAACATTAACACAACCACGCGGTGAGAACATTAACACAACCACACGGTGAGAACATTAACACAACCACGCGGTGAGAACATTAACACAACCACACGGTGAGAACATTAACACAACCACACGGTGAGAACATTAACACAACCACACGGTGAGAACATTAACACAACCACACGGTGAGAACATTAACACAACCACACGGTGAGAACAGAGGAGCCTGATCCCACAGGAGAGCTTTTACCTGGGGAATTATGTCAAACTAACACTCTGGGAGGGGGAGAAAGAAAGAGAGAGGAGGGGAAGAGGGGAATAGGGAGGGGGAGAGGGAGGGAGGGAGGGAGGGGGAGAAAGAGAGAGGAGGGGAATAGGGAGGGAGAGGGAAAGAGAGGGAGAGAGGGAAAGAGGGGGAGAAAGAGAGGGGGAGAGGGAAAGAGAGGGAGGGGGAGAAAGAGAGGGGGAGAGGGAAAGAGGGAGAGAGAGGGGGAGAAAGAGAGGGAAAGAGGGAGAGAGAGAGAGGGAGGGAGGGGGAGAAAGAGGGGGGGAGAAAATGGGAGAGAGAGAGAGAATAGTCTACAATGTTGTTCATGCAACATTAATGTAGAGTTCTGATATGAATCGAGACTTGATTTAGCTTGATTCATAATAGAACGGCAACAATTAATCGCTTAATTTTGAACTATTAAATCAATTGCCAGCTATTTTGCTAATTGATTAATTGGTTTGAGAAGAAAAAAAAAAGCTTCTTAAATGTGAATATTTTGATTTCTTTACTCCTCAAAGACTGTCAGCTGAATATCTTCGAGACATTTGAGGAGATCATCTTGGGAAACGCTGACATTTTAGATTAATGTCTAATTTAATGAGACATATTGTCTCATTAAAAAGGCTAAAATGATCCATTTCAGACAAACTATTCTGAGCTCTACAGAACGTTGTTCCACGTCTGTCTGCTCTCAGCATGTCAGGATCATGTGACTCAGCATCAGAGTTCGTCTTGGAAACAATGAACCGGTGACAAACAAAGAAATATTAATAACATTACTGGATCTGTTCCATTGAAGCGCTGCTACAATCATCCAGACGTGCTCCTGCAGAAAAGGTGTAACTTAAACATTAAAATGTCTACGTACGGAGTACGAGCAGAATCAATGGTTATTATTATTCTAGTGACATCACACACATTCTCTCCTGCAAGTGTGTGTGTGCGTGTGTGTGCGTGTGATTATGTATATGCATGTGCGTGAGCGTGAGCACGCGCGTGTGTGTGTGTGTGCGTGTGAGTATGCGTATGTGTGTGCGTGAGCGCGTGTGTGTGCGTGAGCATGTGATTGTGTGTGTGTGCGTGTGAGTGTGTGTGTGAGTATGTGTGTGCGTGTGTGTGTGCGTGTGTGTGTGTGTGACTGCTAGTCCCAGCAGCCCCAACCACACCAGAACCACCGGGAGGCAGCTCTTCCTCACGGGCTTCGTAGAGTGCTCCACGATGTGGGCCTGCAGGACCTTCACGATGGCCTCGTCCACCACCGAGTCTCGTGACTGCACGAGGAGCAGCAGCGTCTTCTTGTCACTGAACTCCTTAAGCAGCCCTTTAACGATCCTCCTGCTTAAGGCCTTGGAGCTCTTGAAGTCCGGGATGAAGCCTTCAGGGACGGCGAGTCCGACCATCGTCAGGTCCGTCAGGGTCTTGATGTGCGAGACCCATTCTCCCTGGCTGCGGGTCTGGCGATAATCCACCTTCTGTAACGTCTTGGCCACGATGGCGATCACGAACATCCTCAGCCTGTCGACTCTTTCTGCCTCGGCCGTTGAACCGGAGGCAGAAGGACGCGCAGACTCCAAAGAGGTTCGACTTCCGGTGATTTCCATATCTTCAATCGTCTCTGTGTATTCCTTGGAATCGGTACTTGTGTGAGATCCTAAGGTCCGATCCTGAATGAAGTTAGATCCTGAATGAGGTCTGATCCTGAAAGAGGTCTGATCCTGAAAGAGGTCTGATCCTGAAAGAGGTCTGATCCTGAAAGAGGTCTGATCCTGAAAGAGGTCTGATCATGAATGAGGTCTGATCATGAATGAGGTCTGCTCCTGAAAGAGGTTCTATATATAAACTCTGGGGCTTTGATGTGTGACATCACATTCTAGTGACATCACACACATTCTCTCGTGTGTGTGTGTGTGTGTGTGTGTGTGTGTGTGTGTGTGTGTGTGTGTGTGTGTGTGTGTGTGTGTGTGTGTGTGTGTGTGTGTGTGTGTGTGTGTGTGTGTGTGTGTGTGTGTGTGTGTATAAACAAAGGATAGAAATAAAGTGTCAGTTTGAATGGCTACTTAATATTTGATTTAGCTTGATTCATAATAGAGCGGCAACAATGAATCGCTTAATTTTGAACTATTAAATCAATTGCCAGCTATTTTGCTAATTGATTAATTGGTTTGAGAAGAGAAAAAAAAGCTTCTTAAATTTGAATATTTTGATTTCTTTACTCCTCAAAGACTGTCAGCTGAATATCTTCGAGACATTTTCTGACATCATCTTGGGAAACGCTGAGATTTTCCACCATTTTTTTGACATTTTATCGACCAAACCAATAATTGTGGGTGAAAACGTTTGTAATAATCACGACTGCCCTCACAGGCCAGCGTGTACGACTGGGACTCGGAGACTCAGGGCTGGATCCTGGGCTCCTTCTTCTACGGCTACATCCTGACGCAGATCCCTGGCGGCTACCTGGCCGGCCGCTACGGACCCAAGTGGCTGATGGGCTTTGGAATCCTGGGAACTGTAGTCTTCACGCTGCTCACCCCCGTGGCCGCCGACCTCGGGCCGAGCTACCTCATCGCGGTCAGGGTGCTGGAGGGCATCGGAGAGGTATTTCAGTAAAAAGATTTATATATTTTACCTGTTTCTTTTTTTTGGCCATTTACATTTTTATTCATTTAGACATTATACATTGTATAATTATTATTACATTATACATAACTGTACAATAAATCACCTCTGGCCAAATAAACCACCCAACTATAGCTACATCTTGCACTACTGTTTTGTTTTTTGTTAGTTCATTTAATTTAATATTATTATTATTATTATAATATTATATTTGTTGTATATATTGTGCATTTTTCTTCTTTTCTTCTTCTTCTTCTATTCTATTTTTGTATATATTGTTCTTTTCTTGTGTAAAATTATCTTTTCTTATGTAAAAATTGTTCTTTTCTTATGTAAAAATGCTGCTGTACCAAAATAATTTCCCCTTGTGGGATTAATAAAGTATTTATCTATCTATCTATCTATAACATTATACATAAATACAAAAGTTAGGTTTGTCAGACAATAATAAAGTAATACAAAAATTAAAAAAAAACATACAAAGGGAAAAATAATAATACTAATATAAAGAAATACAAACAAAAAATACCCCCCCGCCCCCGGCTCCCCTTCAATTATCTTTTACATGTAAATCCATATGCATAGCCCTGCACATAAAACTAAATTTTCCTATACCTGTTTTACCTTTGCTTCTCAATCAAAACATAAATAAGTAATATAAATTGTCAATTACAGTATCTTAACCGGTACTGAGAGTAAAATGAGAAACAGAAGAGTCATACACAATAATTAACGAAGTCACATCGTCTAATTATTCCTTCCACATACATTTACTGGAAAATATTCTATAAAGAATTACACATTTTGCTTTTAAGTAATGTTTGCATACTGATACTTAAAATCTGATTTCCTTCCTTGTCCTTTAAAAGAAAAACAACTTTAATACTATTTTTGTCCTGTACGTAACTAACAGCATTAATATTCCCGACTTAATAAACTGTCTGAATCCTCTTTATGGATCATTCTTACTGCTATTTTATGTGATTACACGGATATAAGAAATATGGCAAAATAAATGAACAGTACAGAATTCTCTTTGCTTTGATCAAAACCCCTTTTTGCTTTTTAAAAATCTGAATTCTTCCAACACAAACTTCCGTCTCTGGAGATGTAACGTCCTCATCCTTTCGTCTCCGAGCAGAAGACATGAACGTAGTTCTGTTTACGTCTTCGCGCTGTGTGGAAGCCCGTTTGTACCTTGTAGTGGTAAAAATGTACCTCGCCCAGTGTTGAGTCTTTTATAGCTGAAATAACGAATATCGAAATACCAGAATGTCCTTTTAAGATCTTTTATTCTCTGCAGAGAAGAGTCAGAGGTCTGCTTCAGGATGCACTGCCTCTCTAGAACTTACTCAGACATGTTATACAGGAGGAAAACCGTGGGGAGGGCTAGAGGAAAAACAAAGTGTATTCAATTAGTCTGATGTCTCCCACTGTACTTAACATGCAGTCACAGTGAGGGGAGGGGGGATAAGCCATTTTCTATTCATTTCACAAAAAACTGTTCACACAGGAGAAATATAACTACAATACAAGAATAATAGAGGCTCCTGCCTAGAGGCTCCTGTCTAAAGCTCCTGTCTAAAGGCTCCTGTTGCGTTGGTCCTCAGGGCGTGACCTTCCCCGCCATGTACACCATGTGGGCGGCATGGGCTCCGCCGCTGGAGAGGAGCCGCCTGCTCACCATCTCCTACATCGGTAAGACGCACCGACACCAACGTAAAGAAAAGTAGTTTCTTTATCAGAAACGGAGAGTAGAAGTTTCCCAAAGCTCTTAAAGAAGTGATTTGTCAAACAAAACATGCAGAATATTTGCTGGTTGCAGCTTTTGGACCCACAAAGCTGCAGTTTGAAGACATTTTTCACCTTTTAAGACCAGGAAGAAGGGGGGAGGAGGAGGAGGAGGAAAAGGAAAAGGAAAAGGGTTGCAGCTTTTAGACCCACAAAGCTGCAGTTTGAAGACATTTCTGATTTATTTTTGGTTTATTTAGTGAACAACTATTCATGCAGATGGACCCTCAGTCTGAACCGCGTGCACTAAGGAAGCTGGACTATAGTAAACATAACTATAGTCGTGATGCTCTGAGACCAGATGTGTCTTCTCGTCCTGCAGGAGCCCAGCTGGGGACGGTGGTCTCTCTTCCTCTGTCTGCAGAGATCTGCTTCTACCTGGACTGGACCTACATCTTCTACGTGTTTGGTAAAACTATTTTTATTGGCATTTTGTTTTTCGGCAAGTTTTTTTTTTTTTTTTTGCATTGATATCAGAATATGAGGGAATTCATGCATTATTTAGAAAACTATGAACTGGAAAGATTTCAGGTCATTAGAGAGATGAAGCGTTTTTCTTTCTAAGAACTATAATTGACGTCATGCATGAACGGTTTTGTAACTTTTCTTTCATGGAACATTTTGATTTTTCATGGTGTGTTCAAAGTTAGTTATGAATTCTTTCCGGATGCTGCGGCTGATATTCAGGATAAATTCACCAAAACATTGCGAGTTAATGCAAAATAAATCACGATGAAGACTTTAGAAAATGTCTTCATACTTTAGAAAATGTCTTCATACATTTTGTTTTTACACTCAGACTTTATTTTATACTTTACGCTCTGAGATGTGTGGACCCGACATCGTCTTCCCTAAAAAATGTTATCTAGCTGTCACAAATACGTTTTTTCTTTTGGGAAAATGCACGTGATGAAATGTCTGCCAGTCATAGAAGATCTGACCTGAAGAATCCTCTCAGCCACAGATTGTTGCTGATTCCAGCGTCTGTTCCTCTTGTTCCTCTTTGGTCTGTGAAAACATGGATTTAGGAAGTTGAAGAAGAAAATGTAGTGTGTGTGTGTGTGTGTGTGTGTGTGTGTGTGTATATATATATATGTGTGTGTGTGTGTGTGTGTGTGTGTGTATATATATATATATATATATATATATATATATATATATATATTCACACTTTATTTTCCTTCTTACCCGGTGAACTAGTGTCACTAATTTAACTCCATCTCTAAACCACCTGGATAAACGTTGACTTAGTTTTAGAATTTTCGTGTACTGTTGGCTCTGGTGCCCCCTGTGGACTAAAGTGGTAGTGTCTCTGAGCATTGGTGGGTCGCGAACCACCAGTTGAGAATCACCGCTTTAGAAAACCTCTGGAGGAGGAGGAGGAGGAGGAGGAAGAGGACGACGACGACTAACCTTCTTGTTTGGGTCCAGGTGCTGTCGGCCTGGTGTGGTTCGTCTTATGGGTTTTCCTCGTCTTCGACAGTCCGAACACTCACCCGCGGATCTCCGAGCAGGAGAGACTCTACATCACCGGCTCGCTGAAGAACGAGGTGACCCCAGACCCAGACCCGAGGTCCTGAACTAGGTTTCAGAGGTTTATAGAAGCAGGTTTTTTAGCGTCTTCAACATTGTTACCATCGAGGAAGTCTTTATCAGAAATACCCAAAAGATGGTTTTGTGCAATTTTTTATAAAAATATGAAAGGCTGGTGATGCGATTGAAATGTTAGTTTATTGGACTGATGGATTAAAAAAAAAATGTATTTGTTTTTTTCCCACATTTTGTGAAAGTAGAATTTCCTCGATTTTTCTTTTTTTGTTTTTTGTTTTTTTATTCTTTCCTTTGATTAATTTCTTTGATTTGATCCTTTGAATATAAATATTAATATGTAAACGGTAGATTTTATCCCCTACATTGCGATTTTGCTGTGCTGTTCTTCGCTCCGTTGCTGAGGCGGTGGCAGCAGAGTCACCGGACGCTGACGTTGCGTAACGTTATTCTCTTTATTGGTGTTCCTCGGCTGGTCAGACCACATCCGCTGACGCTGTTTTTAAAGCGTGACTTCTCTCTTCTCTTTCTCTACTTCCTGTTCTCCAGCTGTCCACCTCGGCGGGCCACATCCCCTGGAGAGCCATCGCGACCTCCGGGCCGCTGTGGGCCATCGTGGTGGCTCACTTCTCCTACAACTGGACCTTCTACACCCTCCTCACCCTGCTGCCCACCTACATGAACGACGTGCTGGGGTTCAGCATTCAGCAGGTGAGCCCGCTCATCAGACGGTCAAATAGAGAACACGACTCAACCACATGCATGACGTAGTGGTTTTAGACATTTTAATGTGGTATGCATGACTATAAAGACTTATGTAACGTCGTCCCGTCCACAACAGAACGGCTTGCTGTCGGCTCTTCCGTACCTCGGCTGCGCTGTGATGGCTGTTCTGAGCGGCCAGCTCGCCGACTACCTGAGAGAAATCTGCCTCTACCGCACCGTCACCGTCAGGAAGTCCTTCTCCATCGTCGGTACGGGGTCATCGTTCGTCTTAAAACCCATTTTTATTATTTATTTAATTTAATTTATTATTTTTTATATTTAAATTTATTTTATTATTATTATTATCATTATTATTATTTTATTTTGTATTGCTTTTTTTGTTAATTAATTAAATTAATTAATTAAATAAGACATTTGTATTATGATTTATTTCTTTTATATATATTTTTTTTTTTGTTAATTACATTTTTACATTTTAAATTTCTATTATGAATATTTTTATTTAATTTTTTATATTTCTTTAATTTTTATATATATATATATATATATATATATATATATATATATATATATATATTTTTTTTTTTTTTTTTTCTTTGCTTTGTCTGTCAAATCACTTTGTAAATATACATAAAGTTGTTGTTGTTATTATCATCATTGTGGTGTCTGAGCAGGTATGGTGGGGCCGGCGGTGTTCCTGGTGGCGGTCGGGTTCACGGGCTGTAACTACGCCTGGGCTGTGACCTTCCTCACCGTCTCCTCGGCTCTGGGCGGAGTGTCGGCCTCTGGCTTCAACATCAACCACCTCGACATTGCTCCTTCGTAAGTTCTCTCACCAAAATAACCATAATTATATATATGTGGACTGAGGAGGACGTGGAGACCTGTCAATCACCCTGTAGCCCCGCCCTAAAGCATCCCCTGCTTTATGGTCTGTTTGACTCTAAATGGATCATAATTTACTAAATGAACATCATGCTGTATTGAAGAAGACTTGAAACTAGAGACTGAGACATAAACTCATGTTTACAATGTTTACTGAGGGAATAAATCAAGAGAGAAGTAGAGTCATTTTCTATAGACTTCTATACAACCAGAGGAGTCGCCCCCTGGTGGTCAGGAGAGAATGCAGCTTTAACATGAAGCTTTGACTTCTATACAACCAGAGGAGTCGCCCCCTGGTGGTCAGGAGAGAATGCAGCTTTAACACATGAAGCTTTGACTTCTATACAACCAGAGGAGTCGCCCCCTGGTGGTCAGGAGAGAGAATGCAGCTTTAACACATGAAGCTTTGACTTCTATACAACCAGAGGAGTCGCCCCCTGGTGGTCAGGAGAGAGAATGCAGGTTTCCTGAGGGTACAGTGTCAGTAAACATCCGAACTCTCTGATACTCAGTGAGCAGATGAATCATTACTCTGGACTTGTACTTCCTGTGTTTTAAGGTATGCTGGAATCCTCCTGGGAATCACCAACACCTTTGCCACCATTCCCGGCATGGTGGGACCGGTCATAGCCAGAGCACTCACCAAACAAGTAAGAAACTAAAGTACAGTCACACCGTGTTATTTAATAAGTCTATAATAAACCGTGTTGCCAAATTACTGACACTCGGACGCTTAAGGACAAAAATGTCCCCATAGCAACCCATTAAAACCACAATGTTTGATCCCATTATGACAGTTTTTTACAATTTACATCACATTCATGTTCTCCTGGTGTCCACTAGGGGGCATCCCTGCTGTATTACGGAGCACTGCAGTGTTTGATGCAAAAAACAATGGCGAATGGAGAAAATAATTGACAAATAAATTGTTTTTACTTTTCATTAAAAAAACAGAGGCTTTATGTAAACAAACCAGCATTTAAATGGTTAAAATTCTGAAAAAAATGCATAAATATTTGGTCGTCATGATCACGATGGATGTTGGTTAAAAGATTGAACTAAAATAATATAATAAATAATAAAATAATATTTATATATATATAGTATTTTATATTAGTTTTAGGAAGGGGACATTTTTAAAACGTGTCACTCGAACAACAACATTGATTTTATTTTAAAACGTGTCACTTAATCATTCATTAGCGTATCACAATATAGATATACATAACTCAAATATAGAATAAAAAAAATCTCCCCAGCATTTAGTATTCAGAAAATAATACAATTTGTGTTATTATGTAAACAAACTGGCATTTAAAGGGTTAAAATTCTTCAAAGTAATGAATATTTGGTATTTATGAAGATTTAACTCGGTGAAAGTGTCAAATAATATTAATGTATCATTTTATGCCTTTTTTCTTTTTTTTTAACGTGGACCTTTTATTTTAAAAGTCTTAATTTACGACGCCCCTCGATCGACTCGCCCGTTTCCACCACGTCACCATGGCGACGTGGTGATGGTGATCCTAACGACGGGGGTCACCGCAGGTGTCCTGACTTCCGGCGCTCCTCGTTAAACGGATGATCTCTTACTTTTGGCTCGGAGACCCGTTTCCCGTCTTAATCGGTTTAGCCGGTGAAGGATTAGCGCGTTGACGTTTTTGGCCACCAGGGGGCGCCCGTGTCCGATTAACTCACCTCGTTTAAACCTCGTTTAAACCTCGTTAAACTCACCTCGTTTGAGGACAAACAGTGTATCAATGATGTCATTCAGATCATCAACGGCGTCATTCAGATCATCAACGGCAACCAGGTTAAGATTTAAAATCAATTAACCAATTAACCAATGAAGTTATCTTCTAAATTATTGAAACGGGGTGCGAAAACAAACAAATGAGTATTTTGGACGATCCCAACATACTGTATTTTAACATTTTCACCATTATATTCAAATTTCCTGGCTGTCTTGTGACTGGTCTGATTTTGGTAATTTGGCACCAAGATAATAATAAAAAAATATTATTCTGGTGGAAAAGACGTTTAGAGGGACATATTTTCTTTTGCTAAACCAGGAAGTAACAAAACCAGGAAGTAACAAAACCAGGAAGTAACAAAACCAGGAAGTAACAAAACCAGGAAGTAACAAAACCAGGAAGTAACAAAACCAGGAAGTAACAAAACCAGGAAGTAACAAAACCAGGAAGTAACAAAACCAAGAAGTAACAAAACCAGGAAGTAACAAAATAAAAGGTTACACGTTGACCGTTTTAGACCATTTTAGTAAACGTCACCTGAATGTTTCCCAGAATGCATTGGTGACGAGTCCTCGCCTGTGCTGCTCTTCTCCCCAGAACACCATAGAAGAGTGGCAGAGCGTCTTCTACATCGCCGCCGCCATCAACCTGTTCGGAGCGGCGTTCTACCTGCTGCTCGGCCGAGGAACCGTGCAGCCCTGGGCCGTGCACGCGCCCTCCGCCCACGGAGACTGAGGCCTAAAAACAAAATTGGATTAAATTTTTTTTTAAATTGTTTTTATCCCGTGGTTTTATTTTGAAGGGGATTTTTTCTGCAGCGGAGTTTCGTCTATTCACACTTTTGTTCCGGCTCTGGTTCCCACTTGTTTTGCTCTGGTCCTCCATGTCTTCAGCAGCATTGCTGCTACGTTCCACTTTGTTTGAGTTTTTCACGGCGGCGGTGATTGACAGGTGATGACAGGTGATTGACAGGTGATTGACAGGTGATGACAGGCGGCGTGTGCCAGGTTGGGTCAAACCATCCTGATATGGGGGAGACTGGGTTTTTAGGATCATGAAATTGAATAGCCTACTGAATATAAAATTCAGCTTACGAACTTACACTTATATTTTATTGAAAATGTATTAAATAAATATTTTTAAAGGATTTTTTAATCGATGCTAATTTTAAATATATATTTTTTTAAATCTTCACGTACCCCCGCCATTTTACAGCATAGAAGAGAACCACTGATCTAAATCACATCACAATCAAATGAAATGTTCCATAAATATTAATCACGAAGCCCACAGTGACTTAAACTACCAACAAGGTTCATTATTGTCTGGTAATATTTGATATTAAGGCTTTTTTTTTTTTTTTTTGGTGAGTGCCCTCATTCCTGATTGTACTGGAACATATTCCACAATAACATCTACGTTTAATGCAGCACTTGTGATCAGAAGCGACAGATTTAATGGTTTTAATGATAATAACGCGCTGTGTTTTCTGCGTTTTTAAGCCCCAAAGCTCCACAATGCTGGTGGAAGTCTCAGATAACCCGGGGGAGTAAACGCTGTCTGGTTCACTGCAGCTGTACGAACCCAAAATATACAGATTTCTGTCATTTTTAATTGCAATAAACGGATTAAAAAGGTAAAAGTAAAATAAAGTAACGACAGAATGAGGCAGATTTGTAAAAAGTCTGATTTCATGCTTTTGTTAGCAAACAACTTTTAAAATGCTTGTTTTCTGAATGGAGTCCGGGTCAATCGTAAGCTAGGCTAGGCTAGGTTACGCTAACGTCGTGGGAGTAAATACGCCGTTGTTGTTGTTGTTGTTTGTACCAGAGACGGTTTGTTGTTCAGCATCAGCCTCCAGAGCACTTCTGCTTTTTCTAATATTTGTATTCACCCGAGAACCTCGCAGTAGAAGTCTAAACTCTTAAGAAGGAGTTCTTTGTGTCAATAAGTTTTGTTTATAAATAGTTTGCCTCCCTGCAAACAAAAACTATGATGCAACGAGGGAAAGGAGGACACCCGTCAGGGGGAAGATGCCTTAAAGCGAAGCCTCTGTGAAATAGTTTTAACGCTCTTTGTCTTTCATTTCATTGCAATTGGACCTTTTTTTTTTATTTTTTATTTTTTTATTTGCGTCTCATTGGTGGGATTTTATCTGCACACCTGGTTTCCTTCATGTGGAGAAACACTACGAAGAAGAAAGAGCTTCACACAGGCTCCTGGTGGACACGTTTACTTTTCTGTGTCAATTCTCAGGAATCTTCTGTTTTGTTTACTTTGATTTAAAATAGCACAATTCTCCAAAACTCAGAATAAGTCATTCTTTGTTTGTTTTTTTATTAATGTGATCAGCTGATTTATATATATTCTATATTTTTTTCCATTAAGTTTGCACACATGTATGTAAAACTGTGTTTCTTTATCTTAATGACAGAAGGGAAAAACAAGGGAAACATTTCTTTGTGATTTTGTGTGAACAGTTTTAGATTCTCCGCCTTATTCCACGAGTTACTGCTTATTGTTTCATGTTTATGTCGTATGCAGAAAAAAAAGGGAAACATTTCAGAAAAATGTCTTCAATCACGGTCATGTGCTGTAAATACTTAAAAATAAATAATCTAATAAAACTTTGTTTGTATGACACTATAACAAGTGCACCCTATTGTTATTAACACACACACACGCACACACACATCATTACGTATCTGTATATGGAGAAAATAAATACCAAGAAAAATAATAAATTAGTCCTTTTTAATTGAATATCTTTTTCCCAAAAATATGATGTAGAATAAAAGTACATTTAGTTATAAATTGCTACCGACTTTGACCAGAAAATGAGAGCGAATAGCACCTTGATCCACTTCATGTGCATCATATATATTTACACACACACACACACACACCTCCAGGCCGAGCGCCAGGATTTACCCTCGTGGCCAAACGGGTGAATTACAGGTTCCTGGTCCGTCACGTGACTGGCAGACGGAGCTGCAGACAGACGCGCGGGAGGAGAAGTTCAGAGCGTCTGCTTCATGTTAATCCGACCAGAGAGTCTGGAACAGGTGAGCATGCACCTGCTGCGCGTGACGGGCGCTGCGTCATCGGTCCTCCCCCTGGTTTTATAGACGCCCCCTCTGATATCTAGAGAGATATTATAATAGAAAAGCAAAATATATATATATAATAATATATTATTATATATATATATTATGATATGTATATTATAATAATATATAATAATATATATTATATTACAATATAATATATATATATATATATATATATATATATATATATATATATATATATATATATGTATATATATATATATATGTATATATGTATATATATGTATATATGTATATATATATATATATATATATATATATATATATATATATGTATATATGTATGTCTCTAGTTCCAATAATTCTGCAGCTTCTTCCTCATTTTATTCCTCTCTGATACTTTTCTATAACCATAACTAATGCAGATAGAACAACAACAACAACAACAACAGCAGCAGCAGCAACAGGAGTCTGGTCCGCTCTCTTTAATTCGTTCTCGTGTCCTGTGATAAACCCGTTCCCGGTAACTTCTCCCGGTCCCTCGTTGGGATGCTGTGAGCCACAGCGACGCGGGTGCGCGCAATTACGCAACAACCCCCCCCCCCCCTCAGCCCGCCGCCTGCCCTGTGCGCTATAACCGGATCAGCGTCTCTCCTCAGCCTCTCCGGTCCCGACCTGACTCCGGCCAGCTCTCAGGTACGGCACAGTGCGCTACTTGACATTATGCATAAGGGGGGCGGGGAGGGGGGGCAGGGGGGGGGCGCGCAGCGCATTTGGTGCACAAAACACTAAATGCGTGTTTTGTGCAGCGGCTCCGTCTCCAGGCTGTCTGTGTGTGTGTGTGTGTGTGTGTGTGTGTGTGTGTGTGTGTGTGTGTGTGTGTGTGTGTGTGTGTGTGTGTGTGTGAGAGAGAGTGTGTGTGAGAGAGTGTGTGTGTTAGTGTTGTGATGCAGACGGCTGGGACTTAGTACGCATCCAGGCGGATGAGAGCGAACATGGCGGAGGAGAGCTCCCGTTCCCCGTTACAGTCATCACATTGCCCGTGCTGGTTATTATTAGTATTATTATCATCATCATCATAATATTTTGCACATTTAAAGCGCACTGCGGCAGCTGACCTGTGACGTTGCGCGTGAAGGGAGAGTTAAATGCGCGCGTGTGAATGTTACCCGAGTTCACCTGGACAGGTCTGGAGGGATCCGCGTCCCGGCGGGATCCCGCCTGTTGGTGCGGCTCCCTTCAGATCTAATGAAGCCTCTTATTAGAAGACTTTAGTGTGTGTGGCACTCAAAGATGTCACCACAACACTCCTGCAGAGTTATCAACAGTGTGTTTACTTTCCTCTGCGCGTGCGTGTGTGTGCGCGCGTGTCTGAGAAATGGCTGCTGCACCGTCGCTGGATGGGGACCTGACAAAATGGTGGATCGTGGCTCGAGAAGTGAGGCTCTTAGTGAGTCCTGAGAAACATGAGAGGCTTGTTGTTGTGATGTGTCGGTGCACAGTGGAGGGAGGAGGAGGAGGAGGAGGAGGAGGAGGAGGAGGAGGAGGGTGGAGAGGGATGGAGGGGCGGAGGGTTCAGCTCCGTTGGTACCGACTCTAATCTTTGGCTTGTTAAAGTTCTGATGAAAACAGTCTTCCTTTGCCGGTCGCTCGGGGCTTCAGCTCCTTTTTAACCCCCCCACCCCCCCACAGTAACGCGTACTAACTGTAACTCAACACCGGGTTTGAAGCTGACAGACTTGGCCTCGTGACCTCAGCCGGCTCCGGTCGCCATGGGGAAGGAGAAGCTCCACATCAACATCGTGGTGATCGGCCACGTCGACTCCGGCAAGTCCACCACCACGGGCCACCTCATCTACAAGTGCGGCGGCATCGACAAGCGGACCATCGAGAAGTTC
Source organism: Ophiodon elongatus (assembly GCA_016806645.1). Taxonomy (NCBI): domain Eukaryota; kingdom Metazoa; phylum Chordata; class Actinopteri; order Perciformes; family Hexagrammidae; genus Ophiodon; species Ophiodon elongatus. The sequence goes on from JACSYO010000461.1 coordinate 71,276, forward strand.
GAGAAGGAAGCGGCGGAGGTGAGAGGAGATCCATCGGGGACGTCCCGCTCCTCCAGATGTGAGATAAACTAATAATCCACGACTTTTTCTCTGTTTCTCAGATGGGGAAGGGCTCCTTCAAGTACGCCTGGGTGCTGGACAAGCTGAAGGCGGAGAGGGAGCGCGGCATCACCATCGACATCTCCCTGTGGAAGTTTGAGACCAGCAGGTACTACGTGACCATCATCGACGCCCCGGGGCACAGGGACTTCATCAAGAACATGATCACCGGGACCTCCCAGGTGTGTAACGTGAGGACGCCGGGCTCCTGTTGCACGGCACAGGTCACCGAACGGGTGCAAAGGTCACGCCTCCGCTGTGTTTTTGTTTCCCCGCGTCCTCAGGCGGACTGCGCCGTGCTGATCGTGGCGGCCGGCGTGGGGGAGTTCGAGGCCGGCATCTCCAAGAACGGGCAGACCCGCGAGCACGCCCTGCTGGCCTACACCCTGGGGGTGAAGCAGCTCATCGTGGGCGTCAACAAGATGGACTCCACCGAGCCCAACTACAGCCAAAAGCGCTACGAGGAGATCGTGAAGGAGGTGAGCACCTACATCAAGAAGATCGGCTACAACCCGGACACCGTCGCCTTCGTGCCCATTTCAGGCTGGAACGGAGACAACATGCTGGAGCCCAGCCCCAACGTGAGTACCGCTCCTGGGGACATCTATGCAAATGTCCTCAAATTTGGGTAGTGATTTGCATGGCCAGCAGGGACTGGAAGCTGCGGCTCAGAGAACAACATGTTGTGACAGTCGGTCCGAATTCGAGCAGGGAATTACCCACAATTCATAGCAATGTGACGCTAAACACTGGGGTTACCAGTGGAAGCATGCAGACGTAAGTAAAAAAGGTAAACAAAGAGGCATCCAGTCGGGCACATTGGATTTACTCAGAACCATAAAGGGTTAAAGATGGAACATGAAAACACGTTTCATTTTGTTATTGAAGCTGTTTGAACAAAAACAAGTAAAAATAACTCGTCTCGTGAGGCAAGAGTCTGGAAGAACGCCACAGGTGTCCAGAGTTTACGTTCAATAAATCTCAAACTGCCTCTTTTATGTTCGCTTCCTTCACCGTAAAGCACTTTGTGCTTCTTGTCTGAAAGGTGCCGTACAAATAAAGTTTATTATAATATCAGAAATCCAAAACTAGCTAACTGTAAGCTACTGGTGACAACAAGAAATCCTGAGAGTATTTTTATTGCTTATGAATTCCACAAGTATACAAATATTTGAGCATCAGTTACCTTAACTTTCTCTCTTCTTCTGTGAAAATAAGCTTTAAACCTTTGCTGTGTGAATGTATAATACAGTACGTTATGCTCTTGTCTCTAGATGACATGGTTTAAGGGGTGGAAGGTCAGTAGGAAAGAAGGCAACGCATCGGGGACCACGCTGCTGGAGGCCCTGGACGCCATCCAGCCCCCCAGCCGCCCCACAGACAAGCCTCTACGCCTGCCCCTGCAGGACGTCTACAAGATAGGAGGCACGTGGCGAGAAACGAAGTGTGACAGGGGGGGCGGAGTTTAAACATGGCGAGCGTGAATGATCAGGTCAGAGGTCACCGCCCCCCCCTCCCCGCCACCCGTTGTAACACTCTCTGTGCTCTCAGGTATTGGCACGGTGCCGGTGGGCCGCGTGGAAACGGGCGTGCTGAAGCCCGGCATGGTGGTGACCTTCGCCCCCGTCAACGTGACCACGGAGGTGAAGTCCGTGGAGATGCACCACGAGGCGCTGACCGAGGCGCTCCCCGGAGACAACGTGGGCTTCAACGTCAAGAACGTGTCGGTGAAGGACATCCGCCGCGGCAACGTGGCCGGCGACAGCAAGAACGACCCGCCGCAGGAGGCCGCCAACTTCACCGCTCAGGTAGCGGAAGCATCTTTTTTTTATAGAAATGAAACGCGTGCGAGATTAAATCAGCTCTTTCTCTCAAGTCAGAACTATTTATAGTCTCGAGGAACATTTGTTGTGGAATCTATTTTGATCACGCTGCAATTTCACCAAAACAAATCACTGAACTTTGACCTTCGGAGGCCCAGTTCATCAACGTACTTTACTTTATCACTTCATGGCAGAGAGGAGACAAAGATCCAAAGTGTCTCTACATGTGACTCCAGTAGATGTTAGAACTCTGGTCGTCTCAAACTCAGTAAAAGCCTCACGAGTAAAAGAGGAACCATCAGCAGTTCATCACAACATGTGATCACTTTTCTTCTGTTTGTCGAGCAGCAATTAATTGTCTTTTTTTCCTCACAAAATAATCAAAAAGAACCGATAAGAGTACCAGTATGGATAAAATCCTACCGATACCCGTCTCTACCCCTCTTTGCCTCGTAGGTGATCATCCTCAACCACCCGGGTCAGATCAGTGCCGGCTACGCTCCCGTGCTGGACTGCCACACCGCTCACATCGCCTGCAAGTTCGCAGAGCTCAAGGAGAAGATCGACCGGCGCTCTGGCAAGAAGCTGGAGGACAACCCCAAAGCCCTCAAGTCCGGAGACGCCGCCATCGTGGACATGGTTCCCGGCAAGCCCATGTGTGTCGAGAGCTTCTCTGAGTACCCTCCGCTTGGTGAGTTTGAGTGTTGAGACTCCCTCCCTTATCAAAGGCGTTGTGGCTCCTGATGAAACTCCTTTACTCCTCTTCACCTCGCAGGACGCTTCGCGGTGCGCGACATGCGTCAGACTGTGGCCGTCGGCGTGATCAAGGCCGTGGAGAAGAAGGTCTCCACCACCGGTAAAGTCACCAAGTCCGCTCAGAAGGCCCAGAGGACCAAATGAATGTTGTGCTACTCTGCCGACCCCAAGGTCTCCCAAGGCAGAACATCGGTCATCCAGCTCCATCCTACGATCGGCTGCTTCAACTCAATAATCAAAGACTGGTTAATCGTCACAATGCACCGCAAAAGCATTCGAAGGAAAGAACGACGTTTAGATCTCAAATCCTTGAGGCGGCACCCCTGACTCCATTTCCAGTGGTTAGATTACGTCACCATGTAATATCAAAACTGATAGTTTTAAATGTGCACTGTTTGATTTTAGTTTGTGTCGATACTTTTCAGTGATTAGAGGTACTGAGCTGTGTCTCTGGAGTCTTTACATGGTTCGTGTTGTCCTGCTTTTAGTGTTTGTTTGCAAGTACGTGGTGTTCTGTAGGAGCGAGATGTTTAAAAACGACGTTCTTCCAAGTAGTAGATCTGTAGACTTTAGTGATTCTTTGGGTCTAAGCTAGAAAACGCACTTAAAACAAGCGGTTCACATCCGTCCCCCCCGAGGGACTCCGAGTAGACCGCCTGTTGATCCTTAAAGCACTTTGATTGGCGTTTTGCTGACTTTGCACTTGCACTGGGGAAGCTTAAATTGGCATAAGCTACTGCACCTTACTGTAAGATGGCACAAGCCTCTTTGCAACATTAAACATGTTCCAACCAAGATGGTGTTTCGTAATTTTTTTCTCCGAATAGACGCCTTGAAGACAAGCAGGACCATGTACACACTTGCATCCACAAGATGGAGCTATCGGCATTCGATTTTTTAAAGGGATCGTCAGCTGATTATGTAAACACATGACCGAAAGGGGCGTGTTCTCTTTCACTTTGAGTTCCACTCTTGACAGAAGCAGCTTCATTCCTCTCATTGCACCACCATGACTGGCAGAGGGAGGCCACGCGGGGAAAAGAGTCCAGACACCAAGACTCGTCCTGAGGAAAGGGAACAAGTGTGTCTGCGAGAGCAGAACGGAACCACAAAGGAACGGCAGCCAAAGGCAAAGCCGCCTGCACAGAGCACACGTCAAGACAGGACCACGAAGCAACCCGGTGCTGTCAGGGCCAAAACACAAGAGCAAGCTGCAGACAAGATGATGAAGATGCAGCCAGAGACACCAGGGGACACTAGAAAGGATTCTCTGAAGACCTCAAAAGTAAAGAAATGTGGCGGGAAGGCCAAACCCCCAGAAGAATCTTCAGACGAGAGGACGAAGATGCAGCCAGAGACACCAGAGGACACTAGAAAGGATTCTCTGAAGACCTCAAAAGTAAAGAAATGTGGCGGGAAGGCCAAACCCCCAGAAGAATCTTCAGACGAGAGGACGAAGATGCAGCCAGAGACACCAGAGGACACTAGAAAGGATTCTCTGAAGACCTCAAAAGTAAAGAAATGTGGCGGGAAGGCCAAACCCCCAGAAGAATCTTCAGACGAGAGGACGAAGATGCAGCCAGAGACACCAGAGGACACTAGAAAGGATTCTTTGAAGACCCCAAAAGTAAAGAAATGTGGCGGGAAGGCCAAACCCCCAAACGAGATGACGAAGACGGAGCCAGAGACACCAGAGGACCCTACAAAGGATTCTCTGAAGACCCCAAAAGTAAAACCACGTGGTGGCAAAGCCAGATCACCAGGAAACGTCCTGGCGACACCAACGAAGACGCAGCCAGAAGACACCCCGAAGCCTTGTGTACCGCACGGCGGGCGTGGAGACAAAGCGGACTCCATCCTGCACACAACTCTGGAGCGCTTGAAGATTAATATGGCCGAAAGATCGGCTGCGGCGGAAATCGTCAATAAAATAGTCAAAACTATAATTGTGCATTTGAAAGGGAAAAGCCAGAGCTTTAAAGAAGTAGAACCCCCACTACGTACTGGAAGCTACTATGAAAACCTAAAGGTGAGGTACTCGCATTTAGTGCAGCACTTTGAACTATTGTCGTTGTCTAATTTGTTTGTCTTTTCCCACGTGTGAGTTCAGATCTCTCACCCTGACGAGTTCGACGTCATGCTGTCCATTCCTGTGGCCCGGGTGAACGTTCGTCCGTTCGGAGACGACGGGGCTTTTTACAGCGTGGAGTTAAAACGTGGCAAGGGCCCTCTGCAGAAGTTTCAGGAGAGCAGCACTCTGTCCGCCAGCGAGATGCTCCAGGAGTTCAGGGACGAGGTGAAGAAATCCGTCAAGCAGTGTTCAGGCGAGTGAAGCACTTTGAATTTAAACTGTTGGGTCGGTGGAATGCAGATTACAGTCACACTACAGAGATGCTCCCTGAGATGGAATAGGTCAAAGAAAGAACGCTTAAAGAAAATATCTGATATGTTAACTTTATATATGTGTGTGTATGTGTATATACGTATAGATCTATATATATGTATATACGTATATTTACATATCTATCTATAGATCTATAGATAGATCTATAGATAGATATCGATATCGATATATATGTGTATATATATGTATATATATATATATATATACACATATATCCTGTATATCCTCCTGTTGGTTCTCCGTTAGCGGTGCTGCTAACGTTACTAGCTCTCCTCCTGCTGGTTCTCCGTTAGCGGTGCTGCTAACGTTACTAGCTCTCCTCCTGTTGGTTCTCCGTTAGCGGTGCTGCTAACGTTACTAGCTCTCCTCCTGTTGGTTCTCCGTTAGCGGTGCTGCTAACGTTACTAGCTCTCCTCCTGTTGGTTCTCCGTTAGCGGTGCTGCTAACATTACTAGCTCTCCTCCTGTTGGTTCTCCGTTAGCGGTGCTGCTAACGTTACTAGCTCTCCTCCTGTTGGTTCTCCGTTAGCGGTGCTGCTAACGTTACTAGTTCTCCTCCTGTTGCTTTAAACACCGATTGGTTGTTCACAAAGTCACATGATCGTCCGTTGCACTACTGGTACATAATAATAAATGCATTCAACGTTAATATTGTTTCTTGTTTGTTCTTTCAGAATGGGAGGTGACAAAAAAGAAGAAGGGCTGCCCTGCAGTGACCCTGAACACCAAAGATCACCCGATCCCCATTTCACTGGATATCGTCCTCAGCATCGTGGTTAAATCCAGCTGGCCAGCTTTCACGAAAGACGGCATTCAAATAGACGGCTGGCTGGGAACCAAAGTAAAGCGGCAATTCAAGCAAATGCCATATTATCTGGTCCCGAAATATGAAGGCATAGGTACAGTGGAACACGACGGGGTCCTCGCCAAAGGTCAGTTGGCTTTTTACGTGAACCGTTTCATGAACGAAGTCCAGAAAAAAAAAAAAGCTTCAAGTTCCCCTCTCCGTGGGTTTTCTTCCCCTCTGAACGCTAGATGTTTGGCGGGTTTCGTTCTCCCACGTGGAGAAGGCCATGCTGCTGAACCACGGCTCGGAGAAGACGTGCTGCGAGCGAGAAGGAGAGCGCTGCTGCAGGCAAGCATTATTTCTTCAGCATCAGAACATCTTTAAGTATTTATCTTATTGCACCTTAAAACCCATCATGCATAGTTTTCTTTTTTTAATAGGATGTTAGGGGAGATATTATTCAAAAGTGTAAAACAATATTATTTTCACAGTGAGCCGTGTGATAATGAGTATATGTGTTTGAAGTCATGTGTCCAAAGATAACGAGATAGAACCCTTATTAGGGAGTTTTGAGGCTGCTGGAAGGAAGGTTTTGAAGGCTAGCTGTTTCCCACTGTTACCGGTCTTTGTGCTAAGCTAAGCTAACCCCCTGCAGGTTGTAAGGTAAGCTAAACTAAGCTAACCCCCTGCAGGTTGTAAGGTAAACTAAGCTAAGCTAACCCCCTGCAGGTTGTAAGGTAAACTAAGCTAAGCTAACCCCCTGCAAGTTGTAAGGTAAACTAAGCTAAGCTAACCCCCTGCAGGTTGTAAGGTAAACTAAGCTAAGCTAAGCCCCTGCAGGTTGTAAGGTAAACTAAGCTAAGCTAAGCCCCTGCAGGTTGTAAGGTAAACTAAGCTAAGCTAACCCGCTGCAGGTTGTAAGCTAAACTAAGCTAAGCTAACCCCCTGCAGGTTGTAAGGTAAACTAAGCTAAGCTAACCCCCTGCAGGTTGTAAGGTAAACTAAGCTAACCCCCTGCAGGTTGTAAGCTAAACTAAGCTAACCCACTGCAGGTTGTAAGCTAAACTAAGCTAACACCCTGCCGGTTGTAGGCTTATATTCCACAGAGTGGTATTGATCTTCTCATCCAATAATAATTCTCAACAAGCTTTAATCCGAGCCGTCTTATTTCCCACCAAACGGAACACGGTAAATAAAATATATGTTATACGTTTCTTTCTTTGTCGTTTCACACAGGAAGGACTGTCTGAAGCTCCTCAAGCATCTCCTCGGCCTGCTGAAGGAAACGGACTCTTCTCTCACCAAGTTCTGCTCGTACCACGCCAAGACCACGCTCCTCCACGCCTGCAGCTCCAGGCCCGGAGACGGCTCCTGGAGGGCCTCGGGGCTGGGCCCCTGCTTCCGGCTGCTCCTGGAGGACTTCGTGGGCCATCTGGAAGAAGGCGTCCTCCACAACTTCTTCATCCCGACGCAGAACCTGTTCTCCGGGCCCGGTCGGGCCAAGTGCCTCCGTCTGGCTCAACGCATCAAGAAGGAACGCGACGATGGCTTTCCTATTTTTAAAATGTAATTTATGTAATCCACTTCATTCTTCTGTTTGCCACATTTATTTTTTTAACTAAACCTATTTTAAAACAAGTCTTGCTTTTTTTTTGTATTCATTGTTTGTGAAATACTTTATAACTGCTTAATAACTATACTTGCTATATTTAAGATTATAGAAAGAAAAAAAGGATAAATAATCTTCATATCTTACAGGAATCCTGAAGTTAAATTAAATACCTGTTAAGAAACTTTACATACAACCTCATCACCATTTCGACTCTAATCGGTTAAATGAAGTAATTTAACTTACATTTAGAATAGTAAAAAAAATTACAGTACGTCAATTTCATGAAATATATATTTTTAAAGAAATCATAGTATATGTCCAAACAATGTGATGCAAGTAATAATTAAAACAGTCATATTGAAGTATAAAAATAATTTAAAAGTTTGTTTAAATGTCACAAAACATGTCATTGTGTATAGTAGGCGATTAAATATGACATGTTGTAAAGTCACAGAATAATAAATCACATGTCATAGTATGTTTTAATTTGAAAAATGTGTTTTATGTAATAAAAAGTCAGCGCGTAGCACTTTAAGAAGACGATACAGTAGTTTGACATACAATGTTATCGCGTAGTATGTAAAAGAATAATGGTATATTGTGACATTACAATTCTAAGTATATGTAATAAAATCATGGTAAAGTTTGTCAAAAAAAAATATTATATATATATATAATTTTAAGGTATTTCATGAAAAAGTCTACAAGTATAATATGTAAAAAATAGTAATAGTTGTCTGTCGAAAAAAGTAAAAAAAAAAAATCGTATTTTAGTTTGTTGAAATTAGTCAGAATAGCATGATGAAAACGTTTTTAATAAAAAAGAAATCATAATATTTTTTTACTTTTTTGACATGCTATACTTTGACTTTTGTACCTTTAAATATACCACGACTTTGTACGTTTTTTCGACATGCTATACTATGACTTTTTGTAACTGACATGCTGTACTACAACATTTTCTAGTATACTATGACAACTTCCGCCTTCAGTTAAATGCAAGTACAGCATGTCGTAAAAAAAGTCACAGTACAACATAAGTATTTCAAGTTAATAATAAATAAATAAATACAATAAAATACACCGGGTTTCACGTCTCTTTTAAAAAGGAGAATTTATTTATTTATTATACAGGTTTACTTCTGCCCCCCCCCCCACCCAAAAAAAATACAAACAAAATATTCAGAGTGATTATAAACACCGATAAGGTTGGTGAGTCACAGACAGAAGAAAACTAAAAAAGGTGCATTTTAAACATGTTTTAAAACAGGAGCACAACATAATGAGGAGTAACTGCCTCATCGATAATCCAGCAAAAACACTAAACAACGATTTCAATCCACGGAAATTAATGTACATTCAAAAGAAATCCTCCCGCTTCACCCTGTTCAGAGAAAAGAAGAAAATAACATTAGTCCTCAATTATTAAATCAAAATACCAGACTGGGGCTTTCTGACTTCCACTCATGATGTGACTATTTTTTAAAATGTGGTTTAATTTACGGCCGGGTGACAGGAGTCCTCATCGTTGAGACTTCAAAATATATAAACATTTTGCTGACTTGGGCTTCCATATAAAGTCATTTCATTCAGTTTTTTCTGTCATATGATGATAAGAAATGTTAAAACTGAAGTCGTATTTGAGGGGAAACAGAAGTTCACAGGACTCCGACCCACCAAACCGATTACAACCGCACTCATCGCCTAATTTGCATATTTATTTGGGATAATCTCGTTAGCTGATCCAATAGAAGATCACTTATTGTTGAAGATTATAATCCTCGCATGACCAACCACTCGGGAGGCAGGAGTCCTCCAAGCCGACCTCCCCTCCTGAAGGAGGGAAACGTGTCGGGGAAACAAAAAGCTGTGACTCCAGGAAGTAAGTAAGTAAGTAAGTGTGTGTGTGTGTGTGTGTGTGTGTGGACTCACATGGACAATCACGCGTTAGAACCCCCAGTTTTGGCTTCGATCTCTTCCTCCTCCTCTCCCTCCACCTTCTCTTCTCCCCCATCCACCACCACCACCACCACCTCCCCCTTCTCTCCTCCCTCCTCCCCTTGGATTGCTCATGTCCTTCTCCCTCTTGTGCTTCTCGTATCTCTCTGCCATGAGCACCAGCTCCTCTGGGACCTCCTGCAACAGGATGCACAAAGACAACAAGCACTTTGATGTGGTTTCAAAATATTTTCTTTATAAAATTCCACTTTAAAACTTTGCAGTAAAACCTGTTTCCCAAATCATCGGCACGATTTATCTCAGCTTTCAGGTACAAAAAAAAAAGCCATTTTATGACAATGCTTTGTATGAAGTGAAACCCCACGACAGCCTTCTATGGTTTATTCATAAATACAGAATCCTATTGGTCAGGGAAATACAAAGAAAACATATAAACCACTGTCCTATTCTCACACATTGTATGTCAACATAAATAATAAATAATAATAAATAGTAACGCTAACCTGTCCTGCTCGCTCCAGGATGGAAATAAGCTCAGGGGCCATTCTCCAGTTTTCTCTCGTTACCAGGGTAACAGCAGCACCTGAGCGCCTGGCACATAAATGCATCAACAATAAATATCGAGACTGTGTGTGTGTGTGTGTGTGTGTTCACATGGTTGAAGGCCTCTCACCCTGCTCGGCCCGTGCGGCCCACGCGGTGGACGTACTCCTCGATGTTCCGCGGGAAGTCGTAGTTGAAGACGTGCGTGATGTCGATGACGTCCAGCCCTCGAGAGGCCAGGTCTGTAGCGACCAGGATACGAACTCGGCCTGGAAAGGAGTTAAACCGTCATCCTGAATACCAACATGTACCCCCCCCCCTCCTCCTCCTCCTCGTCGTCTCCCTCCCCCCCTCCTCCTCCTCAACGTACTGTCTTTAAAGTCCTTGAGGGCCTCTTCACGGTCACACTGCTCCCGGTCCCCATGGAGGCTTTGCACAGCCAGACCCTGCAGACACATGTCACTGGACAGGTCATCAGCCCTAAGAGAGAACACACACACACACACACACACACACACACACACACACACACACACACACACACACACACACACACACACACACACACACACACACACACACACACACACACACACACACACACACACACACGTTAACGCCGTGTTCTCCCTCCCCTCCTCCCCCGTTGGTGACTGACGACTCACACGAGCTTCTTGCCGACAAAGATGAGGACTTTGTCCAGCGGCAGCATGTTCCTGATGAAGTCGAACACGTAGGCCTTCTTCTCGTCTTCGTGGACGATCAGCACCGTTTGCTGCACCGTGTTGACGGCCTGGGGAACACGGGGAACACGGGGAACACGGGGAACACGGGGAACACGGGCCGTTTAACTTTAAACACACATTTTGAAGAAGAGAAACAGACATTCCTCAGCTGGTCTCGGGGAGCCGGTCGGCACAACGTTCATCTCCACTCACCGCCAAGTCCAGGGTGCCCACGTAAACCATCATGGGATTCTTGAGGTAGGATTTGGATAGTCGCCTCACCCCGGTGGGCCAGGTGGCACTGAGACATGGAGGAAGAGGAGGAGGAAGAGGAAGAGGAAGCTCATTCTCAATTCTGCACAACACGTCAAAGGGATTTCATTTGCTCTGAAAAAGTTCCATTAGTTCTTGAATGATCTTCCTTTCCTTTGTAATGTGGATTAATCAGTTGCAGGTTGTGATCCAGAACTGAGACATGACGAGCTTATTATTGTTATTGATATTATCTAAAGAGCTTCATGTGATCTGAACCTGGTCATGACGGTCTGTCGGTCTGGGCGGACGTCCAGGAGAATCTTCATGATCTGGGGTTCAAAGCCCATATCCAGCATCCGGTCCGCCTCGTCCAGAACCTTTACTCCCAACGAGCAGCGCAGTTATTAAATCCAACATATCGGTGTCCGTCTCTTTTCCACATTGGACAAAATTTGAAATGCCAACCCCTCAGAAGCAGCAGCATTTGAGGGAAAAGGTCTATTTAGAAACAAACAGCCCTTATATTATAACAGAACAAACAGAAAGGTTGTTTTCTGCGTGTTCGGCCATTTAAAAACAAAACGTGTAGTTCAAGGCACAAACGGCTCACCAGGTAGGTGATGGATTGGAGGTTGATGAGGTCATTCATCTGCAGGTCATTCAGGCGGCCCGGCGTGGCGATGACGACGTCCACGCCGCTCTTCACCAGGTTGATCTGGGCCCTGCGGTCCCCTCCGCCGTAGATGCAGACGCTGAGGGAGGGAGAGCGGGGACGGTCACACGCCGCCTCCACGGCCACAAGGAACGTTATCCTAAAAGCTCACCCTTCACCTTTTGTAGCCCTTGTAGCGATACTTGCTGCACTCGGCTTCAATCTGCAGGGCGAGCTCTCTGGTGGGAGTCAGCACCAGCATGCCCGGACCCCCCCGCTCGGCTCTAGGCCTTAAAAAGAGATAAACGGACACGATTATAAAAGCTGCTCACGAAGCCTAAAGGAAAGTGTCCAGAAGGGGCGGGGCTCACAGAGGCTGCCCGTCCATGTGGATGAACCCCGGCAGCAGGTAGGCCAGCGTCTTCCCCGTCCCCGTCTGAGCGATGGCGATCAGGTCCTCCCCGCTCAGGGACACCGGCCACGCCTGAGACTGGGAGGAGTCACAAAAAGCATCGTCGTACATTTATATTAGCAAACATTAAAACTATATATACACACACACACACACACACACACACACAACAAATCTGTAAAATAGTGGATAGATTATAGAAAACAGTCGTTATTGTCAGCGTTAGTTTGAGACGTTTCTTGATGAGGCCATTAGATAAAACACTGAAATAATAGAAATGTACTTAATGGGTAAAGGTGATTTCATTTGATATAACTATCAGTGAAACGACTGCGTATCTTGCGAAACTTCACACACACACACACACACACACACACACACACACACACACAGAGACTCAGGTGGACGGCACACATTCCGATCTAACATAATCAGAGGGATTACTAGAATCACAGATGTTACTAGAAGAGGGAGCGGCAGTGCATCAGAGGATCATCTCCCTCAGGCTGAAAGCAGGTTTGTCAAACTGTCAAAGAGTTACGCAATATTCAAAACCACAACCAGTGAGGACACATATCATTGACTGAGCCTCTTCCTGCGAAATGAAAGTGAAATGAGAGAAAGAGAGACGATGAGCTTTCATTTCCCCGAGCAGCATGCGCAGCCTAAGACTACGGAGGCACTCCCAGAATGCACCTGTCTGACACATATGCACAGCTCATGACACTCCTGTGTTTTGAGATTGTTTTAAACATCTCTGGCTCAGTCAATTCTGATTCAGGAAACTTTTCTTTAGGTTTCATAGGAAAGAAAATGTTACAAAGAAAAAAGAGAGAGAGAGAGAGAGAGAGAGAGAGAGAGAGAGAGAGAGAGAGAGAGAGAGACTCTGGCATCTCTCTGGAGCTCATGTGGTCAAAGTCAGTAATATAGTGTGTGTGTAATATTTTAAACAATGACATGGTACTATTGTGTTCAATAAAGAAATCAAGACATGAAATAAAAAATCAACAGTTAATACGAAGCAGGACAAATTGTTTCATTGTATCATTTTTGTTTATTTGACTGAAATTACTTTCTTGGTTTTGAAATAAACACAGAGACAGAGACAGAGACAGAGAGAGAGAGAGAGAGAGAGAGAGAGAGAGAGAGAGAGAGAGAAAACTATAGAATCCTAATTGTAAAACATAACATTTCCCTAAACAAAAGGCTCCTGATCTTCAGACAGAATCCCTCTTTTGTTTCCGTGCATCACTTCTAGATGAAGATGTTCACACACCCAAACCTCTGATGCAGCTTAAAACAAACAACTTCAGATAAAAGATCTGTACCACGCCTACTGGAAAACATCGGCCTTTGGCAAGTACGTACATCAATGTAGATATATTAATAAATCCTCATCAGTAATGTGAATACAGGATTAACCAGACGGTCTCCAGCCTCACGTCATGACGTTGTTATACTCTGAATACCGTGGAAAACCATTTCAAAGATTCCATTTCATTTCTGCTTTTTGGAGAGATGACAACACAGAAATAATAAAAAAAAAAAAAAGGTTCAGTATTTCCTGTTAAAGCTGCTGATAATAATAATACGGGTATTTCCAAATATGAGTCTTTGTGAACCACAGGGATAACCGTTGGACACACACACGGTAATTAATGAAAATGAATATGCGCATTTGAAAAAAAAAACAAAGGAGAAAAACTATTGCAAGATATATTATGCAAGATAATATATAAAAAAATATATAGATATAATTTTTTTTTACAACGTGTGCATATTTCCAGCAACTGATAATGACATTATTGTATAGTGTGTATTAAATCTGTATCACTCTATTCCGGTAGAGAAATTAAAACATCACACACAAACCTTGTTTACGAGTGTCAAACAAACGTAAACATCAGCCGCAGCTGAGCTTAATTAATTCTGACGCGTCACCGGAGAACACGGCTTCTTTTGATTCTGAAATACTCAGAAACCACAGAATGCACCTGGCCGGGTGCATACCTGGATGACACACACACATAAAATGTCTTGAGAAAGACTTCACACACCTCCACCACCAGCGCAGCCACACACACACCTCCACCACCAGCGCAGCCACACACACACACACACCTCCACCACCAGCGCAGCCACACACACCTCCACCACCAGCGCAGCCACACACACACACACACACACACACCTCCACCACCAGCGCAGCCACACACACACACACACACACACCTCCACCACCAGCGCAGCCACACACACACACACCTCCACCACCAGCGCAGCCACACACACACACACACACACACACACACACACACACACACACACACACACACACACACACACACACACACACACACACACACACACACACACACACACACCTGGATGGGCGTTGGTTTGACGAAGCCAACGCGGTCGATGTTCTCCATGATCTCTGGATAAAGCTGGAAGGCCTCCAGGAAGCTGCGACAGGGATTGGGAATGAGCCGCTTCTCGCCCTCCTCCTTCAGGTCGTCCACAAAGATGTTGTTATTCTCCTTCCTGCGGAGAAAATATAAAACAAACGAGAGCAGTGTGGAAATGGTTGAAGTCGGTTTATGATTAAGAAACAACATGAAAATAAACTGTTTCTACTCTTTTACAAACCGGACAAAAAATACTCCTAAATATATATTTATATAAATTTGAAAAAGGTGACAGCCACAGAGCAATGCTGGCAGATTTACCTCCATTCAACGACTTCCTCTGCTGTGAGCATGGAGACGCTTTCTGCCTCGATGTAAAACTTCTTCTTCAAGGGTGGGACGTCTGAAGGAAGGAGCAAATAGGACGGGAATAGTTTGAAGCCATGGAAGAGGCCCTTTCATCATCATCATCATCATCATCATCATCATATCACGAGGACAGACTAATCAAAAGGAGCTAGTAACAACAGACAAGGGCAAAGAAAATATATACTGGTCTTTCAGGGCTTTTACATTTGTATCCGGTGAACCCTAAACATACATAAACCTTTAGGGTAAGAAGCAGAGGTGTAGAAGTTTCACAGTGACAGAAAGGGGGCACTCCTCTGGTTGTATAGAAGTCAAAGCTTCATGTGTTAAAGCTGCATTCTCTCTCCTGACCACCAGGGGGCGACTCCTCTGGTTGTATAGAAGTCAAAGCTTCATGTGTTAAAGCTGCATTCTCTCTCCTGACCACCAGGGGGCGACTCCTCTGGTTGTATAGAAGTCAAAGCTTCATGTGTTAAAGCTGCATTCTCTCTCCTGACCACCAGGGGGCGACTCCTCTGGTTGTATAGAAGTCAAAGCTTCCATTTAGAGTCAAACAGACCATAAAGCAGGGGATGCTTTAGGGCGGGGCTACAAGGTGATTGACAGGTCGACACCAGAGACATACACGGCGTCTCTACGTCCTCCTCAGTCCACATATGGTCACTTCCTGTTCACCAAAAAAACAAAATGGCGATATCACCGAACTCGAGGCTTCCCAACGCCAGACCACAAACCAACGGGTGACGTCTAGATGACTACGTCCACTTCCTGTAAACAGTCTGTGGCGTGAAACAGAGGCGCGGCACTTTTCAGTCCGCTAGCTTGCTGCTTTTATTTTATTTTAACCAATATTAGCTAATCTGTGGGAACAATGTTTTTTTCGGGCGATGCAGTGACTTAAACCGAGGGAGAGTAGAAGAGCTGCGAGTAACAAAGAGTCAGCTAGCTGCTCGGCTAAAACCAGTGTTGGTGTGAGGGACCAAACCAAAGACACATTTCACATTCCCAATGTGTGTGTGTGTGTGTGTGTGTGTGTGTGTGTGTGTGTGTGTGTGTGTGTGTGTACAGTAGTGACCATGTGAGCCCTCACCTTTCCACTTGAGCTCTTCATACTTGTCCTTGTTCTCCCGGATGTCCTTCCAGTCTATGGATGGAGGAGCCGGGGCCGTGTCCGCAGCCTGTAGTTCTGCAGTAGACCAGACAGAGTGATTCCTTACTCCTCCATCACCTCCCCCTCTGTAACCTCCTCCACCACCCCCCCCTCTGTAGCCTCCTCCTCCATCAGCCCCCCCTCTGTAGCCTCCTCCACCAGCTCCTCCTCCATCACCTCCACCTCTGTAGCCTCCTCCACCAGCTTCCCCTCTGTAGCCTCCTCCTCCATCAGCCCCCCCTCTGTAGCGTCTTCCACCAGCTCCTCCTCCTCCATCACCTCCACCTCTGTAGCCTCCTCCACCAGCTTCCCCTCTGTAGCCTCCTCCTCTACCACCACCTCCTCTGTAGCCTCCTCCGTCAGCTCCTCCTCCGTAGCCTCCCCCCCTACCAGGACCTGAGAAACAGATCAGTGGATGCAGGAGTATAATTGAGAATATGGAACAATTGAATTGAAGGTACTTCCTGCCCTCACATTCCTCTGTTGGGGAGCTGGAAGACACTGTAGAATAGTATAGAATAATATATAGAATAGAGCTGCTGCAATTAGTCAGCTTTCATTTAAAAACCGCGAGGGATTTCTTTTTCTTTATCTTCTGTACTTGTAGCTGCTAAATACAGAGTCCATTGATTTGGATTACTGTAAGAATATGGGGAGGATATATTGATAATGCATTACAATATCTTCATTTGAGATTTCAGTGGCATTATACAATGACAGCCTACAGTTTTAACATTTTGTGCAAGTTATTTCTATTTTGAGGGAGGGGGGGGGGGATTCATCGTTTAGATTAATCAAGTAATCAGTAAAATAGATGAATCAATACAAGATGAGTCGTTAGAGGTATCCCTAGTAGAAAACGTCCATAGAAAACATTTTAAAAAAATTGCTAAAAAACAGCAACGATCAAAAAATCTTTTGCATACGGCCGGAATAAACCAACTACTTCTAGAGCAATTACTTCGTACCGTTGCGAGACCGAGCGTTGCCGTCTGCCACCAGGTCTTCAATCATCTCCTTGGCCTTCTGCCGGGCGGCGGAGGACCCAAAGAGGACCACCTCCCCTTCACGGTCCCCGTTGTTTATCTGAAGAAGAAAGAAGAACAACAGCAGAGTTACAAACAGGGGAAACTATCCTCCTATACGTGCTCGGACAATCGTGCATAGTCAGTTGAATTCTGATGAAATTACGCTGGTTTTGTTCTCCTCTTGGAGAATCGACTGCACTTTAACTAAAGAGGGTTTTGCCTGATAAATAGAGAAATGCATTTCCTGTTTGTGTGGCAGGTAGTGACCAAAATCTCCCATGAGCTTCTGTTGATTATACATACAACAATATGGCATGTTTTCTGGTAGTACAATAAATAAATGTTTACAAAAAATAAAGACAAATGGAAAGTACTGAGTATTTTCTCATTTAAAGTTATTGTGACGTTTTTTGAAGGGACTCTGGTAATTGGAAACAATACTGCTTTTGACTAGAAGGACGGCAAAAACCAAAATGAACGTTCCTCATTTATTTATACAGATATTTAGGATTCACGTATTTATTTAAACATGTATTTATATATTCCTGTATTTATTTATTTAAGGATTTAAGCATTTATGTATTCCTCTATTTATTTATATATACATTTATTTAAGGATTTATTTATTCTTTTATGCATTTATTTATAAATCTATTAATGTATTTATTAATACATTTATTTATGCATTTATTTATACTTAAATCACATTCTTCACATGACTGTCGGCCAGCACCAGCAACATAACCATGAACCACCAGTCTGGGTCCACTTGCCTTTATTCTCGCACCTGTGCTCTCTTCAAGTTCGAATATTTTGGCTCCTCCACGACCTTTAAAAACAGGATTAAAAACATTTAGAATCGGTGCAACACCTCCACACGTCACTAAAGTAACACAGGAGCACTCGGGTACGGGGACAGCCCCACGTGGTCCGGTACATGAACCACGTGGCCTCTCGACCTCATAAACGAGCCAACTTCCGCGAAGTCCAAACGGACTTCACCTCAAACTAAATATCACCTTTTTAAACGTATATTATATTATATTATTAACCAACCTATTATCCTTCCCACTAGCGCGCTGTCCACGGTGAACGTCACGGACTGTGCGTCGTCGCCTTCGCGGTCCGCGCTGCGCGGAAACGTGCGAACTTCGCCGCCACCGCCGCCTCTCCGGCTTCCGTACTCGGATCCCTCGCAGTTACGATCCGCTCTCCACCCCCTCGAGGCTCCGGACCCGGTTCCGTTTCTCACACCGAAACATACGTCTGGCCCCCGGCTGTCGTTGTGTGGTGATTTCCGTGAAGTTGGAGCCGTTTTCGCGGCGGACTTCTGGATCGCGACGCCGCCTTCGTCGTACTCCTCCTCCCAGTCCGACATTTTGAATTTGTCTTATGGCTCGAGCGAGCCACTTCACCAACGTCAATTAACCGCCAATCAAGACGCGTTCACGGCCTCTCCATAAATTCATACTTCCGACTTTTGTCGAATTTATTTATTCCTGTGTTTATTTAAACATTTATTTTAGGATTTAACTTACGCATTTAGATATTCCTGTATTTATTTATACATTTATTCATTTATTTTATTAAGGATTTACATATTTATATATTCCTGTATTTATTTATACATGTATTTATACAAACATTTATTTAAGGATTAAATTCATACTTCCGACTTTTGTATGTGTAAATATGGAATGTAATTCATAAAAAAACGTCGAATAAAAAGTATAAAGGTAAATCATAAAAATGTGGTGACATTTTAGTAAAAATAACTATATGAGATAGTATACACTTTTTATCCAGTATCCACCACCCTGAATTTATAAAATCCCCATTCCCTAAAAGGCAACACGAGGTGTCTTTTTAGCGAAATAACAAGATACATTCAGGTCCTCTCTGTAAATTCATACTTCAGACTTTTGTATGCGTAAACATGGAATGTAATTAATAAAACAAGTTGGATAAAAATGTTAAAAGTAAAACATAAGCATGTGGTGACATTTTAGCAAAAATAACCCGATATTTATGAGATAGCATACCCTTTTGATCCATTATCCACCACCCTGAAGTTATAAAATCCCCATTCCCTAAAAGGCAACACGACATGATGTCTTTTTAGCAAAACAGCAACAATCAAAAAAAGACACTACAAACAAAGCAGTTTAGTTAATTTGTACTTTATTAATGAATAATAAAATTATTTTTGCATTTCTCATCCAGAGAACATAATGTGCACTTTAATAAATTAATTTCAAAGAAATAATAATGTTAACATTGTCAAGCTTTAAGGCCCAGTTGTGTAATAAATTACTGTTCAAGCAGTAGAGAAATGGTATTAATAGCCATCAAAGGCATTTAAAGCTACATGACTTAAGTGAACTGGATGCCCCACCCAAAATGAGCAGTTTGACTTCAACTATACAGTTTGTTGTAGGCTATAGGCAAACAGGACAGATACAGCCCTGTGAAGAAAATAAACAAAACAAAATGCATATGCAAGAAAGGCACCCTTAAGCAATTTACAGATTGCAAAAATTAGCATGTTTTATGAGGTTCCCCAACTGGCTGAGTCCACGGGCTTTTCCTTGTGTTCGACATCTTGCTCCAAAGAAACAGAAGGTTTTGGTTGGCCTTTTCTCGTACGTAGCGAAGCTCAATCAATAACTACGAAAAGTCTATTCCAACGTTACGCGTTAAACTACCATGTCACATTTTCAGGCTCCTTTAAATTCACCAAAGATTCATCGTAACCGCACAACTTCTGCGTGGGCTGTAGAATAATAAAAAAAAAAATCAATCTAGAAGTGTTAACAACATTTTCATTTGTTAGGAGATAATAACTAACAGAATATTAATTTGCTAAGCAATGCACTTACTCACCATTCAAAACAAAAAGGGAATATAACTGCAAATTAACAATGAATAAAAGGTCGTCGTCGACATATTAAAGTACATTTTTAAGACCGCTGTGACGGCATGCCCCTTAAGACGTAAGCATGCAAAAACAAAGCAAAACAGCCAACAAAAATTAAGATGGCTGACAAAGTTTTGTGCACGAATTCTCACTCAAGAGCAGTCAACAAGCAGGATGGCATTAAAAACAAGTGTAGTGTTAGGACAGTGTCATTTAAGAAACACGCAATTTTCCATAAACCTGAAAACTTCACAATCTGAATATGGACTAAATGCACCAAAATATAAATGTGTGCAATTTCTTTTTTTTAAAAAGCTAATTACAATAACCTAAATGGGTTAAATAGAGTAATTATAATTAATGTGGCGAGGAGGGAGAGGATGCACATTCAAAAATCCAGGTAAATTAAAGGCAGACGTGTTTTTTTTTTTTAGGGGGCGGGGCCAGCAGAAGACTTTGATTCTGGCTCGTCTCGTTGAGTTTCCTTGAGGACGTTGCTCTGGATCGGAGCTGCCTCTCTCTCCTCTTCTGGTTCGTTCATGTATGAAATGTTTAACATCGTCAGCAGCAGAATGGACACGTGGAATGGACACCGCTCTACATCGATGTTGCTCCGGACCGGGTGGAGGGAATATATCTAAATCGGTATTGATGCAACCAGCAACCAGCAACCAGCACCCGGTAACAAAAGACAGGGTTTGTCCAAAAAAAATAAAAAATAAATGTAATACTAAGTGTGTTATCCACTTTCTAATAAGTCCAAAACGTAACAACAGACTTTGATCGTACTCTTTTTGTTGACGAGTTGTGGAGATACGTTAACATGCAGAAGGACGTCGAGGCTCAGACATGCAGCGGCTCGTGCTCGATGAGGAAGACGATGAGGAAGACGATGAGGAAGACGATGAGGAAGACCACGATGAGCAGGTCAGCTTTCGGACTTTCAGCGACGAAGCGCGGCACGTTAAAATGTACGCGTACGACTGAGGGTGTTTATTTATTTATTTATTTATTTAACTGTTTACTCCCCGATTTCAACGTCTTCCAGACGCTTTCCTCACGAGATCAGACGTCATTTAAAATAATCTGTTGACTTGTTTTTGTCAAAAACAGCT
This sequence comes from Ophiodon elongatus, assembly GCA_016806645.1. Classification (NCBI taxonomy): domain Eukaryota; kingdom Metazoa; phylum Chordata; class Actinopteri; order Perciformes; family Hexagrammidae; genus Ophiodon; species Ophiodon elongatus. Next base: position 92,289 of record JACSYO010000461.1, read on the forward strand.
TCAATAACAAAATGAAGTGTTTGATGAATAAATCTGTGCGATATATATATATATATATATAAATATATATATATATATATATATATATACACACATATATGTATGTATGTATACGTATATATATATATATATATATATACGTATGTGTGTATGTACAGTATATACAGTATACATATATATACACACACACGTATATATCTCACACAGATTTATTCATGCCGTCCTCTCTGTTTACGTCTGCGTGCTTCCACCGGTTACCCCCGAGTTTAACGTGGCACTGCTATGAATTGTGGGTAATTCCCGCGGGCAAAGTCTGCAGAAGGGCTGCACTCGGCCATGTGACGGAGGGACAGAACCTCTACTGGTCGTAGAACAGTGTGTGTGTGTGTGTGTGTGTACCTGTGTGTGTACCTGTGTGTGTGTGTGTGTGTGTACCTGTGTGTGTACCTGTGTGTGTGTGTGTGTGTGTGTGTGTGTGTGTGTGTGTGTGTGTGTGTGTCTCTGCATGTTAAGAAACTAGTGGTTGAACTTCAGCTTCCACTCTTGACTTTTGTAACTTGCACCTTATTTTTTGTGGCTGTGAGACGGTCGTACAGTATTTATTCACTCAAGTAATCCTCAAGGTGTCCTTTAATTTACACAAACAACACTCCCGCGTGTTCCCGCCCTAACTGGGTTGTTTGGTTTGGGTTTTAAGTTCAGACTAAATACATAGGACTAAACTAAACCACTTTTTTATTTTTATTTTTTTTGGTGAACCAAATAATTAAGATTTTCTTCTAGACTCTGACGTCTCGTGGGCTCAGAAATCACAGTTAACCTTCCTTGTTCTTTATTCATTACATTTTGATCACCATCCTCTTTTATTAATATATGATCACTATATGATCTCTATGTAAAACCTTTTAGATAAAGATCAAAGCAATTTCTCTAAAAGGAAGGTTTTTTGTTTTTTTTGCATTCGTGTATTTTTGCGTATTCTGTTTTACGTGAAAATGCCCACTTTCATGCATATTTTATACGCCACCTATACTTCACGGTAGTTTTAGGACGCTGTACAAAGTATAAAACATTATACAATCTGCATGAAGAGTGGACACGATCATGTACAGACACAATGTAAAAGCATTGCATGTCCCAGTGCAAGGCATCGACTGGGAGGAGTGTCCCGTAAAAATACTTTAAAAGTGGCTTCCCCAACGACGGTGTGTGTGTGTGTGTGTGTGTGTGTGTGTGTGTGTGTGTGTGTGTGGTTATGCCAGCTGTGTGTGTGGCGGCTGGCTGAGGAGCTCTGCGTTTCCCTTGGGGAGAGGAGCAGACTCCCCCGCGGTCTGTAAGCGGTCCGAGGGGCCGGCGTCGGGTCCCGGGGACAGGAAGTGGAAACGTTCCCCCTCCGGCTCCAGCTTGCTCTCACTAATGAAGAGTTCTGTCCCGTCCCAGTTGCTGAGGTCAGCGTGGGCGTTGCCACGGTTGCTACCGTTGTTGCCGGTTGGCTGGCTGAGGTTGTGCACGGAGAGGGATTTCCCGAGGCCGCCTCCCCAGTCCGAAGGGGTCTCGTCTGGGCTGGAGGAGAGCAGCAGCAGGGGGTTGACCTCCAGGCTCACGTGCCTCCTCCAGACCCCCTCGCTCTTCTCCCCGATGTGGGCGGGGCCCACCTCGATGTGGGTGGGGCTCGCCTCGCCGTCCCCTTCCTGGTCCGCATCAAGACCGGATCCCACACCCACAGAGGGGCCCGGAATGCCCCCGTCCCTCAGGTGATCCGGGACGGGCTCGGCGGGGCCCCGCAGGTGGGAGGGGTGCACCGCGGGGGGCAGCCGGAGGGTGAAGCCCCCCGTCGAGGGGGGCGGGGGCGGCAGGTCGGGGAAGTGCGCTCTCTTGGAGGTGCCGTTGGGGGTCACCAAGGTCGGGTAGGGGCTGTCGGGCGGCAGCAGGGGCGACGGGGAGAGCGAGGCCGTGGACGGCGGGTAGGAGGGGGGGGCGGAGTCCGGGGCGCTGTCGTCGTCGGCGGGCGCCAGGATGAGGCGCAGGCCTCGGTGGTTGGCGCTCAGAGAGCGGCGTATCCCCCCGTCTCCCCCGTCTCCCCCGCCTCCCCCCGGGTCGCCCCCCTGGGGGGAGGGGGGGTCCCTGCTGATGACGGAGGTCTGGTAGTCAGGGTGGTGGTGCTGGTGGGTGTCCAGCTCAAACAGAGGCAGGGAGGAGAGGGTGAGGGCCGCGGGGCCTTTCTGGAGGACGTGACGGTAAACGTCCAGCAAAGAGTCCAACTTTGATTCAATGGACGTGACCTGAGAGAGAGAGAGAGAGGGAGAGAGAGAGAGAGAGAGAGAGAGAGAGAGAGAGAGAGAGAGAGAGAGAGAGAGAGAGAGAGAGAGAGAGAGAGAGAGAGAGAGAGAGAGAGAGAGAGAGAGAGCGCAGAGAGAGAGAGAGAGACAGAGAGAGAGAGAGAGAGAGAGAGAGAGAGAGAGAGAGAGAGAGAGAGAGAGAGAGAGAGAGAGAGAGAGAGAGAGAGAGTGAGAGAGAGAGAGAGAGAGAGAGAGACAGAGCGAGAGAGAGAGAGAGAGAGAGACAGAGAGAGAGAGAGAGAGAGAGAGAGAGAGAGAGAGAGAGAGGGAGAGAGAGACAGAGAGGGCGAGAGAGAGAGACAGAGAGAGAGAGAGAGAGAGAGAGAGAGAGAGAGAGAGAGAGAGAGGTCTCATGTTATCCACGGGATCATAAACGAGGTGCAGGAGATGTTTGTTCTCTGTGAGTGAAACTAGAAGTTAATTAATAATAATAATTATTTATTTTCTTAACAAAAGAAGTTTATTTTGAAAAGACTTCAAGAATCGAGGCGTTGCTGGACTTTCGTAGGAAAACGCACAAAAAAACGAGGAGTAACTTTTGGTAGAACATCAATCGAACTTCCGTACGAGGGAACGTCGGTTCCCTGAACAGATGTCAGACCAGAAAAGCTCCCTGAGTCACTCAGATATACCACCACTCTACAGGACAACTTTATTTAATATTATTATTATTATTATATTTGTTGTAAATATTGTGCATTTTTCTTATTTTCGTCTTCTTCTTCTATTCTATTTTTGTATATATATATATATATATATATATATATATATATATATATATATAATAAAGTGTTTATCTATCTATCTATCTAAAGTGCTGATGTTTTTTATTTTTCTAAACTCACCTGTCTCTCCACCTTGCACACACGGCCCAGCATGCTCATGCCCTCCAGAGAATCTCCATCCGGGTGCAGCTTGTCCTTCATCTTCTTATCCACGGGAATCTGGCCTTTCCCCAGAATCTGATCCACCCTGAGACACACACACACACACACACACACACACACACACACACACACACACACACTGGTGTTAATACGTGTGAAAATAATGATCTTGAAATACAAGTAGGCGCCCGAGCTTCATCTGAGGTTCTTCCAAGTGAGGAAACAAACCTAAAGCGCCAGCGGGACGTAAGGATCAGAGTTAGTAAAACACACCAGACGCCCGTTATCGCCGCTGTTTTTCTGAGAATAAAGAAAAACAGCATCTTCGGATTGGATTTCATGCATTTATGCGATTTGCTTGGGTTTCACGAATGAAAGCCAACATGCACCGAAGAGACAAAAAAGTAAAAAAAAATCACATTTTCACACGAAGGAAAGAGAATAAACATCCAGAATCAAGTCGACTGTCCGAAGCAAAGAAACATTGTTGCGGTTTAAACTTCGGATCTTAAGCTTCACAATGCATTTTGTTTTTGTTTAAATAAATTCATAAGTCCACACGGGATTGTCCTTAAAACAAGGTGTTTGGAGAACAACGTTGGGGTGTTTGAGTCCCATTTGTTATATATTTCACTCTCTATTCTAATACAAATATATGATTATAATACATGTTTATTTTATTATGTTTTAAGACATTTACAGTCCAAGTGAGATGCTTAAACTAACCAGTCAATTCTTTGTTCTTTGACACTAATAATGTTGAATTAGTGTGAAAGTTAATGACGTTTATATCTCCAACATGCATCGAAACACTTCACATCATTTTGTTTTATCCACCACAAAACACATGAATTAATTGGGAAAACACTGACACACACACACACACACACACACACACACACACACACACACACACACACACACACACACACACACACACACACACACACACACACACGCACTTCCCCTCTCTGATGGGATCTAGAGCAGCAACAGGGAGGTTTGGGCTTCTTTGTGTGTGAACGTTAGTGACCTGGTTAATTAAAACCTCACCAAACAGCTGGAGTCACAGTTATATATATATATATATATATATATATATATATATATAAAATACACACAGTATATATATATATACTCTCTGGAGTCACAGTTATATATATATATATACACACAGAATATATATATATACTCTCTGGAGTCACAGTTATATATATATATATACACACAGTATATATATATATATATATACTCTCTGGAGTCACAGTTAAAGGAGTTAGAATAGAACGTCAATATGCTTCTTTTTTTTTTTTGCGTCTAATGCAAACTCCAACCATCTGGTGTCAGAGGAGCGTTAATGCAAGCGGGAGGGGGGGGGGTATTCTCAGACACGTCGCTAATGCTCCTCACCACAGGGGGGAGAGGGGGGGGGGGGCAACTAATGGGATTCTACTGTGGGGAAACACTTAAACCAAGTGAAATAAAAAGTAACCCCGAGACAGGGAGCTTCTTCCTGTGGTTGCTGTAATAATAGTGCAGCGCGGGAGAGGACATGTTCCTGGGTCGGCTACTCAGGCTGGGACCGGCCAGTCTGGAGACAGGAGAAAGACCGGGTCAGACACATCTCCCCCTCCCCCCTCTCCCCCCCCCTCTCCCCTCTCTCCCCCCTCAAACACACACTACAGCACGAGGAGGTGGACAAACGGCCAGATCCAGTCTCGTACCGAGTGACGATGGCATGTAGATGAACACAGAGGAGAAGAAGGCTAAACGTGTTCCATGTGGAGCTTATGTGTTAAAGCTGCATTCTCTCTCCTGACCACCAGGGGGCGACTCCTCTGGTTGTATAGAAGTCAAAGCTTCATGTGTTAAAGCTGCATTCTCTCTCCTGACCACCAGGGCGCGACTCCTCTGGTTGTATAGAAGTCAAGCTTCATGTGTTAAAGCTGCATTCTCTCTGCTGACCACCAGCGACTCCTCTGGTTGTATAGAAGTCAAAGCTTCATGTGTTTAAGCTGCATTCTCTCTCCTGGCCACCAGGGGGCGACTCCTCTGGTTGTATAGAAGTCAAAGCTTCATGTGTTTAAGCTGCATTCTCTCTCCTGACCACCAGGGGGCGACTCCTCTGGTTGTATAGAAGTCAAAGCTTCATGTGTTAAAGCTGCATTCTCTCTCCTGACCACCAGGGGGCGACTCCTCTGGTTGTATAGAAGTCAAAGCTTCATGTGTTCACTATATTTCAGGTGATTAAACACTGATGAAAACATACTTATGAATATTATATATACATATATATATATATATATATATATATATATGTATATATTATATAAATCCTAAACACTGTGCCTTTAAAGGTACGGTTGGTAATCTTATTCAAAATATAATTTTTGTTCAGTTTCTTCTTTACTCTTTACTCCAGCTTTAAAGACTGTTTACCTCACGTCACCTAATGCGTGCTCGGGAAAGTCTCTGCTGCTTTTAAATAAAGAGCTGATTTATTTTAGTCATATTTTGTCTGGATTAAACGCGAGGGAGGAAAATCTGATCAGTCGGGGGTCTGTGTGAATCTACAGCCTTCACCAATAGAGACGCCTCAGAGCAACAATCAGATGCAGAAAACAAGCACTATGTTATTCATACAACTTCTATTCATTCAGCACAACAGCTAAAAACAAAAACCACCTTTAAAGTCTGGACATGCGAAAGCCCCGATCCATAACCGCTTCATACCTGCAGCTCCCAGACCAGAAGGAAATCGGGGACCGAAGCAAAGCTGGATTTTTAATTGAATGATGAACAGATTCTTCATGCATCTAATTCAGGAGTTCAAATAGATTCTGGATCGGGGCTTTTACATGAAAAGTAAAAAAATCTCCTCCACGCAGCTCCCCAGGAACAGGGTGTTATTTCACGGTCAGGAACAGGGTGTTAGAAGAGGAGGACGAGGTCCTCAAGGAGCCCAAATCAGGGTTATCACAGTTTCCGGTGTTACGTAATAAAAAAAGTGATTCGATAACGGACTGAAAAATGTGTTTAGAAAAAGAGGAAACGTCTCATGTGAGTGAAAAACATGAGAAACTGTTTTTCCCATAATCCATTTCTGGAGCTCCTTGACGGCCTCCTCGGACAGATCTGGGTCAAGCAGCCCGTTTGGAGTCTCAGACTCAAAGTGGACCATAATATCTCCCGACAGGTGAACGGGATCCGGGGCTGTAGCCGAGCCCCGAGTCCAAGATCTGGTCCGGTCGAGTCCCGAGTCCCGAGCAGCTCGAGTCCAGTTCAAGGTTGCGACAGGAAATAGTGTCTTTCTGATGCTAATGCTAATATGCTAATATGCTAATGCTAACAACTAGAGCTACGAGGACGTTAATGCATCAGACTTCCACCTGGAGTCACGTTGCATCACATCCATGTCGTCATGTCGTCTCATCCAATCAGACGTCTGCGTGAAACCGTCAGAACTCTTTGGTTTTCGTGAGGGTCGCGGTGACCTTTGACCTCTAAATGGTCACAATCGGTTCATGCTTGAGTCCACAGGAGGACGTTTGTGTTCCTGAGACGTCACGAGGACGGACGGGGGGGACGAACCCCGAAGACACGGCGCCTCCAGACCGGGGCTTGAGACCCAGACCGGGACTTGAGACCCAGACCGGGGCCTTGAGACCAGACCGGGGTTTTTGAGACCCAGACCGGGAACTTGAGACCCAGACCGGGGACTTGAGACCCAGACCGGCCTCTTGAGACCCAGACCGGGGACTTGAGACCCAGACCGGGACTTGAGACCCAGACCCGGGACTTGAGACCCAGACCGGGACTTGAGACCAGACCGACTGCGTCTAAAACTAAACTAAAGAAACTAAAGAAATCCGTTACACTGAATTTAGATGTGAATGCACGGCTGCTGACCCAGTTGTGACATCGTCAGAGTTGTTGTGTTAGGGGGAGGAGGGGGGGGGTAAGGGGGGGGGGGGATCAGGACGGGGTAGCTCTAACCCCGGTGCGGACTGTTTCCTCCGGGCCTGGCTGTAATATAAATGCAGGGAGGGAGAGGAAACGGTCTTGGCGCGGCTGCTGAAGGGCCTCGGAGGCGGACCCACTACAGTGTCTAGTCTGGGGGAGAGAGGGCACACAGGTGTACAGGTACAGCACACACACAGGGGTGTAAACAAACACATAGCAGGAAGTGAGCTCAAGGTCAAAGGTCATTTAAAGCTTCTTTTAAACCAGCATTGTCTCATTTGACTGGATAACACAATAAAGCCAGCGTCACGTAACAAAGTACACAACTTCATGTCATCCCCTAAACATGGCTGTGCAGAAACAAAACAAGGAAGTAGGTCTCACAAAGACAATGGCTAAAGATGACTGAACAGATATCAAGTAAAATAGTAAACATGAAGGTGAGGACGAGGGTATTTTTGGGGGAGTGTGGGATCGGACGTGCGTCCCGACCTGGTCTGGAGGCTCTTGATGCGACAGAGCATGTCCAGGTGTCCTGCAGAGTACTGCTCGATGACGTCCTTCACGTCGTACGGACGCAGCGTCTCCTTGAACTTCTTCTTCGCCACGTGGAACTTCATGATCCTGCACACACACACACGCACACGCACACACACACACACGCACACACACACACGCACACACACACGCACACACACACACACAGGAAGCAAAGGAGAGGCAGAAGAAGGGACGCTGGGGTCAGTAACGCCGAGGGAAACATGGGTGTAGTTACTACGAGCGGCCACCAGGTGGCGGCAGCAGCTCGAGGACGAATCCTGTCTTTTGGGGTGTGATAATGAAAACATTATTCAGATCTCAGTTTACCTAAAGGAGCATCCACATCCCCCCACAGTGAATCCCTGTGAAACGCGAGCGCATGTGATCTCAGAACCGCCGCTGGTGGATAATATTGATGCAGGTAAGGCGATCCCCCCTCCAGCACCCCCCGCCCTCCCCAGCCCCACCCGACCCCCCCGGTGGGGTTTCCAGTTGCCCTGTTTTTTCTAAATGGAAACAACGGTGACAGATGACCCTTTGTAATAACAGGCCCGGCAGGGGAGGGGTGTCCAGCCGCCAACCCGACACCCTGGGAAAGCCCGAGGCTCTGGACGAGGCCTGCCGGGTTTTATTTGGGGTGGTTCTGGTTCTCTGTGAGTCCACAGAGAACCAGAGGCCATGCTGGTCTCATAGAACTCACTAGGAAACTAAATAAAGTCCCTGCATGTTAGATCTTTTTCCAAAATGTCCGAACAAGAGAAGCTATATCATAAAAATAAATTTGATTTGTGTCAAAATGCGGATTCCAAAAAAGATTCCACTGGAGATTATTACATAACTTGTTCTCTCTGTTAAAAAAACGATTAAAAAAACTACAAAAACAAAAGCTGTGATTTGTGTCAGGAGATACATGGAGCCCCACAGGTACCTTCAGTACATGGCATTGCTGCGGGTGAATGGAAATATAAATAAATAAATAAATGCATCGCTTAGTAACAGACATGTAAGTTGTTAGCTTTTTCACTCAAAGCGGGCAGATGGGACGGATTATTTATAGAAAGGATTCTGTGGTCCATATGCGCAGCATCTGTATGAGTGGAGGACGAGAGGACGAGTTTAAATACACTCAGGAATCTCACATAAGGTAAGTAAGTATGCTCAATATCATCTATGTAAGATGAGGGATTAAATACTGGAGGGAAACGTGTTGAAATATTAAATCTGATGACATGAGGATGAGGATCAGAAGGAGCATAATGGCCGTGGCTTGGCCTTTCCTCTCTTTACAATCATCTATTAGTTTAAATAAATGTTGATTTAAATGCTTTTCCCCACCCGGACAAAGAGGAGAATCCAGCTGAACATCTGTCACAGTTTAACGTGCGAATGGTCACGTTGAGAATTTATGAAATCGGGAGAGCATCGTATTAATCTGCAGAAAGAATCTTTATTAAAGAGGTGAAAGACTTTCTTTAAAACAATAAAGATAAATGTGAAGAAGCGAGAGAGAGAGAGAGAGGAGGGAGAGAATCAGTTGGATAAACATTCGCTCACAGGGGCCGGTGCCAGTGTAAGAGATCTCACACACACACACACACACACACACACACGCACACACACACACACACACACACACACACGCACACACACACACACAGACTCAGACCGTTAAAAGTCTTTACTGTAAATGTCTTGAGAAAGACTTCACACACCTCCACCACCAGAGCAGATAGACACACACACACACACACACACACGGACACACACAGACACATACACACACACACACATAAACACGGACAGACACGCACACACACACACACACACACACACACACACACACACACACAGAAACACGGACAGACACACACACACACACACACACACAAACACGGACAGACACACACAGAAACACGGACAGACACACACACACACACACACACACAAACACGGACAGACACACACAGAAACACGGACAGACACACACACACACACACACACACACACACACACAACACACACACACACACACACACACACACACACACACACACAGAAACACGACAGACACACACACACACACACACAACAACACACAGACACACACACACACACACACACACACACACACACACACACACACACACACACACACACACACACAGAAACACGGACAGACACACACACACACACACACACAACACACACACACACACACACAGAGGTCATATAGCCACAGAGGGAAAGACGGAGATAAAAGGCAAGATAGAAAAATAGAGAAATCATCTTAAAAAAAGAGAAATCATCTTAAAAAAGAGAAATCATCTTAAGAAGAGGGAATCGAAGGCCGTGTGACCTCGTGTGTGTTCCCATCCAGCACGAGGCAGCGGAGGGAACCATGTTGTTGTGACAGGATTCAGGGTTCTACTCATTCAGTCAATAAAGCCTCGCACGCCGAGTCATTCCTGAACCTTTCGGTGGACTCGGTTCACAAACAGCCCGTAAGAGAGAAATGAAGAGGCACCGTGACCGGACTTTAACGAGGTTATTCTACGCGATCAACAGGCAGCCGATCTCGAAAGGAGCAGGCGGTTCAGTGACGTCACCGGGTGACGGGCAGCCGTTCGGCTCAGCGAGCCGCTGCTGTTGCCTCTTCTTTATCGGAGCAAATCCAGGAGACAAATCCATTAATACTGTGTTACTCTGCACAGAGGACGGGTTTGAGTTCCCTCTACTCTACTCGGGCTGAACGGTTTGGGCTTCAGAGGGTTAATATTAAAATAAAAGTATGCAAAATGTTTTTGTAGAATAGAATAGAATAATAAAATAAAATAAAATAAAATGAAATAAAATAAAATGAAATAAAATGAAAAAAAAATGAAATTAATTAAAATAAAATAAAATAAAATGAAATGAAATAAAATGAAATAAAATAAAATAAAATGAAATAAAATAAAATAAAATGAAATAAAATAAACATAACATACATTTCTCATGCGAAGCGGATCTCACCTGACGGCTCTGATGACGGCTTTGAGCGGCGCCGACAGGTCCTCCACCGTGACGTCACAGTGGCAGCCGCGCTCGTCGAAGGAGTCCTCCGCCGTCCCGCCGGCGTCCACTGAGACGGACACACACACACACACACACACACACACACACACACACACACACACACACACACACACACACACACACACACACGCGCGTCTCATTGTCAGACTCAGACCCCCGGAGGAAAAATCCTTTCCAGTCATTTAAAACTCGTAAAAAACACTTTCTGCTTAGTCGGGCCTCCAAGAATGTTTCAGACCGATTCTGTTCTGGCTCTCAGGAGGCGAGAATTTACGGTCGGGATCTTTAGGAATGGGCAGCGTTTTGCCAGCTCAGCTATGCGAGGCGAGAGAAGAGGGTTCGTGTGTCCTGAATACGGCCAATAATTAGGAGAGTGGGGGGGAAAGACGTAAAGCGAGTGAATCATGGTGAAGTGCATATAAGAGGTTGTAAAATCAGCTCAATAAATGATACGAGGGAGCAAGAGGAGGCCCGGAGGTGCTATTAAAGCAGGCAGCATCTTCTCGGCTATTTCTGGGGAATGTGAGGAAGAAAGAAATGTAGCTTGATTTCAGAACGGTGAACTCACGCTGCCCTTCAAAGATCGAGATTTAAAGAACACGAGGGCTTTATGAAAGTGTGTGTTCCAAGTCTGTTAAGATGCAGTAAAACATGAACCTTCATCATCCTACATGTCGAGTGTAGAGAGAGAATATAACTTTAAATGAATAGCATATATACTCTGTATCCAGTGGTGGAAAGTAAATACGTATATTTATTAAAGTACTGAGCTTACGAACCATACTTTATATTTTGATGCACTTTTGACGACACTACATTGATTTTAGTTACTTGGCACAATTTAGATTATTCATTAAAATATAATTAACTAATACGTGGTGAAGTTTTATTATAGTCATTAAAATGAGCTCCACATTTAATAGCTGCAACATTAACATGATGAACACATGAATGCATCAATAATTACTATACAGTAATATAATATGTATTATTTTTTGTACTTTTAGTATATTTTGATGGTAAAACTTTTGCACTTTTCCTGAATGCATAGCTTTTACTTGTAACAAAGTACCTTTACTTGTGTACAATATCTGAATACTTCTTCCAGCTCTTCATTGAATGTTTTATTTACGTGAATACGTTTTTAATGTTTTGCAATTAGAGCCTCGATTAGTCGACTAATATTTATTTAAAATATTATTTTTAAAATAATTATTTAATAATTATTTTAAAATAAAATATTTGTATTATATTATTTTATTATTTATAATAAAATATTTGCATTATATTATTTTATTATATTATTTCATTTATTATTTTAATAATAATAATTTTTAAATATTCGTCGATAAGTCGTTTCCTTTCATGCTGATTTATTTAAAACAATCTTCTGAACACGTCTCTGTTAAACCAGATTTAAAGTGTGTGAGAAAATAAAAATCAAATTTCATGGTTGAGGACGAATGAAAAAACTGTAATTTTCTCGTGCAGTTTTCTCAAAAGATGCATGTTTTGACCTCCACTAGAATATGAAGGTTATTAATCTGCAGGGTGTGGTGTGGGTTCACCATCGGGCACGGCGGTGCGGGTCTGGCTCTTCAGCCTCAGCGAGGGTCTGAACCGGGTCCGGTCGTTGAAGCTCCAGCTCTTCTGCACCTTGGCCGGGCTCCCGCCCTGCAGCTCGGCGCTGCCCGACACCTCGCTGTTGCCGGGAGACGAGCGCTGCCGGTCGTTGACGGACGTCTGCCGGCTCTTCATGCTCTGACCGCGGGGGCTCGCCATCCGGACCCGCTCCTTAAAACTCAACTTCTGGCTGCAGGGGGGGGGGAGAAGGTGGGAGGGGGGAGAGGGGGGGGAGAGGAGAGACGAAGATTCAAAGAGGCGAAGAGAAAGATTTGGGATGAAACAGAGAGAGGAAGAGAGATGGAGGTGATGACAGATGGGGGGAGAGGGGGAGGAAGTTTAGGGGGAAGATGATGGAGACAGAAGAGGTCAGGGGTCGATAGAGAGAGAGGGAGAGAGAGAGAGAGCGAGAGACAGAGAGAGAGAGACAGAGAGAGAGAGAGAGAGACAGACAGAGAGAGAGAGAGAGAGAGAGCGAGAGAGAGAGAGAGAGAGAGATGCTGTCAACACCTATTGCCACCCCTCAGAGTGAGGTGAGGGGCAGACACAGGGCAACGTTCTGTCTCTTCCCTTCAAACACCATCCATCCAACCGACGTGCACAAAACCACCAGAACAAAACCCTCAGATTCTGGATCCTCAACCCGAAACCGGCCGAAGAGCTAATCGTGTATTCGCTTTTTAAAAAGTGAGATTCTTATTTCTGACGCTGCGTTCACACCAAAAGCGTTGAGAATTATTTCGCGCGAGTAGATTACGAACAAAGTCAACGACAAGAATGGAGCGAATAATGCAAATTTCCATCCAGACGCAGCTCCTGGAGAAGCTGTGTGCGGCGACGGATAATATTATTATATATTATATATAATATTAATATATATTATATATAATAATATTATATAACCCAGACACGAGGGCGTTTGATGTTCTGACGTTTGTGGGACTTCCACAACGTGTACAAAGCAGAACTAGAGGTTATTTCTTCCACGGTGGATGGAGGAAATTAACTGTTTCCACAGAGATAAGCCACGCCCCCTCTCCGGAGATAAGCCACGCCCCCTCTCCGGCGATGCTTTTGGTATGAACAGCGTGAGAGGCGATGTGAGGCGAGGATGATGGAATGAGAAGCTTCCATCTCTCCTTCACTCGATATTTTTTTGGGAAACGTTGGAAAGTTTTTCACACCACAAAGATTGTGAAGGCAAATAACTTCCAGCATGTTAATCAACGTTTACGTATAATATTCCCAGTGCTTTTTTTACTAAATTGTAAAGGGGGAATTGTATTTTTACTCTGACTGAAAAAGTTGAATATTTCCCAAAATGGACTCACTTTTACTTAATCAGCGTTCCAACTGAACGTAACAGTGATTATTTATTATTATTTTAATCTGCAAAACACAAAAATAAATGTTGATCTCAATTGTTCCCTGTAGTGACACCATGGTAAGATATACATTCATGGTTTAACTTGCTTAAAATTAAAATAAAGTAAAAAATTAATTAAAAAAATGACAATAAAATCACGTGAATCTTCCTCTTATCTATATCTGTCTTCCTCCATCACAACATCCGCCGCTGTAAACAACAATAATGATGTTTACAGGGTCAGAAACGAGACCCGGAGGCCGATAGACCAGCATGCAATGCGGCAGACCAACCAGAGAGAGATGCAGGTTCCACATGTTCCACATGTTCCACATGTTCCACATGTTCCACATGTTCCATGCTACAAGGTCACTTTATTTATTTTTTTTAATCACTTTAAATTTTCAATTCTGTTTTTATTTCCTACGATTTCTCCCCCCAAAAAAGCCCGTGTACGCCTGTGGAGGACATATTGTGTATTTGTACACTAATACTGAACGAGAGCAGAATATATACGTTAATAATCTCTCGTCTGTTTCTGTGAGCGACGTGCAGCAGTGATGCAGGAGCATGCAGTTCAGTGAGGAAGCGCCACAATGCTGTCGCATGTATTGTTGGGGGATAATTTAAATCACACGTTAACGGGCCGAAGGGATGCTTGCAGGTGAGGTGCATGCTGGTTAAAGCTTCTTTAATTAGCCATCGAGCCTAAAAACGCTTCTCTGTGAGTGTTTGTTTGGTGGTTCGTTGGTTCGAGAGAGAGAAGGGTGCAGGATAAGAGCACAGATGCATGCTGTCAGTTGGACACTGAGATAAACCGGGTCCAGCCCCGTGGATTTTATTTTAATTGCTGTTTACTAAATATAAGTTTTTGTAAAAAGAAATCCTCCAAAGGAAACCAACTTCTGGCCTCAGGAATCTGAAAATGTACGGTCGTTCACAAAGAATATGAATGAAACTAAAGACATTCACGTGGCTGGACTCTATAAAATAAAGGGGCAATTGTATTTTTACTCGTTAGTTATCGAGAACGTGAAACATTTTGCCAAAAATTGACTCACAATTCATTTTTTTCCGTGAGGGGTCTTTACATTAGAAGCTAAGAAAGGATCAAAGCAAGCAGCTTCCCCTGAGGCCAGTCTGCTTCACGGCTTCAGGGCTCGACATGCAAATGTTTAACTACATTGGGGAGAGGAATCTTTACTTTTGGAACGTAAATTCCCCTTTAATTTGTACCGCGGTAACAAAGCGGTGTTTGCATTCGACAGGCAGCAAGCAGCAGTCGTCTCAGACAAAGTCCTAAAAGGAAAAAGGGAACGAGAAGGGAACGAGAAGGAAGCGAGTGTTCTGGGTTCTCCTCCATGCTGTTAGTCGGTCAGTCACTGGGCCGAGAGGCAGAGAGGATGCTGGGTAGCGCTG
>JACSYO010000461.1:112500-115000 GCA_016806645.1 Ophiodon elongatus
GAGGTTTCACAGACAACCCTTCAATGGTGTAATGGTTCCAACCAGAACCCTTTTTGGAGGTCCTATCCAGACCCTTTTCACCCTCTAAGGGTTCTAACAAGAACCCACCCAGGTGGCTCTACCAAGAACCCTTCAATTTCCCAAAGGTTTAATCTAGAAACCACCCAGGGGGTTCGACCAAGAACCCTTCAATTTCCCAAATGTTTCATCTGGAACTCACCCAGGGGGTTCTACCAAGAACCCTTCAATTTCCCAAAGGTTTTATCTAGAACTCACCCAGAGGGTTCGACCAAGAACCCTTCAATTTCCCAAAGGTTTTAACTAGAACTCACCCAGGGGGTTCTACCAAGAACCCTTCAAGTTCCCAAAGGTTTTATCTAGAACTCACCCAGGGGGTTCGACCAAGAACCCTTCAATTTCCCATGAAGAACTCTTTCTACCAAAAAGGGTTCTTCATGTATTTTTGTAAAAAGAGTTGCAAATGGTTCTGCGTAAAAACCTCAGCCCTTCGCGAAGAACCCATTTTGAGCCCCTTTATTTCTAAGAGCGTACGGAAGTGTCCACACATGTTCTGCGCGTTGAGTCCTTCATACATTTTGGGTGACGTGGCAGGAACCCTTAATAGAACCACTTTACACGGACAGGACGGGAACCCAACACCGGCTACCGGCCACATGCCGAGATTCAATCTTCTTCGCAAATACAGTTGGTAGATATTATTGCAGCAGGTGAAACTTAGAATTGACCAGCTGTTTGAAGACAGCTACCCAAACCCTGCAGACACACACACACACATATACACACATACACACATACACACACACACACACACACACACACACACACACACACACACACACACACACACACACACAGAGTGGTTCAAAGCAGGGAGAGCTGTGTGAGATGGGGGAGTGAGGTGACGGACAGAATGCCATCAACATATTTAACACATCGAAGCCGCTTCCAAGTTTCCTTTTACCTGTTGGGGAGAATGTTAAGAGCTTGGCAGAGAACAGACGGCGACCAGGTGTTTGACACAAAGCCAGACAGACAGAAACAAGATCAACACACACGGGATTAATTGATGCCTTTCGGATCAATCGGGCTCCGACTGGTCTTTGTCGAGCAGAGCGAATGATACGCAACAGGGAGGACGGAGGGAACAATGTTTGGATTTGTTCTTCACGGGAATATATATGAAAATATGGCGAGACAATCAGACTCATCAGAACCACTGATTTGGAAGTGAAACCAAAACGAATGCACCATTTTCACTACAATAATTAAGCCGCTATATATTCATGCATACGTACAAGATTTACAGGTCCACCATGAGTTGTGACGTTTCAAATAAAACACAGGATGTACAACCTGAAAATGATGGTAGAATTGTACAAATATCCATTTAATTCCCCTTTACTGTTACATCCTGTGATTAACACCATACCAGACGAACAGGGAAGTTCATGGTTTCCATTATTTACACCCTGTAGAGGACTTTTCCATTGGTGCAGTTAAATTAACCAGAATGCGCCATTAAACAATTAACATAACGAGATATTGAGGACAGTGAGATGTAGCGTTTGTCCAGGAACCTCTTCATGATGTTTGGGGAACAATTCAGTTTTTTTTTATGGGTTGTTTCAACTTCCAAATGTGTAGCTTTGAAAACTGGGTTAACGGCAATGTTTTGGTCGTGATTGAAGTCCTCGTTAAAGACGTGTCCAACAACTGGTACACCGGGATCTACAGCCCCACGTTTCGACAGTTAAGTTACTTTTATTTTATCATCAGTCACTGAAATGAGGCTCAAATTGTAGAAATTTGGGTTTTCTTTAAAAGGTGCAATGTTTAAGAACTGGGCAGAATTTTAGAGCTAACATTCTCAACAGCAGGGGAGCATGCTAACTAGCTAACCCCGCCCCGTTCTGTCTTGTAATACAAGAGCCGTTATTTTCTTGTTTCTGCCACTTTTAATTTAATCCAATAAACGAACTATCACACCGTGCTCGGACCGTGAATGATATAGAAGTCAAAGCTTCATGTGTTAAAGCTGCATTCTCTCTCCTGACCACCAGGGGGAGACTCCTCTGGTTGTATAGAAGTCAAAGCTTCATGTGTTAAAGCTGCATTCTCTCTCCTGACCACCAGGGGGCGACTCCTTTGGTTGTATAGAAGTCAAAGCTTCATGTGTTAAAGCTGCATTCTCTCTCCTGACCACCAGGGGGCGACTCCTCTGGTTGTATAGAAGTCTATAGAAAATGACTCTACTTCTCTTGATTTATTCCCTCAGTAAACATTGTAAACATGAGTTTATGGTTGCTGACCCAAGAGCGTCAGCGACACACACACCCTGACCGACACACACACACACACACACACACACACACACACACACACACACACACAGTGGCAGACACACACTCATATCATCTGATAGGAGGAGAGAGTGGACACACAAAGACGGTGAAAACAGACAAAATCTGAAACACTGGTC
>JACSYO010000461.1:122500-135000 GCA_016806645.1 Ophiodon elongatus
CTGGAGGAGAGGTAACAGAGTGAAGTCAAAGCTTCATGTGTTAAAGCTGCATTCTCTCTCCTGACCACCAGGGGGCGACTCCTCTGGTTGTATAGAAGTCAAAGCTTCATGTGTTAAAGCTGCATTCTCTCTCCTGACCACCAGGGGGCGACTCCTCTGGTTGTATAGAAGTCAAAGCTTCATGTGTTAAAGCTGCATTCTCTGTCCTGACCACCAGGGGGCGACTCCTCTGGTTGTATAGAAGTCAAAGCTTCATGTGTTAAAGCTGCATTCTCTCTCCTGACCACCAGGGGGCGACTCCTCTGGTTGTATAGAAGTCAAAGCTGAGAGACACCTGAACGGATGAACTACATGTTTCACGTCAGAAAAGTCGGCGTTAAAAATGTACCTTTAAACGTTTGCAGGAATATAACAAAAGAAAGTAAAGTCAGTTGAATACGGATACAGATCAAACCACGCGGGTCTTGTGGGTTGATGAATAATTGCGAAACTAAAAACATCAGAAACGACACATTAGAAAAAAGGATTTTGAACTTAAAGCTGTGAGCTTGAAAATAAAAAAAGCTCCTCCTGTTTCGGCTCGAGTGAACAAATAAAAGAGCGAAATGATGCAAAAACACGGTGAAAGAGAACGAGAAGAAAGAAGTGAAACGAGCCCATCGATTCATATTCAGAAGCTACGCGTATAACTTCAAAAGACACATTATGCTTCTTTCACGGTTGAGACAAAAGATTCTCACGTCACATTCAAAATGACATGACATGACTATTACAGCAGCGTTTCTTTTCTTCTTGAGGATAATGATATAATGATCATGTGCCAAAGGATTGGAACTGTTATTATTATTATTATTATTATTATGTTATGTTCATACACGTCGTGCATTTATTCCCAGATGCATGCAGAGTAATCAATAACCCCGCCTCTTCCTGTTTATTGATTAATGATGACATTATTCAGAAGGTGCTCACAGACAAAGGACACACGGCATCAATAACTCTGTGTGTGTGTGTGTGTGTGTGTGTGGATACGAGGAAGCTTCTCAATTAAATACCATTTATCATCATTTATTATCTTTCTCAACTGGAAGGAGGCAGAAAAAGGAGGCGAGAGAACAAAAAAAAGCTTGGGATATCTGATCACGTGACCTCGGTGTTTGGTGTGATATTGGTAATTTGCTGTGGAATTTTTACTTGACAAATCACAGACATGGCAGATTCTCAGAGGACTGAGATCACAGATTACTGGAGGTTCACCAGGTCAGAACTTAGACTAGAATAATCTTTTCTAAAGGTCTTTAACCCTCTGGGGTCTGAGGGCATTTTCTCGATTTTTACATATTTTCTTAAATTCACCTTTAAAGGTACTTGCATATGAGACATACCCATGTGTTGTATATCTAAATGTGCAGAACAATCTCAGCTATCTATATAACGAGGCACCAATCGTCCTAAGGCACTTTGTCAAAAGATAATTTGGCCATAAAGCGGAAAAAATTGAAGTCCGATTTTTGAAATTCTTCAAATCTCTTGTGAAAACATAACTTTACTCATGTGGACGAACTGTTTTGGTTTACCAAAGTGTTAGGTTCACAAAAGTGGTGGAATATATGGATAAAATAGTAGATAAATGTACAATAAATGTCTAAAACCAAATTTTAGAAAAAGGTTTGAGAAATACGCTTTTGGGTGAGACGGTGTTTAGCTCAGCGTGACGTAAAGTTAAGTAAAGTTAAATAAAGTTAAATAAAGTTAAGTAAAGTTAAATAAAGTTAAGTAAAGTTAAGTCAAGTTAAGTCAAGTTGAGTAAAGTTAAGTAAAGTTAAGTAAAGTTGAGTAAAGTAAATTAACATTTTGTTACCTGGTGTGGCCAAGAGGTGCTGGAAGTTTTGCAGAGAGGCTAGCTGCTTCTACCCGCTTCCAGTCTTTACGCTAAGCTAAGCTAAGCTAAGCTAAGATAAGCTAATCAGCTCCCGGCTCCAGCTCATCTGACTCTCGACAAGAAGCAGAATAAAACATATTTTACAAAAATATCGAACTGAAATGAAATGCTTGTGATGTCTGTGAGCGAACACTAATAACGTGGCAGCTGTTTGGTGACATTACCATGGCAACAGCTGTGGGATTATTCCACGGTGACGAGGACATGCCGTGCGTCGGACGCTCCACTCTTCATGCCAGCTGACGGCTTTTATCTTTTATTTTATTTTTTCACCGCGTCACACCAGCATCTGGTAAAGTTGGTGCTCGACGTCCTCAGTGGACTCGAGACGAGTTGCAGGTGTGTGTGTGTGTGTGTGTGTGTGTGTGTGTGTGTGTGTGTGTGTGCGCTTTGGTGCATATGGCGGAGACAAACTGCCTCTGGCTTTACACTGATGAACGACCCGAGGACCCGCACACAAAACCATATACAGCCAACGAGACCTGCACCACGTCTCTGCAGGCCGACAGGCTTTCTACGCACGAGGTTTTTATTCTCACTATGACGAGCTGCTGCTTTTTAAACGAAGCGTATTTGCAATGATTCATAATCACAAAGGGATTTCCTTCCATTATCTTTTATTAATACTGTATTAGTAACAGATAGAAGAGATGTGTCATTTCCCAAATCCTCCAGTTTGGTGGAATCGGCATTCTGTATCAGCTCTCACACAAAAATGATGCTTTCTCTGGAACATGTGGTAAAACAATACGCACAGTGATGAAGTGCGGTTACGTCTACGCTGCTCCCATCCGTCAGGCTTTCCTCAGGGATTCCACGACTTCAACTTTTCGTTGGAGAGTATGACATCTGTGTGAGTATCGCTGCGTCTCTAAAAACGTGGTTTGTGGACGGACGTTTAGAAGCCTTGAGTTTGGCGATTTCGCCGTCGCCATCGTGGCTTTTTTTGCATCTGATGAACAAGAAGTGACCGTATGTGGACTGAGGAGGACGTAGAGACCTGTCAATCACCCTGTAGCCCCGCCCTAAAGCATCCCCTGCTTTATGGTCTGTCTGACTCTAAATGGACCATAATTTACTAAATGAACATCATGCTGTATTGAAGAAGACTTGAAACTAGAGATTGAGACATAAACTCATGTTTACAATGTTTACTGAGGGAATAAATCAAGAGAGAAGTAGAGTCATTTTCTATAGACTTCTATACAACCAGAGGAGTCGCCCCCTGGTGGTCAGGAGAGAGAATGCAGCTTTAACACATGAAGCTTTGACTTCTATACAACCAGAGGAGTCGCCCCCTGGTGGTCAGGAGAGAGAATGCAGCTTTAACACATGAAGCTTTGACTTCTATACAACCAGAGGAGTCGCCCCTGGTGGTCAGGAGAGAGAATGCAGCTTTAACACATGAAGCTTTGACTTCTATACAACCAGAAGAGTCGCCGTAAGGAACGGCGAACAATTTAAAATCCTTCGTGAACTTATTGACAAAAAGTTAATCTTGCACTTAAGCAAACTAATCTACCTGCTTTTTCATGGAACAAATACGTGAAAGTTTTGCATCTTTTTTACAAAATCCTTTTATTTTGACGTTGCATTATCCTACGATTGATGGTACATGGATGATATTTAAATAATCTGTCTATTAAATATGAAGCCGGTTAGCTTTGCATAGCATAAAGAGTCTAAAACAGAGGAATCTGCCAACCAGAACCTCTAAATCTCACTAATGACTGTGTTAAATCACATATTTAGCTCGATTTTAAAACGATTCATCCTGAAAACCCAGCTAAGTGTCGCAAACTCTCTTCCAATGAAAGCAGCGAACATCATTCAACACTGACGAACCCCGAACCTTTAAACCTTTAAACCTTTAAAGGCACAGCAACTGTGTTCTAGTTTAAGAGTTTTGTTTCCACTGATATGGGCAATAAATTCATACATGCACATGCAGCCTGGTACACACACACACACACACACACACACACACACACACACACACACACACACACACACACACACACACACACACGCGCTCCACAACTTCAGAGGGAGGAATATTTGAATTTACTTCTTCATGTGGATAACAAATTGCCTCCCAGAAGACACTTCTAAGTGGAAGAAGATTTAAAATCATCACAGAGACTTTCAGCAGAATATGCGACTGTAAATCTGCATCGTGAAGCTCATGAGTGTGTGTAGTGAAAGCATGTAGCATGCACATGAAAATATGCCCAAGTATGTTTATGATAAAGAGGAGGAATACTATAAAAGGGTGCACATGTTTTCCTCGATGTGTTTATCTGAGAATTGTATGTGTGTTTACGTGTGTGTGTGTGCAAGGTCATGGTTTTCCACACAATACGGTCTGGTATCATTATCTATTTCCTTCTTTCTTTCTGTGCCAACCATGCATACCCTTTCAATCAAGACAGAGGGAGGGGGGACGGCAACACAGAGAGAGAAAGATTGAAACAGAACAAAAAAAGAAAAAGGGAAACGGAGAGAGAGAGAGAGTCTGCGCTTTGGACAAGAGCTCGATATTAAAAGTAAGAAAGGAGGCGTCACGGAGAGAGAAGAAGAAGAGCAGATCAGCAGGTTTCTCCTGGATGAAAGCAGCGAGGCCAGCGGAGGCTGCGATGGGAAGATAAAGATGGAGCTCAGCTATAAATAACATCAGGAATAAAACAAGAGAAAGAAGAAGAAGAAGAAGAGTGAGATTAAGAGAGAGATGACAAGCTGAGAGAACAGACTGAGCACAGTTAGTCTCTTTCCTGTTTGGGTCTCACTGTGAAACTGTATTGATCGTGTTTTTATTCCAATCGATACCGACAGCATTCTTTTATTCTGGAGCGAGAGGGAGGTTTGAATGGAAGCCGGTGGATGAAGAGAAGGAGAGATGGGGGGTAGGGGGGGAGGAGAGAGGGAAGGAAGCCAGGTCGACTCCTTGCCAACCGTCTATTAGTTAATCCTTGTGTTTATCCAGTCAAGTGCAGTATCTTACCTGATGATGGCAGCGATAAAACACACGGTTTTATTTCTAAGCAACTACTTGACCAAACAGAGCCGGGGGCCAAGGACACGGATCTGCACGGGGGCCAGATTTCTCTGCACACTTCTGAAAGGTTTTCCCTTCATCAAAAGCAAAAAAGTGACTCCTCTGGTTGTATAGAAGTCAAAGCTTCATGTGTTAAAGCTGCATTCTCTCTCCTGACCACCAGGGGGCGACTCCTCTGGTTGTATAGAAGTCAAAGCTTCATGTGTTAAAGCTGCATTCTCTCTCCTGACCACCAGGGGGCGACTCCTCTGGTTGTATAGAAGTCAAAGCTTCATGTGTTAAAGCTGCATTCTCTCTCCTGACCACCAGGGGGCGACTCCTCTGGTTGTATAGAAGTCTATAGAAAATGACTCTACTTCTCTCTTGATTTATTCCCTCAGTAAACATTGTAAACATGAGTTTATGTCTCAATCTCTAGTTTCAAGTCTTCTTCAATACAGCATGATGTTCATTTAGTAAATTATGGTCCATTTAGAGTCAAACAGACCATAAAGCAGGGGATGCTTTAGGGCGGGGCTACAGGGTGATTGACAGGTCTCTCTACCAGAGACGTATATGGCGTCTCTACATCACGACGACTACGTCCACTCCTTATATACATTCAATGTTGCCCTTCTAGTGTAAGATTTGCACGTGTCAATTTCTGCTCGATACTTTTCAAAATAAACTTTGGTTTTCACAGTAAAACAACTCCGTTGTCTTTAGGCAACTAAAAGACTTCAGGTTATGTTTGACAAAACATCGCGTTCAGAGAGTTTAATACTATTCATGCTTACCCAAACCATCTTTTTCTAAACGTAACCAAGCTTTGTTGCGTCAGTAAACCTTAAAAACTAACTGACCGTCCCTGACGCGTCCACCACTGCCGCTCGAGGGGAAACGATTGGTGAATCTCAGTAAAACACACCTAACGCAGAGCAGCAGAGAGGGACTCGAACCCCGAAGACATGCCCGAGCATGACTCCTCTCACCAGCGCCGAGTACCAGCTGTTTGTTTTCTCATCCCACATCAGAGCCATGTGATCTCAGAGAAGAGAGACAGATAGTAAAGTTTGGGAGAGGGGTACAGAGAGAAAGAAAGAGAGAAAGAAAGAGCCGGACAAGAGCCAACTTTCCATGATGTGGGACGCTGTGAGGATGGGTGACGGGTGCGAGAAGAGTCGGAAAGCTTTTAGTGTGTGTGTGTGTGTGTGTGTGTGTGTGTGTGTGTGTGTGTGTTCTCACTAACGAGACGCAGACTGACGTACTGTTGAAGAAAGCCAACAGCTAACAGGGTTCATAGAAACACTGGCTTACAGGCTCACGCAGAATCAGATTCCTATCAGCACCCATCTCTGATACCACTCCAGGACTCCTGTTCAGAGTTCTGCTCAACAGATGTCACGAGCGAGAGAGCAAAGAGAGTCGTTGTTAAATAAAAAAAGAAATAAAAAAGGTCCGTTATTCTACACGAAAATCTCGAACGAAACCGAGACACAAACGGGACATCGGACACCGAAACAAAATCACCAAAAAGACGACAACAAGTTCTGTACGGACGGAGCCGGGAGGAGGTTCATCGGAGGTTTCGTCGGTTTTAAAAAACAAATAAATTTCATTTCTGAGAAATCCGAGCGCACGTAAACACCGTCTCCTCCAAATCAAACGTCCGAGCCAAAGGAATTAGAAGCACAACTCAGCAGTTTAAAGACCCAAAGTTATCCGTTTTACAAGGAACACACAGTGCTGGCTGTGTAAATCTTCTTTCTTCGGGTCCAAGCATCTTCCCCCACTTAGCTCTTTGTGTGGGTTCTGACACGAGGGCAGGAGAACCCACCGGGCGTCGGTGGGTTCTCCTGCCCACCAACCATGAGCCGGCTGCATGTGCACGAGGGCCCGTTAACTACAGCACCTTTGGTTGTTGTTGGCTACATCTTGCACTACTGTTTTGTTAGTTAATTTTATTTAATATTATTATTCTATTCTATTTGTTGTATATATTGTTCTTTTCTTATGTAGAAATGCTGCTGTACTGAAAGAATTTCCCCTTGTGGGAGTAATAAAGTATCTATCTATCTATCTATCTATCTATCTATCCATCTATCTATCTATCTATCTATCTATCTATCTATCTATCTCTCTATTTCTCTATTTCCCTACCTACCTATCTACCCACCCACCTACCTACCTACCTATCTACCTACCTACCTATCATCACTATCTATCTACCTATCTATCTATCTATCTATCTATCTACCTACCTACCTACCTATCTATCTACCTACCTACCTACCTACCTACCTACCTACCTATCTACCTATCTATCTACCTACCTACCTATCTACCTACCTATCTATCTATCTACCTACCTACCTATCTACCTACCTACCTATCTACCTACCTACCTATCTACCTACCTATCTATCTATCTATCTATCTATCTATCTATCTATTTATCTACCTACCTACCTATCTATCTATCTACCTACCTACCTACCACACTATCTATCTATCTATCTATCTATCTAGTCTGACCTCGCTCGTACGATGCAGAGTTCAATGGCCGTGCAGCTTCATTCGAGCTCAGTTAAGACGAGACAGAAACAAAGTGTCAGGAATCTCTTCTGGCTTTTAGTTTGTATTGTTGCTGCATGTTTACTGGCTTTTCTTTCTCTTTTTTTTAAGAACTGTAAATTGTTTGAAGTTGGGTGACCTTGGTTTGGTTTATTTTTAGTCTAAGTCTGTTTGTATATATTGTTCTTTTCTTTTGTAAATTTCTTTCTTTTCTTATGTAAAAATGCTGCTGTTACGAAAACATTTCCCCTTGCGGGATTAATAAAGTATTTATCTATCTATCTATCTATCTATCTATCTATCTATCTATCTATCTATCTTTTACAATTTTCTTCTTGAGCATTTGAAGGCATCATTTTGCCTTGTAAAGTATCTCTAGTACACTCTTAGGAATACAGGTGCTAACTAGAACCATATGGGGTTCTCCAGCATGTCCTAAAGGTAGAACCCTGTTTGGTTACTTTTATAAAGGTTTCACCTGGAACCCTATATAAAGGTTTTACCTAGAACCAAACGTAAAGGGTTACACATGTCAAAGGTTCCACCCAGAACCCCTAGAGGTTCTACAATCAAACCTCCTACAGGGTCATGTAGGGTTATAGGGTTACACCTAGAACCCAACATTATGGGTTACACCTAGAACCATCTGTCATAGGTTCCATCCACAACCTCCTATGAGAGGTTTTACAGAGAACCCTTCTGTGGTCTAATGGTTCCACCCAAAACCCTTCTATCCAGAACCTTTCCACCTTCTAACCCGAGAACCCTTTTATACTCCGAGGGTTTCATCTAGAACCCACCAAGGCAGTTATACCTAGAACTTGGGCTGATGTGATGCAAACGTAAAGGGTTACACATGTCAAAGGTTCCACCCAGAACCCCTAGAGGTTCTACAAGCAAACCTCCTACAGGGAAATGGTTCCACCCAAAACCCGCTCTGGAGGTTCTATCCAGGACCTCTCCAACTTCTAAGGGAAAAGGTTCCACCTGCAACCTTTTCATAGGGTTACACCTAGAACCCAACATTATGGGTTACACCTAGAACCATCTGTCATAGGTTCCATCCACTACCTCCTATGAGAGGTTTTACAGATAACCCTTCTGTGGTCTAATGGTTCCACCCAAAACCCTTCTATCCAGAACCTTTCCACCTTCTAACCCGAGAACCCTTTTATATTCCGAGGGTTTCATCTAGAACCCACCAATGCAGTTCTACCTAGAACTTCTCAAAACAATCCTGGTTCACAATCCCAGTCTTTAAGGGGTCTGGGCTGGTTTGAGGCGAGGCATTTCAACAAGCCTTGAAGAACTCTTTCTTTGGATTAAAATTGTTCTCATTGGAACCCTAAGTCTCACAAAGAACCCTTAAAAAAAACAACCTTTCTTTAAAAAAGGGTTCTGCAGAAGCAAGTGGTTCTGGTTGGAACCTCAGCCCTTCAGGAAGAAACCTTATTTCTAAGAGTGACTCATTACAGAACTGCGTTTCAGTAGTGAAACATGTTTGATATTTGTTCGGGATATTAAATAAACTCTAAAATAATATAATTTCAGATGCTGAAGATTTGTTTTTTTTATGATGAGTCACTTTCAGTAACATTTAATTGAAAACAACGTCTCCTTCATTTTTGCAATTATTTTTCAAATCCCTCCAGGATGTGTCTCTGGCTCATGATGACTCAATTTGATGAGTTGCACCTTTTTGTGGCTTCAAAGATTTTCACTTTCTTTTTTTAAAACCGATACTTAACGGTTGCTCTTTGAGGAAAACGCCCAGATAATTGGGTAATTTTAAGAGGAACTCAGTAGATATTTACATTTCAAAGTATTTTTTACAGGTGCTGAAAAGCCTTTCGTACGGAGCTTTTTCATTAAATAGGTGGGGAACAAACGGTGCAGTCAATCAGTGGAGCAAGTGAGAGTTTAGTGGCACAAGAAACCGCCGCGTAAACCACCGAGAATCGGTTTCTAGCGGCGGAGATCGAAGCCGTGGTTCGTTGTGGTTCATGACCGCAAAGAGCATCGGGAATACTATCAACAATGTTTTAAACCACAAAACTCAGAGCTTCACTCACAAAAATATAGCGCAGCGCAGCGCTACAGAGCTAACGCTACAGAGCTAATGCTACAGAGCTAACGCTACAGAGCTAACGGTAACTGTGCATCGAGCTAACGTTAGCTAAAGCTGACAGTAGAGCACTCTCAACACGACTATATTTAGTTTCCGCTTGGAAGGGAGCTAAGAGACTGAACTTTAGCTACAGCTAGCTTAACATGGGCAGACCCTGGATGGATTTTATTAAGAAGGGCCCGTTTTAGCTAGCATTAAAAAGCTATTTGTTCGCCATCTGCAGCGGTTGATTTAGGGCATCCTTGTCATTTCGCGGGAAAATAAAAAAAGTTGGGTCAAGTAATAGTGGCCGGTGAAGTTATTATAACTAAGGAAAAAGTATCGGCTCTGGTATAGTATTATTTTAGTCCAAAAGTCATGAAGAAAAGCAAGGAAAGTACATTATATAAACTTGAAGGACAGAAGGAGGAACCAGACTGAAGTCTAACCGTCCGCCAGGGACGTTCTGAGAAGCAAAGCAAACACACCTGCGACAAAATCAATGATTAATAGTCTCGAAATTGAAAAACCACGCTCTTGAATAGAGAAAGAAAAAAAAAAGCTCCATACTTCTGTGGCTTCAGACGGAGCTGTGTGAAGTCTGATAAATGTCCCGAAGTAAATTTAAAAAAAAAGGATCATCCTTGCATCACGTGCAATCCTAAATCAGAACTCTTTTAAAACTAATGTGGTTAAAGGGCCACACTATGACACACAGCCATGGTCTGCATAGTCTACATTATTTAAGGTATTTGTGGAGATTTGTATGCTCTAAAAAGGAGAGCAGATTATAATACATCATTACAACTACTAATGACATTTGTTTCAATTCATAAAAATACAATCTTTTATTTCTTTATCATTTGAATTGTGCGTTTTTTAATGAAGAAAAATACTATAAATTACGATAACAAAGTAAAAAGGATAACATTTTGAATTATCTATGGGGTTTATTGTATTTTGTGGCAAAAATAAATAATCTGAAGTCTTGAAGACCAGCTGATAACAAAACTATGATCTGTATCTGATCATCAATGATCGCAATTAGCAAAAACAAAAGTGATCAGTGATCTCTAAAAGTTATATTTGCTCCCCATCCCGTTGCGCAACTCGTAAACCAAACATCGAACATATAGGCGAAGACAAAATGTCCATAACTGTGTGTTATACAGCAGCAGAAGAAGAGCCGAGGACGAGGGTGGTGAAGCGGCGGTGTTGGGTACGTTTGGTGGAGTAGATTCGGCTCATTAGACCAACAGATGGCCGACTGGTTCCCTCAGAGAGGCTGACTCAGCGCGGCTAACAGCTATACGTGCGCCGCTTATGGCATTTTGAGTGTGCGTGCATTAATATGCATAATTGCCGTTTCTGTACACTCCGTCCAAGCAGCTAGCAAGTGCGTCAAAACGCATCGCGTCATCCCACGCGGCGCCATCTGTTTCCGCTTCGGGGGCTAAAAGTCTGAATCGTTCTTCTTTCCCCTCCGAGGCGTGTGAGGGTCAAAGGGATGATGCACGCTAAAAAAATACATAAATCTAAAAGAAAAGAAAAACTAGGTGAATCTTTTAAACGTCCCTCTACTGTACCCGTTACGTTTTAGTCCGCCGGTGTGACCCGCTTTCGCTTTAATTTCCTGTTAATGAAGTTTGGGAATGATTCATATCCTAATTAGCTGCTGTTGCTGCTGCAGGCGGTGCGAAACACACCGTGTGCTCCAGAAGGTTTCACCCAGGGAAGCTGCTTTAACGGGGTTCACTTGCTTTGGGTTGAATTAGGAGCACAAGTCAACAATTTATCGTGCAAAACTCAGAACTCCGCTGAGATTGTAGGTAGATGTTGTGTAAATACGGCACCTTTGTTTGTTGTTGGCTACATATTGCACTACTATTTCGTTTTGGTAGTTCATTTAATTTAATATTATTATTCTATTCTATTTGTTGTATATATTGTGCATTTTTCTTATTTTCTTCTTCTTCTTCTTCTTCTTCTTCTTCTTCTTCTTCTTCTTCTGCTTCTTCTTCTTCTTCTTTTCTATTTTTGTATATATTGTTCTTTCTTATGTAAAAATTGTTCTTTTCTTATGTAAATATTTTGCTGTATCAAAAATGATTTCCCTTGCGGGATTAATAAAGTATTTATCTATCTATCTATCTATCTATCTATCTATCTGTCTATCTATCTAAATGCATGTTTTCTTAATAATTCTGTTATAAAAACCTATAAAATGTGACTTTAATGTCTCTCTCTGTTCTGTTTTGGATGTTTAAGCATGAAGACTCTTCATGCAAACGGGGGGGGTGATTGTGATACTTACAGGATGACGTTGAGTGATGAGACTTAATAAAGGTGGAAATGTAGGAAGAGAGAGAGAGAAAGAGGAATGAAGGAAAGAAGAAGATTTTCCACCATTTCCAGTCTGGAGGAAATGGGACGCAGTCAGCCTGCAGGCGAAACAAGAAACCGGCTGCACACCTCCCGTTATTGTCTGTCTCTCTTTCCCCTGAACAAACCAACAGAAACACCCAGAGAACTTTATGTGTTTGCGAGAGCCACAGAAACAATCTCCACAAATCACGCCTCTGTGAGGAGATCAAACACACGGGTTTACGTCACAGCCCCAGATCTCCGACTGCTTCTATACTCTTCTTTTTAATAAACGCACAAGTTTTATTCATCACATTTAAGACGTTTCCTACGGAGGAGGATTGTTCTGCATCCTCCATCGACCCTGCTTCTGTCATGGATTCATACAGCAATATAATAATAATTAAACTTAGCAAGACGGGCTTCAATATGCAGCATTTATGTTCCCACAGCTCATCTAAACTTTATGAAAACAGAGC
>JACSYO010000461.1:140000-188349 GCA_016806645.1 Ophiodon elongatus
CAACTCCCGGCCTCACGTGTGACAGAAACGAAAGTCAGCGATGTTCCTCAAAAGGAAGTAAAGTGAACGTGATCGTCTGCGTAGAGGAGGATGTTTAACCGCGGCTGTGTGATGAGACGAGAGAAGCTGAGGGGGAAAACTAAAAAACGCTACGTAATGGAACATTAGGGGGTCTCGTGTCTGGCTTACTACTGGAGCTGTGTTTCATCTGTTGGTGGAAAACACACACACACACACACACACACACACACACACACACACACACACACACACACACACACACACACACACACACACACACACACACACACACACACACGGTAGTGGTGTCTGCCTGTGGTCTGGACAGCATCACAGGCTGTGGTCAACACTGCGCTGTCTGGGTTATACACAATTTACACTCGTCTTCAAAGACACACACACACACACACACACACACACACACACACACACACACACACACAGTGGAGACTGTGGCCGTATAGAGCGCAAGTGTACTTTACAGCCTTGCAGTGGTATATATATTATAGTAGCTGTAAATATTAAATTATATATATATATATATATGTATATACATATATATATATATATATATATATATATATATATGTATATACATATATATATATATCAGAGAGGGCTTCAGAGGGCTTCTGTAAAAAAAACCTTGTGTCCAATATGGAAAAAGGAGAAAGAGAGAAACAGCAATAAGACAGAAATAACAACAAATGAGATGTAATTTATTGTTCAAACCCACAGAGCTTTATTTAAACTCTACAGTTAAAAACAGAACCAAATGTGTCTCTTTAGAAAAAAGCTGTTCAGAAGTTCAGAGAGGAAACGTCTTCATCTGAGACGTGCAGCGTGTCCTCATGCGACACTCCGTGTGATACCTTTTGAAAAGTTATGGTTATTTTTCCTGCGTTTTCCTTCAAGAGATCAGTTTGTTTGCACGTTAAGTGACAAAAGTCTTTTGGTTTCCCACGGGACATGAACACCGGTCGCCTGGGTGAAAGTCCTGTGTCTGTTTGACCCGTCACCTGACTTCCTGAGAGGCTCACGACCACCTTGTACGCGAGATATAGTGGATTATATTAATTTCCTCTTCATCAGTGTGTCGATGAAGCCTGTGTGTGTGTGTGTGTGTGTGTGTGTGTGTGTGTGTGTGTGTGTGTGTGTGTGTGTGTGTGTGTGTGTGTGTGTGTGTGTGTGTGTGTGTTTCCTGTTTCCTGTTGTGACAACGTCACAATCACCAGCCTGAACAACAACAAAAACAACAACAACCGTCTGGAGGTCCGGCTCTTCAGCAGAGGTACAGTATGCGTCTCACTCAGTGTGTAAAGGATACACCTTCCCTTTTTAAACTGCCCTGCATTCCCCCCGTACAGACACACACACACACACACACACACACACACACACATACAAGGCTGTCTGTATATGAGTAATGACCGGACGATGTCACGAGGTCTTTGACCCTTGAACTTTCGTCTCCATGCAGGTTGAGAGCTCCTCTTACCACACTGGTAGAAACTAAAAAGTGTGTGTGTGTGTGTGTGTGTGTGTGTGTGTGTGTGTGTGTGTGTGTGTGTGTGTGTGTGTGTGTGTGTGTGCTCGTTTCCCCCCGCAAGCATCTGGAACGTATTCCCTCTCCACCAGCGTTTATGGTGGAGCCGTCACCGGCAGGATGCACGGAGCTCTATGGAGCTCTGGTTTAAGAGCCCTGGAAGAGAGGCCCCGCTCGGGGGGCCGCCGGCCAGGCCGTGCCCCCACAGACGCTCCCATTAACGGGCTCTCTAGCCGGGGTCGTGTCCCCATTTACCAGCTTTAATGGCGAGAAAGGGTGAGGGCGGGTCGGGGGGAGGGGGTGAGGAGGGGGGGGAGTACACTCGGGGGGAATATGACACCGTGGAGCTCCGGGTTAGAATCAGGTCACTGTGCTGCCTGTTTTTCTCAATGCAGGTGTTCAGAGACAATCGCCTGTCCTGTACTCAATGCTCTTCTTCTTTATACTGTGAGCAAAAAGACAAAGACAATAATCCACATGTGTTTATTATTCTTGTATGTAAACAAATTGTTTTTCTTGAGCGGCAACACAAGAAGTTGTAAAACCTTTAAACTATTCTCAGCTCATCAATGATCCCATTGATGATCCCGCATCATGTGATCAGACTCCGTATGACATCACTAACGTTACCTGATGTGTGACATCACTAACGTTACCTGATGACATCACTAACGTTACCTGATGATGACATCACTAACGTAACCTGATGTGTGACATCACTAACGTTACCTGATGATGACATCACTAACGTTACCTGATGTGTGACATCACTAACGTAACCTGATGTGTGACATCACTAACGTTACCTGATGACATCACTAACGTTACCTGATGTGTGACATCACTAACGTTAACTGATGACATCACTAACGTTACCTGATGACATCACTAACTTTACCTCAAATTTCAGCTGGCAATATTCAAATCGTCAAATCTTTCAATGATAATTATAAAGAAAATAAAAATCACTTTTGTAGAAACGAAAATACAACGGAAGTGCAACGCATTCAAAAAAGAAAGACAAATGATCCAATTATGAGAAGTCAAGGTCTAAACGATGCCTTTTTGTAACCACAGTGACGAAGACAAACACATAAACCTCATTTTCATCAAAACAAACCGTCCTCCGAGCTGCACAAATAATAATACTAATTCCATAACCACGCACCAAGATCCCGTCACACATCGCTGGTCTCCGCTTGAAAGATAGAATAATAGATAATAAAGATGTTAAACGACGAACTGCAGGAAATTAATTATTTTCTATATGAATTTGTAAAATAATATACAGGCTGTTTCAAAAGCCTGAAAGTCTGTAAGTCCACTCTGATGTGGACTCCATCTTTTTCCTGAAAACCTGAAGGAGGTTCTATTTCCTCTCCGCTGACACTCGAGGAAACCCCTCTGGGAGGCCGGGCGCTAAACGCAAAGCTTTGTCTCGTCAACGAGGCGGTTTGTTTCTGCAGCTTGGGCTCATTAAACCTTTTAAAGGCCGGCGGTCTGCGGGGCGAGGAGGCCCGGGTCCTGTCTGCCGGGGGAGGGGCGGGGCGAGGAGGCCCGGGTGACAGCGGTGCCGCCGCCCGACCCCCCCGGTCTGACCTCTGTGTCGGCTGCTTTTGGAGAAAGTTATTGATGGTATATTTAGGAAGACTTTTCTGCACTCAACAGAAATAACTACTGGTGACGTAACGCGATGCAATATGTCACCTGTTCGGTGATTCAGCAGCCCAATGCATCATTCTGATGCACAGACAGATTTAGATTTATTATGCGACCTTTAATTTTAGCATCAAGTTTAGATTTCACTAAATGCTACGTTAGCATGCTAGCATCTGCTCATTACAGCTAAAGGCTGGTGGGAATGTCATTACTTCTGCAGGTGTTTGATGATAAACCAAAATTCAAAGACCCGTTGATGGCGCTAGATGGAAAAGTTGGAGGATCACCAAAGTTATTCAAATTCACCTTGAGGGGAACTTCAATGTCAATCCAATCAAAAGCTATTGAGATATTCAGTCTAAGATACATCGTCTGGGGACCATGAATGTGTGTGAAAAGAAAACTAGGAAACTCAATCTATGGCTGGACCCTTTAATGGTGGCCAACGTGAATTATGTTATACGAAATGTCCATCTGTAGTGGTTGCAGTATAGTTTCTTGCGTACTGAAGTAGTGCATCACATGACGTGGTTAAGCCCCGTTCGAGTCGAGTAATAATCGTCCATAATCGTGATATTTTTAAGGGGAGACATCTGGACAAAAACCTCCTTTTCTGTGCGCTGCTCGTTGTTTTCAGTCCGATCGGGAACCCGAGACACGAGACTGGAGTTGCAGTTGAGAGACGACGTGTACGAAAAGGATTGTTTCACCAGTTTACAAGCTAATTTTAAACCAATAAAAAAAAAATCCAAATATGATCGTATTTGTACAGTCGAGGGCTTTACAATCTGTACAACATACGACGTCCTGTGTCACTACTCCTCGGACTACGAACTAAACAACTGATTCCTTTCATTCCTCTTCCATTGCCAACAGATTCTTCATACGAATGTATAATTTGCTCGAAGGTGGCCTCGATGACGTCCGGTGTCCCTGAACCATATTTTTAGTAAACATTGTGTTGACAGAGAGTTACATAAGTGTGTTACACAGCTACTGTTGCATCCGAGCATCCAAACTCAATCAGCGCGATGACAAAGAGGTCATCATTCTCTTCACACTCTCTCAGGATATTAGATCAGAACTGAATTATTGTTATTATTATGGCCGAGGGAGGCGACTTGGATTCAGACGTTTTCGAACACAAGCCGATGCGAGCGGTGTGAGTCACGCTCCGAGATGAAAGTGTGACTCATTTTACGAGGCGGCGGCGGGTTATGGTGTGTTTCTGTGAGCCAGATGCTGCTCGCTGGTACTCCGACACATGAAAGGACTCTCCGCTCTGCTGTGCCACGGCTCGTCGAGGCGCTGCCAGCCGAGGAAATCCCCGGAGAGACTAGAATGTGAGAGATTACTCAGCCGGTTTCGTGTCGATCCGGGAAAAAAAAGTGACAAGAACAGAATGTTAAATTCACGCCGAAGAGAAGACGATCACACACCGATTTCCAAATTAGAGTTCTTATGAGCGTTGCAACAGGTTAGGACGCTTCAAAAAACGCCCACTCGGCAAAGCGAGTCGGGCAAAACAGCTGATGAGCCGGTGGAGCGCAACCAGGAGATCAAATGTGACTAAAGGGGGAAAATGAGCCAGATATCGAGCTCTTGCTGTTGAATGAGTAAAAAAAATGGACAGTGCATCGTAATAAAAAAAGGCTAATATCAACCTTCCGTCTGCCTCCTAGACTTTATATACGTCACTTGTTGGTTTGTGGACGTTGTGAAGCCTCGAGTTCGCTGATTTCGCCGTCGCCATCTTGGATTATGGTCGTCGTCATGTTGGTTTTTTGCAACCAGTGAACAGGAAGTGACCATATTAGGACTTAGGAGGACGTAGAGACCTGTCAATCACCCTGTAGCCCCGCCCCTAAAGCATCCCCTGCTTTATGGTCTGTCTGACTCTAAATGGACCATAATTTACTAAATGAACATCATGCTGTATTGAAGAAGACTTGAAACTAGAGATTGAGACATAAACTCATGTTTACAATGTTTACTGAGGGAATAAATCAAGAGAGAAGTAGAGTCATTTTCTATAGACTTCTATACAACCAGAGGAGTCGCCCCCTGGTGGTCAGGAGAGAGAATGCAGCTTTAACACATGAAGCTTTGACTTCTATACAACCAGAGGAGTCGCCCCCTGGTGGTCAGGAGAGAGAATGCAGCTTTAACACATGAAGCTTTGACTTCTATACAACCAGAGGAGTCGCCCCCTGGTGGTCAGGAGAGAGAATGCAGCTTTAACACATGAAGCTTTGACTTCTATACAACCAGAGGAGTCGCCCCCTGGTGGTCAGGAGAGAGAATGCAGCTTTAACACATGAAGCTTTGACTTCTATACAACCAGAGGAGTCGCCAACAATGGTTGTTGCTAACTTTCTTCGATGTAAACATCTGAAAAAAATAGAAGATAGAAATCTGTACCGAGAGATGCTTCACTGTATATTTAGTCCTGCACTCCGTAGTGATTTTAAGTGTCGTTGGAGAAAAACAAACACACAAACTGTTTGGCCTCGATTGAGAAAACTATTTATACTTGACTAAAGAAAGACACAGCAGCAGTTTCAGGACTGCGTCGATCCTCCTTCCTCATTTAGTGGATTTACAACTGAGCAGCTAAAGACTGATTGAAATCCATCGTTCTGTGGGATGTAATGCAGTCAAAAAGTATATATATATATATTCCCCCACTAGCTACTGTTTAGTCAAAAGACGTAGCTGTACTTTCTGTGTGCAGCTTGTTCCGTTTTAAACACAACGATACAAACATCATCGTATGGATTCAATAATAAACTTCTATTACTAACTAATAAACTTAATTGTCGCCAGCGCTGATTTACACTCCCTGCTGACTCATGGAGAAGGATTCATGGCAGCAGCTGCTCTGAAGAGTCACACACACACGCACACGCACACACACACGCATACACACACACACACGCACACACACACACACACACACACACACACACGTACGACAAGGAAAACTGATGTACAAGCGAGCAAAGATAATATAAACACACATGCATGCAGAGACCTTGAATGTATGGGCTAAAGGCATGCTGCAAGCACACACACACACACACACACACACACACACACACACACACACACACACACACACACACACATACACACACACACACAATAAAGGATGATCCCTCAGTAAATCAATCTGTGTAATAACTTGTAATGTGCCTTTTTTCTCTAAACAGCTGCATTGTGAATTGAATGAGCTCTTTCTCCTCCATTAATCCCATTCAGTATTTCAACAGCTATTCAATTACAACACACACACACGCGCACACACACACACACACACACACACACACACACACACACACACAAACACACACACACACACACACACACGCGCACACACACACACACACACACACACCTCCTCTTTCACTAAAGGTGCTTGTTGTTTCTCGCCGAGAGGCTCCGATTGAGCCCTACAGTAAACCTCGATCCAGTCCGTCCGTCAGCGCCGAGAAGTCTTGTTCTGAAATCTCGCGTCCGTTGTGAATCTTTACGATAAACAAAATCGGAAAAAATACTCAAAAAAATAAAAATAGGAACGACATATTTTTATTTTTTATCATTTATATATTTGGACATGTCTCCATAGAGTAGAACATGCATGCCGGTCACACCTGACATCCTTTGTGATGAATTCTGGGCGACATATATTATTCAACATGGGCTCAGAGGGGGACGACATACATCTGCTGTTTCCCCTCTTCCCCCCCTCTTCCTTTCTCTGCATCCTACACAGGACTTACCTCCTGGATGTATTTATAGCCTTCCCGGCTCTGCTGTCGGAGTAAAGCTCTGGATGTGACAATCATAGCGGATCTGATCGAGTTACACACAGCAGCCTCCTCCATACGTGTGGATCAACATGGGCATGGTGTCACTTTTCTCCCAGTGTTGAAAACTTTTTAAAAAAAACTTCAAGATTAAATATGTATTAAAGTTCTGGCTACTTTATGTCAGTGCTGCGCGACATAACTCGCCATGTCGGTCCCCCACAAACCCCGAGACCACCACACTCGCCCGAAACAAGTAAATACAGCCAGCGACACGTACCGTACAGACACGCAGTTAAAAGACCCAAACACAAGGGAAAGGTCAAAAGGTCACGGCTGTCTGAAATCTCTCTAAACATCCAATAATCCTGGTGGGATTAGGAGGTCTAGCCTCCGTCTATTCATCTGTCTTTATCCTTCAAAGCAGAAACTTCAGATGGAAACACGAAAACACTTATTTTACACATGTTCATGTGCTTTCTTTTATCCCGTGCAACGTGTCCACGAACAGCTGTTCGTATGATTTCCTATAAAATTACAGCAACACGTGTCAATTTCCCACTCGTTACATGAATTAGTGTTTTCAAAATAAACTCACGTCTTCACAGGAAACAAAAGTACTCAGTTTTATGAGAAAGAGGGGTTTTTTGTTTGGGTTGAAATAATTAGGGAAGTGCCGTCACTGAAGTACGCAAGTTATGTGACAAATAAAGCGATCTGTGAGATCTGTATTTGTTGGAAAAAATACTAAATAATTTCGTGGGATATCTGCGAATTACGGCGCGTTATCTTTCGTAGCTTCTGTTCACGAATGCTGGATGAAACCAGAACGACTGGAAACATTCACGGACTCATCTTGTATTTTCTTCTTAAAGTGGAAGTTCTGGGAATATGACCTGACAAGGAGACCATGAGGGATGCAAATAAGGTTCTAGCAGCTCGGTGACGGACCCAATGTAGCTGGCAAGCTAGCGGCTAACACGTCAACGCTACGTCACAATAGCCTCTCTGTATTTTCTCTGTTCTGGGCTGTTTACTTCCTCAGTTCATCCAAATGTATTAATCTCAGAAGAGGGAAACGATGCTCTCTGAAAGGACAATAACATCACAGTTTAACTCAAGAGACGCATTTGCATTCGTACCACGAACTCTGAGAAACGTCAGGAGCGGATTATACGCGGTTTATACTTATGTTACATTAAAGTGGGTTTTACAATCAGTATCGCACACGTGCAACTCTCAACGGAGAAGAAGCGAGTCGCCTCACTCGTCAGCTACTCCCACCATCGATTACAGGCGCAACAATCTTTGTTTTCCCCTCCAGAGCCGACGATGGAAGTAGCTAGCACGTGCTAGCGGGGAGCGTAACGTTAGCCGTAGCTGGTACGTGCTAGCAGGGAGTGCAACGTTAGCCGTAGCTGGTACGTGCTAGGGGGGAGCGTAACGTTAGCCGTAGCTAGTACGTGCTAGGGGGGAGCGTAACGTTAGCCGTAGCTAGTACGTGCCAGCGGGGAGCGTAACATTAGCCGGAGCTAGTACGTGCTAGCAACGTGTCAGCAACACGGCAATATTTGAATCTGGAAAATCCGTCAAATTAAATAATGAAGGAAAGATGTACGGCGTGGATTCTCTGTAGTGTTTGTTCAGGTTTTTACGATAAGTTCGTCTTGACCAAGGATCCATGAAGCTGATATAAATAATAATAATAACATATATTTTGTATTTAAGTGCACTGGTATGTGATCGATATGGAAGTTCGGGTAGATGAAAGGAAGAAACGTTTATGGATCATCTTTAGTTCTGCGTGTCAAAGTTCACCAACGTTGAAATCTTTTTTTTTTTTTTTACATTTACTTCCGCTCGTTACGACAATTCAACATTCACGGTAACAAAAGATTCCAGAGCTTTGATCTAAACCAGAACCCAACGGGTTAAATCTGGGTTCTTATTTCTAATATTTCCAAACAAAGCATCCTGTGGAGCCTCTCCCCGCTCACATCGGCTATATTCGGCTTGATTTTTGTGGTTAGCGTGTTATGTTACCGGACCTGATGAGCTCGTTGTGTATTATCATATTACCTCTGGAAAAAAAATGAGGATATTAACACCTCAAGGACGGTTTGAGAGGAATAACACTGTAAATATTACTGATTTAACTCAAATATCTGAAATATCTGATAAATACTGCAGTGGCTTGATTTTGGTTTGAGTTTGAGAAAACATTCAAATGTGCAAATTATTTCCCCACTAATTCAGGCTGTGGTTATTAATCATTTCTTTCTCACATAATTGAAATAAATAAATAAAATAAATGTGCTGTCTCACTGAAAACAAAGCCTCAAACGTTTTGTTCTAAACTTTGCTCGCCTCTGGGCTTCAGTGACCTGCGTTTATTTGGAGACTCAGGTCTGTCTGCTATAAGTGTGTGTGTGTGTGTGTGTGTGTGTGTGTGTGTGTGAGATGATGCCATGTGACAGGTAATGTCCTGGGGCTACTAAAGGATTAGCCCTTCCTCATCCCTCTGCTATCACAAGCCTCTGGCCACAAGACTTACACCATTGAACCCAGCCAGATCACACACACTAATCCAGTCTGTGAGACCTGAGTGTGTGTCTATGTGATGTGAGTGTGTGTCTATGTGATGTATGTCTATGTGATGTGTGTGTGTGTCTATGTGATGTGTGTGTACGTCTATGTGATGTATGTCTATGTGATGTATGTCTATGTGATGTGAGTGTGTGTCTATGTGATGTGTGTGTACGTCTATGTGATGTGTGTGTATGTCTATGTGATGTGTGTGTACGTCTATGTGATGTGTGTGTACGTCTATGTGATGTATGTCTATGTGATGTGTGTGTACGTCTATGTGATGTGTGTGTATGTCTATGTGATGTGTGTGTACGTCTATGTGATGTGTGTGTACGTCTATGTGATGTGTGTGTACGTCTATGTGATGTGTGTGTATGTCTATGTGATGTGTGTGTACGTCTATGTGATGTGTGTGTATGTCTATGTGATGTGTGTGTACGTCTATGTGATGTGTGTGTATGTCTATGTAATGTGTACGTCTATGTGATGTGTGTGTATGTCTATGTGATGTGTGTGTATGTCTATGTAATGTGTACGTCTATGTGATGTGTGTGTACGTCTATGTGATGTGTGTGTACGTCTATGTGATGTATGTCTATGTGATGTGTGTGTACGTCTATGTGATGTGTGTGTACGTCTATGTGATGTATGTCTATGTGATGTGTGTGTACGTCTATGTGATGTGTGTGTATGTCTATGTGATGTGTGTGTACGTCTATGTGATGTGTGTGTATGTCTATGTAATGTGTGTGCACGTCTATGTGATGTGTGTGTACGTCTATGTGATGTATGTCTATGTAATGTGTGTGTACGTCTATGTGATGTGTGTGTACGTCTATGTGATGTATGTCTATGTGATGTGTGTGTACGTCTATGTGATGTGTGTGTATGTCTATGTGATGTGTGTGTAATGTGTGTGTATGTCTATGTGATGTGTGTGTAATGTGTGTGTATGTCTATGTGATGTGTGTGTAATGTGTGTGTATGTCTATGTGATGTGTGTGTAATGTGTGTGTATGTCTATGTGATGTGTGTGTAATGTGTGTGTATGTCTATGTGATGTGTGTGTAATGTGTGTGTATGTCTATGTGATGTGTGTGTAATGTGTGTGTATGTCTATGTGATGTGTGTGTAATGTGTGTGTATGTCTATGTGATGTGTGTGTAATGTGTGTGTATGTCTATGTGATGTGTGTTACAGTTTCCATGTTGGATCCTCACAAATATAGACACACTGATACAACAGTTGCTCCGCATACTGAAAGGATCAAAGGAGCACCTTGTATAATCTCCTCTTCTCCCATCATACTCATAAACAACACTACAATACCCACAATTCCAAGCTGCAGCAAGAATCCGACGGTTAGTTTGAAGAGCTGTAAAAACTCTCGTAAAAGACTTTTACAAGCCTCCGAGTATTTTTACACACCTCAGACCAGACTTAGTTTCCACTTTTAAAAAGAGAAGAAAAGAGTATAGCGAGAATGAGGAAATCAAAAAAACAGCCAACACACACACACGCGCACACACACACACACACACACACACACACACACACACACACACACACACACACACACACACACACACACACACACACACACACACACACACCCGAAAGAAAAGACAATAAAACGTATGAACAGATGAAGCAAGTGTTGCGTAATTGAGAGCTCCTGGTCCGTCTGCCGGGGGAAACCTGACAGAGGAGACAAATTAAACTGTTTTCACTGCAAAATGTAATGGGATTTCTTTCCTCACACACACTCACACACACACACACACTCACACACACACACACACACACTAGATCAATTGCCGGCAGCTTGGTATCGTGCAGATGAAAAAGTGCCGCTGGGGGAGAAACCCATGGAGACAGGACGACTATTTCTGGCCTCCATATCAGTCAGCTCTTTCTCCCTGGCGACTGCAATATTAAAAGGGAGGTCGGCAACTGGTGGCATGAAATATGTACAGCATCATTACGGGTGACCAATGAGTCCACAAGGGGGGGGTGGGGGGGGGGGACACTTCACATCCTGCTCCCATTGAAGGTATTTCTGCTGAATTATTGAGTCTTTTGTTCATTTGCACTCTCGTAATGTGTCAGAAACGTTTCATCTTCACGGAGGAAGCAGCACAGAACCGTGTCGTGTTTCTCGGGAGAAGAAGCGGTTGAAAAGCTTAAGAGTTTCTCTCGATGACGTGTTGGAGGGTTTTCTCATTTCCCCCGAATGAGACATTTTACAACAGTTCCTACGATTTCCAACGCAAAAATTTACTCCTCAGTTTTTTGTGCGTTTTTTTTTCTACCAAACTCCAGAAACACGCGTCAACATCAGCTCGTTACGTGAAGACAGGCTTTTCAAAATAAACCTCCGTCTTCACAGGAAACAACTCAGTTAGGTTCAGGCAACAAAAATAGGAAAAGATCGTCGTTTGACTTTATAGTTTCTCGTTCATGATTACGTGGGTTATATGCAAAATGATCTACAAATCACGGTGTATTATTTACCGCAGGTCAACCCACGTTAACTACTGAGGAAAAGAACCGTGCAATAATCACAAATACTGGCCAAATATTGCATTTTATATTGCAGCTGCACATAAAAGCCACCCAGTGTTTTCCTGGAAAGCTTTTATTGTGAAGTCAGTTGCAGAAGCAGCAACTTCACAAGATTAAGATTAAAAAAGTGCTCAAACTGTTTTTTTTACCCATTAAAACAGCTCCTGGAGCAACAACTCATCTCTTCTTTGTTGTATATCTTCTTCTTCTTCTTCTTCTTCTTCTTCTTCTTCTTCTTCTTCTTCTTCTTCTTCTTCTTCTTCTCTAGTATATATTGTTCTTTCTTATGTAACAATTGTTCTTTTCTTATGTAAAAATGCTGCTGTACCAAAACAATGTCCCCTTGCAGGATTAATAAAGTATCTATCTATCTATCTTCTTGCTCTTTTGTTTGATATGCTCATCTTATGAAGTGTGTAGAAGAAAATGACTGCAGCCGTCGACCAACTCTGCCAAACTCTGACACGGAGAAATCATCATTTGTCTGCTGTAAATATTTAAAATCAAATCAAATCATGGGGAATTTCTCATGTTGTTTCTCCTCTTCTCCCCACCGTGTTCTCCCTCCATCACCTCCTCTTCTCCCCACCGTGTTCTCCCTCCATCACCTCCTCTTCTCCCCACCGCGTTCTCCCTCCATCACCTCCTCTTCTCCCCACCGCGTTCTCCCTCCATCACCTCCTCTTCTCCCCACCGCGTTCTCCCCCAACACCTCCTCTTCTCCCCACCGCGTTCTCCCTCCAACACCTCCTCTTCTACCCACCGCGTTCTCCCTCCAACACCTCCTCTTCTCCCCACCGCCCTCCACACCTCCTTCCCCACCGTGTCTCCCTCCAACACCTCCTCTTCTCCCCACCGTGTTCTCCCTCCAACACCTCCTCTTCCCCACCGTGTTCTCCCTCCAACACCTCCTCTTCTCCCCACCGTGTTCTCCCTCCAACACCTCCTCTTCTCCCCACCGTGTTCTCCCTCCAACACCTCCTCTTCTCCCCACCGTGTTCTCCCTCCATCACCTCCTCTTCTCCTCACCGTGTTCTCCCTCCAACACCTCCTCTTCTACCCACCGTGTTCTCCCTCCATCACCTCCTCTTCTCCCCACAGTGTTCTCCCTCCAACACCTCCTCTTCTCCCCACCGTGTTCTCCCTCCAACACCTCCTCTTCTACCCACCGTGTTCTCCCTCCATCACCTCCTCTTCTCCCCACCGTGTTCTCCCCCAACACCTCCTCTTC
Source organism: Ophiodon elongatus (assembly GCA_016806645.1). NCBI lineage: Eukaryota > Metazoa > Chordata > Actinopteri > Perciformes > Hexagrammidae > Ophiodon > Ophiodon elongatus. The sequence goes on from JACSYO010000461.1 coordinate 153,421, forward strand.
TCCCCACCGTGTTCTCCCTCCATCACCTCCTCTTCTCCCCACCGTGTTCTCCTCCAACACCTCCTCTTCTCCCCACCGTGTTCTCCTCCATCACCTCCTCCACCCACCGTGTTCTCCTCCATCACCCTCTTCTCCCACCGTGTTCTCCCTCCACACCTCCTCTTCTCCTCACCGTTCTCCTCCATCACCTCCTCTTCCCACCGTGCCTCCATCACCTCCTCTTCCCCACCGTGTCCCCCCAACACCCCCCCACCTTCTCCCCCATCACCTCCTCTTCTCCTCACCGTGTTCTCCTCCAACACCTCCTTCTACCCACCGTGTTCTCCTCCATCACCTCCTCTTCCCCCACAGTGTTCTCCCTCCAACACCTCCTCTTCTCCCACCGTGTTCTCCCACCCCCCCCCCACCCCCCCACACCCCCCCCCCAACACCTCTCTTCTCCCCACCCCTCCAACACCTCCTTCTCCCCACCGCGTTCTCCCTCCACACCTCCTCCTACCCCCCCAACACCCTCTCCCTCCATCACCTCCTCTTCTCCCCACCCGCTCCCCCAACACCTCCTCTCTCCCCACCGTTCTCCTCCAACACCTCCTTCTCCCCACCGCGTTCTCCCTCCAACACCTCCTCTTCTCCCCACCGTGTTCTCCCTCCAACACCTCCTCTTCTCCCCACCGCGTTCTCCCTCCATCACCTCCTCTTCTCCCCACCGCGTTCTCCCTCCAACACCTCCTCTTCTCCCCACCGCGTTCTCCCTCCATCACCTCCTCTTCTCCCCACCGCGTTCTCCCTCCATCACCTCCTCTTCTCCCCACCGTGTTCTCCCTCCAACACCTCCTCTTCTCCCCACCGTGTTCTCCCTCCAACACCTCCTCTTCTCCCCACCGTGTTCTCCCTCCAACACCTCCTCTTCTCCCCACCGTGTTCTCCCTCCATCACCTCCTCTTCTCCTCACCGTGTTCTCCCTCCAACACCTCCTCTTCTACCCACCGTGTTCTCCCTCCATCACCTCCTCTTCTCCCCACCGTGTTCTCCCTCCAACACCTCCTCTTCTCCCCACCGTGTTCTCCCTCCAACACCTCCTCTTCTACCCACCGTGTTCTCCCTCCATCACCTCCTCTTCTCCCCACCGTGTTCTCCCCCAACACCTCCTCTTCTCCCCACCGTGTTCTCCCTCCATCACCTCCTCTTCTCCCCACCGTGTTCTCCCCCAACACCTCCTCTTCTACCCACCGTGTTCTCCCTCCATCACCTCCTCTTCTCCTCACCGTGTTCTCCCTCCAACACCTCCTCTTCTACCCACCGTGTTCTCCCTCCATCACCTCCTCTTCTCCCCACCGTGTTCTCCCTCCAACACCTCCTCTTCTCCCCACCGTGTTCTCCCTCCATCACCTCCTCTTCTCCCCACCGTGTTCTCCCTCCATCACCTCCTCTTCTCCCCACCGTGTTCTCCCTCCAACACCTCCTCTTCTACCCACCGTGTTCTCCCTCCATCACCTCCTCTTCTCCCCACCGTGTTCTCCCTCCAACACCTCCTCTTCTCCCCACCGTGTTCTCCCTCCATCACCTCCTCTCTCCCCACCGTGTTCTCCCTCCATCACCTCCTCTTCCCCACCGTGTTCTCCCCCAACACCTCCTCTTCCCCACCGTGTTCTCCCCAACACCTCTTCTCCCCACCGTGTTCTCCCTCCATCACCTCCTCTTCTCCCCACCGTGTTCTCCCTCCAACACCTCCTCTTCTCCCCACCGTGTTCTCCCTCCATCACCTCCTCTTCTACCCACCGCGTTCTCCCTCCAACACCTCCTCTTCTCCCCGCCGTGTTCTCCCTCCATCACCTCCTCTTCTCCCCGCCGTGTTCTCCCTCCAACACCTCCTCTTCTCCCCACCGTGTTCTCCCTCCAACACCTCCTCCGTCTGCCGGCCGGCTGTGAGTTTGCTCGGCTGGAACACAAACTGTCACGATGACGGAGCGCAGGCTGCGTTGACATTTATAAAAGCACAGCCAGTGCTGGTCAGCTGTAATGTCAGGCAGATAAACTGCATATGAAAACACTGAACTCGCCATCACTAACGCCCCGGACGAGACAGAGGGGAGGCTTTAAACGTCTGCATTCAGTATTTATGATCCAGATTCACTGGACTGTGGATGAGTGATGTGCTGTGTCTTTGTTTTTAATCTTTTTGTGGTTATTAGTCCAGCTGAACAGTCAAAGAAGCAAACGTGGTTGCTTGTTTCCAGCTAAAGTTGCCCAACAGTATAAATATTATTTGCACTACAGAGATCCAATTAAAGGTCAGGATTAAGTTTAGGGATGGAGTTATTGTGCCTCAGCATAACAAAGACTTCACTAATATTACTCATGAACACGTATAATAAGCTGCAGTAAAGTTTTCAGTCCCTGGAATGTGGGTCCTGATGATGTCAGGTGACAGTCACCAAACTGTCCAATCACGGGGCTGCGTGTCAGATCATGTGACGTCATGCGTACGAAGGCAACACCGTGGCAGCTCAGGGAATAACGCGGTCAACAAGCTTCTCTCTGTGGCCTCACACCTCTCTCACCAACATGGCAGCCAAAACACCGACATCCCTTCACCGTTATCCCCCAAAACGACGCTGCGTTACCGTGGTTACGACAGTGCTCTTAAAAGGGGCCGTGTCACTCCTATCGTAAGCCATCGTAGCGATATCCCCGTGAGTCCTGACCCGTTCACTTCCCGCTACCTCACTAGTCCTGCTGAATGAGGTCCTCATGTCCAAGAAGAGTCCACAACAATACCGTGTTCCCTCTCTCGCTCTCTGTGGGGCCGAATGAACCGAACAAACAGGTGTGAAGAAGAGACAGAGGCCACGACTCTGCAGGATGCCATGTGGCGCATGTTTAAGTGACAGCGGAGCACTTTCTCCTGCAGACTCCTCCGCTGTCACAAGGACCGACACAGGAGGTCATTCCTGCCCTCTGCGATATCACTGAACAATAAACCACCTCTGGCCAGTTTTTAGAGGCTGAAAACAAAATGTGCTTACAAGAAAATATTAACAGAATGCTGATCGTGGTAACGACCTGTCAATCACCCTGTAGCCCCGCCCCTAAAGCATCCCCTGCTTTATGGTCTGTTTGACTCTAAATGGACCATAATTTACTAAATGAACATCATGCTGTATTGAAGAAGACTTGAAACTAGAGACTGAGACATAAACTCATGTTTACAATGTTTACTGAGGGAATAAATCAAGAGAGAAGTAGAGTCATTTTCTATAGACTTCTATACAACCAGAGGAGTCGCCCCCTGGTGGTCAGGAGAGAGAATGCAGCTTTAACACATGAAGCTTTGACTTCTATACAACCAGAGGAGTCGCCCCCTGGTGGTCAGGAGAGAGAATGCAGCTTTAACACATGAAGCTTTGACTTCTATACAACCAGAGGAGTCGCCCCTGGTGGTCAGGAGAGAGAATGCAGCTTTAACACATGAAGCTTTGACTTCTATACAACCAGAGGAGTCGCCCCCTGGTGGTCAGGAGAGAGAATGCAGCTTTGGCTTCACTTGACAGAACCGGAGGTTGCCGCTTGATTATGATGTACCCTTTATCTTTTTTGGAGCAGATCCTGCACATGAAAACCAAAGACAAAACTTCTTTCCTCTTGAATGTAAAAAGTAGATACTAAAGTATTTCCCGTTTCCACTCGATTTCTATAAATCTCAAACTTGAATCTTCCAGTTTTAAAAGAAAGCTGCACGCTTCAAAGCTGCATGCTTCAAAGCGGCTGATGAAATATGCCCACAGAGAGAAGAGGAAACATGTCGGGATCCGTGCAGCTTTCACTTTCACAGCTAAGATGGGGTCATTACAGCACACACACTCCGAGAGAAGGAGGGCATCTGTGTGTGTGTTTGAGACAGATTCACCAAAGCCTGTTTTCTTTGTGTGTGCCAGCATCCCGTGATTACAAAGGCAGGAAGCGTAAAGCCGGTTTGTAATACCTCGGAAAGGTAACTGTAGTTAATTCTGTGCATGTCTGTGAGGCTACGAGGCAGAACAAGGTAGCAGATGTGAAATATGTAATTAACATTTAAACAAGATGCTGCAAAGGTCAGAGAGAAATTCATCAGAGGATAATGAGACGGGACTCCATCTAATGACGAGATGGGAGATACGGCCGAAATCTTCTATCACAATACAGGTCCTTTCATATCGCAATATCGAGATACATATATATATATATAAATAAAATCTAATATAATATATATATATATATATATTAATATATATGTAAATGTATATATATATATATATTAAAAAAATTAAAATTAATATATATATTATATATATATATATATAAATAATTATGCATATATATATATATATAAATAGATATACATATATATAAATAAATCTACATATATATATATATAGAAATAAATATACATATATAAATTAAAATGCATATACATATATTAATTGATATATAAATAAATATACATATACATATATACATTTATATATAGAAATAAAAGCATGTTTTATGGTAATTCTATATATATATATATATATATATATATAAATTAAATAAGAGCATGGTAAAGCTTCTTTTTGTGAACTTGACAAATGAAAACTTCTTCGGTAATTTCTCAAAATGACCATGACAGTTTAAATTGAAATTATAGAGAAAACTCTAATAAATATTTCACTAAAAAGGCAGTGTTCAAATTTAATTAAGTGGCTTTGTTAAGTGTGATGTAAAAACAAAAACACAATCTTCAGATAATATTCTCTTAAAATATGTCAAATCAGATTTCTTCAGATGAATTTGACTTAGTATGTGCTTTTTATTCACAATTTAGATTACGTAGTTTTGTGTCTCAATATGGTTTAATCACTGAAGACGATAAATAATCCCGGCGACGTGTTTTTCAAATTTTACTTGTGAGAATCTTTCGTCTATTAAATCTCATCCACAACATTTTTCCTGCAGGAACAAACTGATCTCATGGATATATATTGAACTTTATTAGAGAGCAAACTCACAGACACAACCAACAGACATGTTGGCGTTAGAATGGGGGGAACGTTTTTTAATAAAAGCAGGATATGTTTGAGGCGAGTGCAGGATGTAGTTCTCCTACCTCACTTTGCCTCGCACAGCCGATAAAATAAATATATATTTCAGAGACTTTTTAACAACTTAAACTTCACTAACGTGACCAAGAAGATGTTAAAATAATTCGTGCATCATTTAGTTACAGAATTTGTTTTATTTATTTTATTGTAATTAAGTTGTACAATTGTATTGTTTTATTGTTATTGTCTTAATTACTTATTTTATTGTAATTAAGGTGTACTATTTAATTGTGTTATTATTATTGTCTTAATCACTTATTTTATTGTAATTAAGTTATAATATTTAATTGTGTTATCGTTATTGTCTTAATCACTTATTTTATTGTAATTAAGTTGTACAATTTAATTCCATTTAATTGTAATTTTAAATCTAGTTTGTATTTAACACTGTTTTACTTCTACTACTGTTATTAAAGCTTTTAAATTCTATTTTATTACATTTCATCATTGTGTTGCATCTCATGCATTGGCCTCACTATGTTGCTTTTATTTCTTATCTTTATCTGTTGTTTCCATCTTATTTTTGTAAATAAAATAAAACATCATCTTTTTATTTGACCTTGTCGACCAATTCCCCTTCAAGGCTCATCATTTCACTTCTGTCTGTAAAAAACTAAAATTCTGAGATGTTTTATTTATTTATTTATTCGGTGATATGCTCGTTCACCCGGAGAGAGATAAAGACGGGCGAAAACATTACGAGCCTTCAGGCTGCATGAGTCAGATATCGAAAGGAGCCGAGATCAAGGTGTCAAGGTAACAAAGTCCTTTTCTCCCAGCTGAGGGCTTAGAGGAGGAAATACAGGGTTATGAAATAAGAAACAACACCTCAGTGATCCGTCCCGTCTCCGGGGTCACACACACTGATGGACACAAAAAAAACACAAGTGTTTTGCCCACAACCTCACCATCGGACCCAGACGTCCACAGGATGAACGACAACACGCATAAAAACAAGAGTTTTAACCGTGATAGTTCTCTGAAAAGCTGCATTCTCTCTCCTAACGATTACATTACATTTCATTTGACCACCAGGGGTCGACTCCTCTGGTTGTATAGAAGTCAAAGCTTCATGTGTTAAAGCTGCATTCTCTCTTCTGACCACCAGGGGGCGACTCCTCTGGTTGTATAGAAGTCAAAGCTTCATGTGTTAAAGCTGCATTCTCTCTCCTGACCACCAGGGGGCGACTCCTCTGGTTGTATAGAAGTCAAAGCTTCATGTGTTAAAGCTGCATTCTCTCCTGACCACCAGGGGGCGACTCCTCTGGTTGTATAGAAGTCAAAGCTTCATGTGTTAAAGCTGCATTCTCTCTCCTGACCACCAGGGGCGACTCCTCTGGTTGTATAGAAGTCTATAGAAAATGACTCTACTTCTCTCTTGATTTATTCCCTCAGTAAACATTGTAAACATGAGTTTATGTCTCAATCTCTAGTTTCAAGTCTTCTTCAATACAGCATGATGTTCATTTAGTAAATTATGGTCCATTTAGAGTCAAACAGACCATAAAGCAGGGGATGCTTTAGGGGCGGGGCTACACGGTGATTGACAGGTCGACACCACGATCAGCATTCTGTTAATATTTTCTAATACGTACATTTTGTTTTAAGTCCCAAAAAAACAAAACAAGACGACAACAGTCCAAATGCCAAACTCATCCCGGTGACTACGTCCACTGTGGGTTAAACCATCTACAAACATGTCTTCTTAGATCTTTTAAAAGAAAAAACTCAATAAGTGACAAACTCTGTGAGGTCATTCTCACTGTGATTACTTGAAACTAAGTAAATGACCTTAAAGACGCAGAAGAGCCCTCGACGTCCTTATTGGCTCGAGCATCGATCTGCTTGTTTGTTTGCTCCGTGTTCAAGCACACAAACAGACTTCACCCAACAAGCAATCAATTAAGCCACACACACACACACACACACACACACACACACACACACACACACACACTTGAATTAGGAAGAGGATCTGTAATTTCAGAGGTCTTGGGGTCGCCACGGAAACGGCCAAGGCACAGGAGACGCTTTAAAAGTGTTGCAGAATACTGAAAGTAGCAGAAAGGCACAACTGTGTGCACTTTATTATTATCTATTAATTTAGCGCAATTAATATTATTGTGAAAGTCAACGACGTCATCACATATTGCATATTTTCCTCACGAGGAATTTTTTTTAAAGTGTCAAAAGAAATGTGTTGTTTTGTTAAATAAACTAATAAATCATGAAAATAAAGTTGCGTCCATATTTTAGAATTCATGATTTAAAATTTAAATTTTAAAATTTAACTTATAGAAACTGTTTACATTTATTTATATTGTCAGACATTATTATTATATATTGCTATGTCCATCTAGAACCATGTCTGTCAAGCCATGTTTTATGTTATTATTATTTTCATATTATTATTATTATTATTATTATTATTATTATTATTATTATATATGCTGTGTCCATCTACAACCATGTCTGTCAGGCCATGTTTTATATTATTATTATTTTTATATTATTATTATTATTATTATTATATATTGCTATGTCCATCTACAACCACGTCTGTCAGGCCATGTTTTATATTATTATTATTTTTATATTATTATTATTATTATTATTATATATTGCCATGTTCATCTAGAACCATGTCTGTCAAGCCATGTTTTATGTTATTATTATTTTATTATTTTTATATTATTATTATTATTATATATTGCTATGTCCATCTACAACCATGTCAGTCAGGCCATGTTTTTTTGTTATTATTATTTTTATATTATTATTATTTATATCTCAGATGTCGGTCAAAGACTTTGACGTCAGAAAACAGAACTCAAGGTCAAGGTTTTTGGTTTAATATGGAAAAAGTATAAAAAGCATCAAGTCAGAAGTGACTTTTTTTTAAATAGTTAGCAGAGACCAGAATAATTCCTTAACCTAAACCAGTCGCTATAAAAATGTAATTCACGCTGCCAGGAGCAGATATCGTAGGAAACAAAGGAAAAATATACGTATATTCGCTCATGCAAATTAGTTATTAAAGTCATTATTAGCAAACAGGCATGTATTTAGAACCCTCCCATTAATATGGATGTTTTAATCTCTCCACTCATCTACTTCCAATTAGAGCGTGGGATTATGGGCCAGCTGTGTCACTGAACGGGGAGGTTTTTTTTTTTGTTTTCCTTTGTAGTATCAGACTCACTGCTTTTCTTAATTATGAATAATAAAAGTGATTCATACTGGAAAAAAGCATTACAACTTCACACGCACACAGAAACTCAAATCACACGCACCACCGCTGCCAGAGAGTTAAAAGGACGTTTCTTGGCCGGCAAAACGTTGTTTTCCAGCAAATATTATGAGATTGATTAAATATAAAAATTGTTTTTCTTATTCCTGCTTCCCAACACTTCATTGTTCTGCCTCAGCCTCTGTGGCATTGAGAAACCCACACACACACACACACACACACACACACACACACACACACACACACACACACACTTAGTCTGAAGGCTGCACTGAGCCTTGTCATTGCGGAGGGAACATCTGTGTCACTGTTGTGGTAACGATTATGGCGAAGCCTCTTCCATATTTTTCCAATGAGCTCTCATCAATAAAAATGAGCACCGACTCTGAAACGCAGATTGCATGAGGAATATGTGACATGTGACTTTCCACATTCTTTAGTTCTTCACATAAAGGTGTAGACGTAGGTTTGCTTTGTTTTAGGCAACTGAGAGAACTTAGTTAGGCTTTAATTAAGTTGAACGGAAGTTTTAAACTTTATTCGGAGAGGAAATATTTGTGGTTGAGAAGAAGTGGACGCAGTCGTTGGTTTGTGGACCGATGTGTTGAAGCTTTATAGTTCAGCGTTTTAGTCGCCATCTTGGATTTTGGTCGTCACCGTCTTGATTTTCTGCAACCAGTGAACAGGAAGTGACCATATGTGGACTGAGGAGGACGTAGAGACCTGTCAATCACCCTGTAGCCCCGCCCCTAAAGCATCCCCTGCTTTATGGTCTGTTTGACTCTAAATGGACCATAATTTACTAAATGAACATCATGCTGTATTGAAGAAGACTTGAAACTAGAGATTGAGACATAAACTCATGTTTACAATGTTTACTGAGGGAATAAATCAAGAGAAGTAGAGTCATTTTCTATAGACTTCTATACAACCAGAGGAGTCGCCCCCTGGTGGTCAGGAGAGAGAATGCAGCTTTAACACATGAAGCTTTGACTTCTATACAACCAGAGGAGTCGCCCCCTGGTGGTCAGGAGAGAGAATGCAGCTTTAACACATGAAGCTTTGACTTCTATACAATCAGAGGAGTCGCCCCCTGGTGGTCAGGAGAGAGAAGTAGACCCCTCTAGTTTTGGACGTGTCGGGGTCAATGTTCCGCTCATTAAATGCACAGTTCCTTTTCAAAATAAACTTAAACCGTGATCACAGGAAATATACAGTTTCTGATCGTTGCACACAATCTCTTTTCAAGTAAACTTATTACCTAGTTTACGTAGTTTTAAGGGTTTAGATACACAACAAAACTACTTTGTTAGGTTTAGAAAAACAACTACGAGCATTTGTTACGTAAAATACGTGGACACAAACAGCGGTGTCCTGGGTGAAAGTCCTGTGTGTCTTTTTCTTCATTTAAACTAAGTCTGAATGCAGTAATGATGTGTTTGGGTTCACATCGATGCCATTTGAAAGCCCGGTGCATCTCACACAGACTAAAAGTCCCTTTTTCTAACAGACGGGTCCTACACACACATTCAGAACTTGTCCTACGAATGCTTCGATGAACGAGGCCCAGAAGCGATGACTTGGACCGTCCTTATCTCCTGGAGCCGGGCCAGGTCTGGAGCCGGTCCTAGGTTCAGAGCCTGAGCTAATATCTTCTATGTCGAGGAGTCAACCTCGCCTCAGAAACCCCGGCCGTAAGTTATCCGGCGAGCTCTCCCCGCCTCCCCCTCCTCCGCTCCTCCTTTTCTTTACTCGAGCTCCGGAGACGGAGGAGGGGGAGGAGATGTGTGTCCTCTGGCTGTCGAGGTGGAGAAGCTGCAGCCTCCTATTTGTACTCGTATGTCGGTGCTTCTGCGTCTGCAAGTACACAAACTCCAACAAGAGCTCATCTGGGAACAGACATCTTGAATGTGAGCTCAGTATCTGTGAGATACACCTGAAGGTATTTATGTTTGCATGCAGGTGCACTTGGGTATTTCATGTATTCACACACGGTTGAGCTTCAGTGTGAATTTCTGGATATTAAATCCGAGTGATATTTCTTCCTTAGGTGTACTGAAGTGGCCTCTTACGTGACTGAGAACACAAACACTGACTTACTAAATGTCTTGGACAACAATTTGATTCTACTAAGGAAAGAGGTAGATCTCCTCCTGCTTTAAAAAATAAATAATAGTGTTCGTCTCACACACTTTTATACATTTTGTGGCAGCCAAGTGTAATCAAGAAAGTGGGAAAAACTAAATATAATACATTTAATAAAATACTTTAGGTCCTTACATTTCCCCGGTGTTGTGATTACAGCACAAGACGGTGTTCACTGTCGGCTGCCCATATAAAACTGCATTAAAACGTCCAGCAGCTCGTTCCATATGATGGATTGATGGATTGATGGATTGATTGATTGATTGATTGATTTATTGATTGATTGACAGTGCACTAAGCCGATTATGACCCAGAGCCGCGACATCGAAAAGTTAAATGGCAGAAATCCACCAAACGCTTGTTAGAAAACAGGGTTTCCCACGGAGACCCGGCCTCGTAATGCTCTCTCAGGAATAACCCTGAAGAGAGAAGTCCTCTCTTTCCAGAGAGCGTCTGACGATCGCCGGCTTTACATCTGCAGAGAAAGCCAGGAGCAGTGACGCTTCATCAAAAACCAAAACTGAGCCCAAACAACATAAAACATCGGAGGATTGTCGCCCAGCTTCCACAGCTCTGCTCGCGGTTATTTGATTTTTCAAAAGGATCTTTCTGTTAAAGGTTTAGTTTAATTCAAAGTTTGGATCAGATGTTATCTTCATCTTTCAGAAGGCGTATTTTGTCTCCTCGTTCCGATCTTTTTGGGGCGTTACGGCCTTCTTTGAAATATTACATTGCTGTTGTGTGTTGGAAAATGTTCTCGATTCGTACCGAAAAAATGTGTTGTGACTTCTCTCCCACGGGTGGGAACCGGCGGCAGCGTCACAGCAGAGGACGGAGACCTCCTCTCCTCACAAGCTCCATATTTTCACAGATGAAAGGATTCAAAGCATCAGCTGCTGGCTCACACGGACTCCAAGTCAAAGCGCTAGGGAAGACAAACGCAGCTCTTCTCCTCCTCCGGCATCAGTTCCTCAGAACCTCCGTGAGCCGGAGGCCGACGTGCGTTAGCAGCACTTCTGATAAGTGACGGAAAAACACCTGCGCAGACAAATGCAGGATAATTGCTGGACACATTTCTAATGATGGTGTTTACGTCCTAACGTTCACAGAGTGACGACTCAAAGGTCGACTTTCCTGCAAAAGAAAAGAGGGGGGGGCTAATGGAACATAAAAACTTGAGTGCATTCATGAATCCATTAGTTTCTAACCCTGCACATTTCTTTTTTTTGCTGTCGGATATGTGATGTCTTTTTAATTTCCAGTTCTGTCGAGCGGGGCCGGCGACGTTGTGCAACGAGGTGGTGATTTAGAGGAAGCTGCGTTCGGAGCGAGAGAGAGATTATTAAATATATTTGAGCTGTGAAGTGAAGCTTTAGTATCCTTATGAACAGCCTCATGCAGGAGTGGATGGAGTAGGCAAGAGTGCAACAAAGGCTTCTAAATATCACCCCTCTCTCGCTCTCTCTCTCTCTCTCTCTCTCTCTCTCTCTCTCTCCAGACCAGTTATTTATGCATGATTATTTATGCGTGATTATTTATGCATCCTATTTGCATCGAACACAATTTAATAATAATAATAATACATTTTATTTATATAGCGCTTTTCACAATTCTCAAAGGCACTTTGCAAAACATTAAAATCATCATAAAAGAGCTATACATTAAAAACATGGAACATACAATCGTCATAAATTAAAAGCACTTCTGAAAAAGTGGGTTTTGATTTGTGTTTTGAATATCAAAGGTCATTTAAACCGTCTTAATGAGAGGATATTTGTTCTGCTGTTTAATGGTCATTTTGCACGTAAAAAAAAAAAACTTTCTTTATCTTCATTTAAATAAAGCAGCGATGGGCAACCTCACATCTAAATGCAGCAACACGAAGACCCTCAGGACGACGTTGCCGTGACTCCCATCTTCTCCTCGGAGACTCCTCCCCCTTCAGGCTGCGATCCTCGGGGGGTTCTAACACTCCGTGAGCGGACACTTTGTTAGAAACAGCCGGTGCATCTGTTTACAGCGCAGCCAAACAAACCCGCCTTGTTTTAATAAAGAAGTCAATCAATAACTGGACTTTTTTAGCAGGGTGCAAAACGTCTGCATAGAGACGACGACAGAATATAAATATATGAAACAGCTATTGGTGAAAGAACGTCAGCCATAAATACTTTAACCCTGAAATGTGTGGACGTCAGCATTTCATCACCAAAAAGTCGCTAAATTTAGCGAGAGAGTTGCCGAGTCTGCAACACTGATGTCCCTCCAAAGACTCTCCCCCGAAATCATCATCATGAACGTAAACAACCAACATGGCAGCTGTTAGAACTCACAGCTGTTAGAGAGCAGCTGGAGGAAGACTGCAACGAGAGAACAGCCGAGTGCAGAAGACTGTAGTCGCCATCTTGTTTTTTATCAGGAAGTGACCATATCTGGACTGAGGAGGACGTAGAGACCTGTCAATCACCTTGTAGCCCCGCCCCTAAAGCATCCCCTGCTTTATGGTCTGTTTGACTCTAAATGGATCATAATTTACTAAATGAACATCATGCTGTATTGAAGAAGACTTGAAACTAGAGATTGAGACATAAACTCATGTTTACAATGTTTACTGAGGGAATAAATCAAGAGAGAAGTAGAGTCATTTTCTATAGACTTCTATACAACCAGAGGAGTCGCCCCCTGGTGGTCAGGAGAGAGAATGCAGCTTTAACACATGAAGCTTTGACTTCTATACAACCAGAGGAGTCGCCCCCTGGTGGTCAGGAGAGAGAATGCAGCTTAAACACATGAAGCTTTGACTTCTATACAACCAGAGGAGTCGCCCCCTGGTGGTCAGGAGAGAGAATGCAGCTTTAAGACAGGTAGCCCTTCCAATCATCACATTTGTGTCGAAGAAAATGAAATGATCGGACACGCTTATTAGAGTCCTGTACTTTCCACAGACAAGAGATTATTTTTTATTAGTTTCTAAAACACATTTCCTACCCCCTAGCTTTAAATCAAACGTTAAAAGGCTCTCTCTCTCCTATTCTCTCTCACACACACACACACACACACACACACACACACACACACACACACACACACACACAGAGAAGGTGTGATGTTATCCAAACAGCCAGTTGTCTTGTTGTGTCAGGATGGTTGCTCTGTTGGCTGCAGGCCTGAGAGAAGGATTACTTAAAGAAAACAGAGACTCACTCCACATTAGACTGACTCCCGTCAATGGACTGGGCCCAACGCCTGCACACACACACACACACACACACACACACACACACGCACACACACACGCACACACACACTTTCTACAGAGCAGAGTTTCACACACACACACAAACACATGCATTCACAGGGACATTGTCTCGCCTCACTCCCTCTCACACGCTTGTACACACACACACACACACACACACACACACACACGGGACTTTTCATGCGGCGTAACACGAGTCGCTCGATTCTTGTTCCAAGCTCTGGTTGCTAGGCGCCTACATGTAATGTACGTTTGGGGAAAACTTCTTGTTTTTGTCGAGTTATGTGGAAAAGATGTCACACACACATTTTAGTGTTCACAAACAAATTCCAAAAGCACGGAGAGCTGAACCGGTTTTATAAATTGTTGAATTTTTGCGGAGGAAATCATAAACAGGAGTGACATTTGATCAATTACACACACACGCACGCGCATCGCACACACACACACGCACACACACACACACACACACGCTCATCTTCCACTAATTAATCTCATCTCCAGCTTCATCGGGACGCCGTCTGATGACCCCGATCAACCTCTACCGGCACGCGGCAGCAACTGCAACTGCAACTTTTACATCCGTGTGTGCGTCACACGGATAAACGGATAGATGAAGGAGAGGAGGGAAGCCAGAGAGACTCAGAGAGTCATAAAAAAAGGAGTGTTTTTATAAACTACAAGCTTTAATAAACTCGACTTTAAGGACTTCATCCTCTCATAAACGTGAGAGAGAGGATCATGCAACATGAGTAGCTCCCATAAAAGGAGCTGCATGTAGAAAGATGCACACACATTATCGTGGGACGACTGAGCTTTGAGGAGAAAATTAAATGTTACATTTTTTTTATTATTTCTTTACCAAAATACCTCGATATCAATATTGTAGGTTTGACTATTGCTGCTTTTTTACAAAATATACACCATGTATAAATGACTGAAAGGCAAATAATAGAACAGTCCGTTAAGCATCACTTTACTGTAATGCAGCTTTTAAAAAACAACACTTACGACAAGCGCTGGTCTCACATCAGGATTTCGATATAATATCAATATATTCGCCCGAGCTTTGACACGACAGATTCAACGATCATTTATTGTCATTATGCAAATATACAGTATATATATATCTATATATATATATATAGATATATAGATATCTATATATCTATATATCTATAGATATATATATCTATATATATATATATACACACATATATATATCTATATATATATATAGATATATCTATACATATATATCTATATATATATATATAGATATATATATACATACATGTTTATATTTACAATCAACACTTGAAATGATGAAGGCAGTACGAAATGTAAACAACACTTTGGTGTTTCATCTTTGCTTCAGATTTCATTAAACATGAATTTTTCTTTTTACAAAATGTACCAAAGCCCGTTTACAGTCGTGCATTTTTGTTTTTATTTGCATCACAAGCAGAGAAAAACTAATTCTCCACCATTCTCCAATTCTTTATGACTTTAAACCCAAAGTCCTGGACGTTGAATGGAAGCCGGCAGCTCACGAGTTAAAGTGTCTCCGTGTCCATAAAAGGTGATAAATCATCTTTCAAGTTGAGCGACGGGCCGACAAACAAACGAGAGACCCCTTGATCTCGTAGCGCGGGACAATAAAAGTGAGGAGGACCAGACGATGCTCCTCGGGGAGACGACGTCCAAGGAGGACACCTTCTGACTCCGGGAGCTTTTAATAAAAGATGAAAAACAACGAAAGCTTTCCTCAGTCGGTTTCATTAAAGAGCTGAGCGTGTCTCTTCGGAGGGACGACGCCTCCACAACAAGACGGACATCTTTAAAAGGCAATAAAGGAGCGTTGATTCACGAGAGACTCGGTTTCTTCTTTGAAAGTTGAAAATGTGAAAAATGTAAACAATGTTAAACAATAAAAAAAACTATTCATCATATCCAGAAGCTGTATAAAAAAAAAAAACGTCAGAAAAAAAAGCAGCCTATATTTCATCAAAAACATTATATTCTAAATTCTCGCCACAAATAAACCGCTTGCTTTAACCATATTCTGTAAAAGACATTAAATTCTGAGCTCCTCAGTGAAACTATGAAGCCATGATTGATTCTTCTGGGACCAACGGTCACGTGACCACAAATCTGTGAAGTTTGGACTGAACTGCTGGCTGCTGAACACAGAGCAGAGAGCAGAGAGCAGAGGAAACCTGTAAATGAATATGACACATAAAGCCTTCATATAACACTGGTCACACTTGTGGACACTTAATAAAATGTTGGATATATAGATTTAATTGTTTTCCACTTTTTGTAAAAGAAATAATGAAAGAAATTCAACTTGCGTTTTTTTCTTTTTCTTTTTATGATTAATGTCATAATTGTGTTATTCTGCACTAAAGACACTCTGACTTCTCTCCTTCTAGTCGTGTTTGTTCTGTTTCCAGAGAGCACTTATAATATATTGCAGTGAAAGACGAGGCTACAGACAGAAAAATAAAACCGCTCTGGGTTCAGAGGGTTTAAAAGCATTTTCTCTTCGTGTCCGACGCGACACCGAAATAAACACGCAGAGTGCAGACGGGCGACGCGACGGCTGGAGAGCTGACAGATTGTTCCCCGACTTCTGAGAGCTCTCGCTGTTTCTGCCTCCGTCAGAGAATTCATAATGAGCTCGCACTCGAAGAGGAAACGCCAACTCCGTGTTGCCGCGGCAACGGAGGTAATAGGTAAAAAGTACGTACGTCTACTTTGACGTGTTTCTCAAGGACGGCTCTACTTTTTTACCAAATGTCGTGAATATTAAAATGTCCAGCTACGCAACACAATTTGATCAATACTTTTTTCTTTTCAAATCCTGTTGAGTTTATTCGATATGGAGCAAAAGGAGGGAAACAGTCCGGATGAAGAGGTAAATCAATGCTAGTTGGTAAACATGAACTGTGGTGCTTCTACACAAAGATTAATAATTCATATCAATTGTATCTCGTCTAATATCGATCTCTCGTGTCGGATTTTCTTTCCCAAATCAGACTCTTTGGTTCTTTTCGATTGTTTTGTGAGAAAATAAATACAATTAATTAAGAAAATAATCCACATTTCTTTATTATTCTTGTGTGGAAACAAATAGTTTCTCGAGCAGCAACACGAGAAGCAGAACTGCTGATGGTTCCTCTTTTACGGAGTTTACCAGAGTTCTAACATCTACTGGAGTCACGCGTAGAGACACTTTGGATCTTTGTCTCCTCTCTGACGTCATGTGAGTCTCACGCTGGACTGAGAGAGAGACAAAGAGAGAGAGAGAGAGAGAGAGAGAGAGAGAGAGAGAGAGAGAGAGAGAGAGAGAGAGAGAGAGAGAGAGAGAGAGAGAGAGAGAGAGAGAGAGAGAGAGACAGAGAGACAGAGAGACAAAGAGAGAGAGAGAGAGACAGAGAGAGAGAGCGAGAGAGAGACAAAGAGACAGAGAGACTGAGACAGAGACAAAGAGAGAGAGAGAGAGACAGAGAGACAAAGAGACAGAGAGAGAGAGAGAGAGACAGAGAGACAAAGAGACAGAGACAGAGAGAGAGAGAGAGACAAAGAGAGAGAGAGAGAGAGAGAGACAGAGAGAGAGAGAGAGAGAGCGAGACAGAGAGACAGAGAGAGAGAGAGAGGAGAAGAGAGAAGAGAGAGAGAGAGAGAGAGAGAGAGAGAGAGAGAGAGAGAGAGAGAGAGAGAGCGAGACAGAGAGACAAAGAGACAGAGAGAGAGAGAGACAGAGACAAAGAGTCTGAGACGAGGACGTCTCACTCCAGGACGAATAAAGAACCGATAGCAGAACCGATAACTCCGGACCGCATCAATCCTCCGAGGTTTCTACTCCTTTAGAACCGGTTCCTGTTTAGAACCAGGTTTCTGGGGGGTTCCCTCCAGGTTCCCTCCAGGTTCCCTCCTGGTTCCCTCCAGGTTCCCTCCTGGTTCCCTCCAGGTTCCCTCCTGGTTCCCTCCTGGTTCCCTTCATACTTTTTGCAAAGAATTCGGCCGATGAAAACTAGCCGTCTATCAAAACCTTACAATGTGAGGAAACCAGCACAGAAGCTGGTTTTAAAATCAGGATGAAGGAGGGACCGGCCTCCGGGCCTCCGGGCCGCTCACAGAACAACAGCGTGTTCACCGGGTTCTCTGTTCTGTGTTCTGTTGGCAGCACACAGCGGTACCAGAACACATAATGGATGTGTGTGTGTCTTCTGGGCTTTTTGTTTTCCACCAACGTCAACGTCACCATTTGTTGAACGAATCAACCGTTCAGTGGAGAAAATGTGAATATGTTATAAAGAATACTCGTTAACAAAGTTCCCAGAGGCGTCTTTAAACTGCTTGTTTTGTTCAACCAACAGTCCAAACAAAGACTTTCAACATAAAATATAATAATATACAATAAATAATATAAATATATATATATTAAAAAAAGAGAAATGCAACGACTGCTTTCTTTTGAGAAGCTGGAACCAACGAATTTCATTTTAACTAAATGTGTGCGTTCCCCGTACAGTCCTGAGTGTGTGTGTGTGTGTGTGTGTGTGTGTGTGTGTGTGTGTGTGTGTGTGTGTGTGTTATTTTTTGAGGCAATTAAAGCAGACAGCAGATTGTCAGGTATCTCACAGCAGTGCAGAGGGAAATCACATCACCCGTCGTCTCCGTAATCTCATTTTCCTCTTCCCTCTCCTCTCTGACCTCCTCTCCTCCTAACCTCCCTCCCTCCCTCCCTCCTTCCTCCTTCCCTTCCTCCTCTCTTCCTCTCAGAGCAACTCTCGGCATTTCTCCGATTCCAATTATTTGACCGGAGTGACAAATGAGGTTCCGCGAGAGAAAACATGTCAAAACAAGCAAACACCTGTCGTTACAGCAAGAAGTCCCACTCTGTCTCAGGAACCTGTCCACTGAACACACACACACACACACACACACACACACACACACACACACACACACACACACACACACACTAATGAAATATCCACACTCTCAGCCCAGGTGGTTAAGCTTTACAGCTAAAGTCATCAGGTTATAATCGGACTCTTGATTTCTCCAGGGCTGCAGAGCAAAGAGTGATTCAGAGGAACACCTGGAGAGCTGTGTGTGTGTGTGTGTGTGTGTGTGTGTGTGTGTGTGTGTGTGTGTGTGTGTGTGTGTGTGTGTGAACAGTAAAAGGTTACCTGTGGAAGGTGTGCACAGCAGTAGTGTTCAGTAACCGCGTACCTCCACTGTAATGTGCTTTAGATCCTCTTCATGTTACTGAATACTTGCATTACTCAACATGTCGGAGGGAATTAGTGTACTTCTACTCTGCTGCAGTATTTGTACATTAAAGAAGCTGCTTTCTTGTACAGAAGGGGCGAATTCACAGAAGGATTGAGCAGCTTTTGCAGACGCTAATCCTGCAAAATAAGACAAGCAGAAACAAAGGCTTCCTCTCATCTCGTCTCAGAGCTCCTGTGATGCTCGCACATATTTCAATTTGGTAAAATGCAGACGTTTATCTCAGAATTGGTCTCTTTCTATGTAAATAATCTTCACTGGAAAAAACAGCCCAATTCACGAGGATCAGCGCAGTTACAGTGGATTTATATTCAGCTGCTGGTAAACAAAGCACATTCTGCTCAAACCCATTTATTTTAGGATGCAACGACAGTAAAGCCTCTCTCTCTCTCTCTCTCTCTCTCTCTCTCTCTCTCTCTCTCTCTCTCTCTCTCTCTCTCTCTCTCTCTCTCTCTCTCTCTTAAAAAAAGGATGAATTGCACTTAAAGAGTTCATTAGTGTCAGATCTGTTGTGACCTGAGACGAGTCAGAGAGCGATTAAGTGATGCACCTTCACAGTTCATCAACCCATTACTTTACAGATTCTCCCCCGAGGATAGGAAGTAAGGAGGTGATTAGCTTAGCTTAGCATAAAGCGGAGGGTGGGGGGAGGGAGGGTGGGGGGAGGGAGGGGGGGGGGGGCATCTGCCTAGCAACACCTTTAAAGCTCACAAATAAAACGGTCCTTACTTTGTGGGCGCTAACGGAGACGCTGCACTAAAGTACTCGGCGGACGGATCAAAGGAGAACAGAAACACGAGGGAAAAGAATTATGAAACATAAAAAAGGGATGAAAACAAAGTACACATTTATATGCAAAAAATAAATTATTTATATTTATCCAGAAATAAATGAAAATGCTTATAATTATTCTTTTATCGTTCCACATTTATTTACTTATTGATTTACAGATTTGTCTCGATTTCTCTGTGAAACAGATGGACATCGTCATGGTCGTGTTCATAGAAATAATCTACAGGGAAAAGAACCACAGCAGAGAGCAGCCATACCTGAACCGGGCTCCGAGTACCTGGATACTTTAAGTACATTAATAACCGGGTACAGAGTACCTGAACACTTTAAGTACATTAATAACCGGGCACCGAGTACCTGAACACTTTAAGTACATTAATAACCGGGCTCCGAGTACCTGAAACTTTAAGTACATTAATAACCGGGCACCGAGTACCTGAATACTTTAAGTACATTAATACGGGCCCGAGTACCTGAACACTTTAAGTACATTAATAACCGGGCCCGAGTACCTGAACACTTTAAGTACATTAATAACCGGGCACCGAGTACCTGAATACTTTAAGTACATTAATCTGACAGTACTACTCAGAGTGTGGGCGTGAACACGGGATTCTGTGAGTGCTCTTGAGAGCTGACAGGGAGGCGGGCAGCGGAGGCCGGTGTGTGTGTGTGTGTGTGTGTGTGTGTGTGTGTGTGTGTGTGTGTGTCGGACAGACAAACGAGCCCGTCTCCATCCATCAGGGCTCAGCATGCTGGCACCTCGGCTGGGCGTAGGAGAGGCCTGCCGCGTGACTAACGAGCAGACACACACCGATGCTGACACGCTGGTAGGAAAAGCCTGCGCAACAGTTGTTGTGTGTGACACACACACACACACACACACACACACACACACACACACACACACACACACACACACACACTCTTTCTTTCTCTCTCATAAAAAAAACACTCAGAGGCAAGTATGCGCTCTAAAAGAAACATAATCTCTTGCTCTTTACATCTCAAACCCTCACACACACACACACACACACACACACACACACACACACACACACACTTCCTGTCACAGTGTGTATCTGTCACTGCAGTCTCCTCTGATGTCGGCACCTTCTCTCTCTCGATGAAGCCGATGGTTCCTTCTCTCTCTCTCTCTCCTCTCTCTCTCTCTCTCTCTCTCTCGCTCTCTCTCTCTCTCTGATCATTAACTCATTTATTTTTGCACATTTCCTTCACAGAGAGGAGGATATGTGCGGCGAGTGGAGTGAAACCGGATGCTCTTTGCATTCTGAGCATTCCTGGTGCACTGAGGGGGAGAACGGGGGTTTTCTGATGACCGCACATTTCTTTAGGAGGGACGCACTGATTCAGAAGCGAATCGATCAGCAGTCTGAACGCAGGAATCCTCGTGTTGTGACGTTAGAAACACAGCCAGCTCTCCACGTCACCGCTCGAGTACTGAAAGGTCAAGAGGTCACGGGTCCTGCTGTCATCGCATGTCACAGATAATATACAAGCCTCACGAGTAAAAGAGGAAACATCAGCAGATCATCACAACATGAGACCAACAAGAACATCACCTGTTAGTGATGTCATCAGGTAACGTTAGTGATGTCATCAGGTAACGTTAGTGATGTCATCATCAGGTAACGTTAGTGATGTCATCAGGTAACGTTAGTGATGTCACACATCAGGTAACGTTAGTGATGTCATCAGGTAACGTTAGTGATGTCATCAGGTAACGTTAGTGATGTCATCATCAGGTAACGTTAGTGATGTCATCAGGTAACGTTAGTGATGTCACATCAGGTAACGTTAGTGATGTCATCAGGTAACGTTAGTGATGTCACATCTATCACATGAAATATAATAGTTTAAAGGTTTTACAACTGTGCCGCTCCAGAACGAATATTTGTTGACGTCCAAAAATAAATCAATAAATGTGGATTATTTTCTTAATTAATCGTCTTAATTTTCCTCACAACATAATCAAAAAGAACCAGCGTACCAGTGTCGATGAAATACAGATTCAGAGGGCTCGTTATTGCAACAGGTGAGAGGTTTTCCCCGACTCCTAAATATGCGCTTTGACTTCATTTCTGAGGAAAAGAAAAATGTTTACTCCGCAAACATCCTGAGTGAAGCTGCATCTTCTGTCTTTGCATGCTTTGCATATCTCTCCATTTTCTTCATTTTAAATCAGGGTGCATGATTCTGCCTCCCGGTGACCCCGACCCTCGGACCCTCGGACCCTCGGACCCTCGGTGCCGTGTTACGCTCTCCCGGTGAAGACGTTAAACAAAACACACACATTACCTTTAATAGGTACCCACTCTGTACCTATTCATGCAAACACCGGAACACGTCGTGACAGTGTTTATACACAGATACACACACAAGCATCTCTTTCTCCATTCATCCCGTCTAATGGGCCCTCAGCATGTTTCCACTGGGTGCGAGCCAACATCCTCCTCCATACCTGGAAGTAACTCTGGACCTAAACACAGAGACTCTTTTATGTGCTCAGGTGTCTCCGATGTCACCGTGTTCTCAGGGAACAAAGTGCAGTCTCTTCAGGACGCCTTTCATGTGCTTCAGGTCTGAGAGCCGTGGGCTGGAGGAGGGGAATCGATGCAGCCAGAGTTTGAATAATCTAGTTTCATTAACACTCTCATCGCTCACGTGTTCGTAAAGAGCAACAGTTACTACTCCCTCAGTTCCTCGATGGACATCTCATCGACCAATCAAACCACCGCATCGATCCATCAGTCGCTGCATTGTCTTTAAAAATAACGTTGAATCCTCCACTTCTGTATTCAACCGTAGGCCGCGTGTAGGAAGTGGACGTAGGCATGGGGACGTCACCATGTTGTTGTTTCACAACCAGTAAACAGGAAGTGACCGTATGTGGACTGAGGAGGACGTAGAGACCTGTCAATCACCCTGTAGCCCCGCCCCTAAAGCATCCCCTGCTTTATGGTCTGTCTGACTCTAAATGGACCATAATTTACTAAATGAACATCATGCTGTATTGAAGAAGACTTGAAACTAGAGATTGAGACATAAACTCATGTTTACAATGTTTACTGAGGGAATAAATCAAGAGAGAAGTAGAGTCATTTTCTATAGACTTCTATACAACCAGAGGAGTCGCCCCCTGGTGGTCAGGAGAGAGAATGCAGCTTTAACACATGAAGCTTTGACTTCTATACAACCAGAGGAGTCGCCCCTGGTGGTCAGGAGAGAGAATGCAGCTTTAACACATGAAGCTTTGACTTCTATACAACCAGAGGAGTCGCCCCCTGGTGGTCAGGAGAGATGCAGCTTTAAGACTGTATTCAACACAGCAGCCAGCCTAATGTTCAGAGGTATTTTCTGATGATCAGCAATTTCTAAATGTGTAAAATAATCTCATTCTTTTACACATTAACACTCTCCACACACATTTGCAAATAGTTTGTCTCCAATAATGTCGCCGTACACCCCCTCACCTCCCCCCCTCCCACTTCACGCTCTCAAGCACCGACGGTTATTTACACCTTCGCTACCGAGAGAGAAAAGTTGTTATCCGCAGAACCACAAGGGGCCACTTGTCGGTGAAAGTTGTTTGAAGCGTTTGATGAGGACAGTCTGTCTTGTAAAAAAACCCGAATCCTCGTCAGCGTGACCGCTGCTCAAATACAGCTGAAGTGTGATTCCCTCTGAAGCTGACAGTTAATGCGTCACAGACGCTGAACAAATCCGTGTGTTTAAAAAGGATGAAAACCGGACCGAGGTCGATCGCTAGGAGACTAAGTGTGTATCCGCCTCACGGTGGACGAGCTACCTGTCGATGGACCAGAACGGGCCCGGGATCAATGGATGACGCACTCGAACCGCGTGACTGAATCAGTCTCTCTCACACACACACACACACACACACACACGCGCACACACACACACATTCACATGTGGTAGGAGATACACACACACACACACACACACACACACACACACACATTCACATGTGGTAGGAGATACACACACACACACACACACACATTCACATGTGGTAGGAGATACACACACACACACGCACACACAAAGTATATTATTTAGAAAAGTTTCCTTTGATCGTTTAATTAGTAGGCTGTTATGTAGAAACGTGTGTGTGTGTGTGTGTGTGTGTGTGTGTGTGTGTGTGTGTGTGTGTGTGTGTGTGTGTGTAGCCATGCGATATAAACGTGTGTATACGTTTATATGTGTTTCTATTGCAAAAAAAACAAGTGTCTTATGAATCTGTGTCTTTTTGCATCTTTCTGTATATATATATATATATATATATATATATATATATATATATATAAATATGTATAATTTGTTTTCTTATTTTAACGCAAACAATGACGATGTTTTTTCGAACCCCTTTCACAACTTTAATCCCACAAACCTTCACTTGAGTGTCGAGTGACTAACTGGAATAATAATAATAATAATAATAATAATAATAATAATAATCATAGTAATAATAATAATAATAATAAATTAATGCAGAACGTGACTTTCACAGAAGAACGAGCAGCGTTACGTTAGAGTTTGTTCACTGTGGAGACTTTCATCTTTCATCAAAACTAAAACACATTAAAAAGTTATTGCGTAAGAAACCCAATTAAAATCTGAACTTCAAAGTTTCCCTCCAGCGGTTCATGAACATTATGGAATAAACTTGGTTGAATCTGTTTAGATCAAAGATTTAAAACAGGAAGTTAGTGACAAATGAGGAATAAATCCATTAACTCACACCAAAACTGAAATATAACTAAAATAACTAAATATATAAATAACTAAATATATAAATACATAACTAATTATATGTTTAACTTAATGAATAAATCATAGCGAGACCAACGTCATTAGCAGACACCTGTTGACACTGTGGATAAATTAATATATAAATGACTAAATACAACCGTGAATAGGGAAATAAATGTCTCTAGTTTCAAGTCTTCTTCAATACAGCATGATGTTCATTTAGTAAATTATGGTCCATTTAGAGTCAAACAGACCATAAAGCAGGGGATGCTTTAGGGGCGGGGCTACAAATTGATTGACAGGTCTCTACGTCCTCCTCAGTCCATATACGGTCACTTCCCGTTCACCGGTTGCAATAAAACGGCCGTAATCCAAGATCCAGTCCCCAAACCAACGGGTGACGTCACCATGACGACGTATTTTACGCCCGATCTGGTGTTGTGTAACTTTACAGGTAGTTGTGATAAAAAATGAAGACAGAGTTTGAAAATGCTTGTTGGGTGAGCAAGGGCTCCAGAAGTAGGGAGGGTGGGTGGGGGGGTGAGGGAGGGTGGGGGGGTGAGGAAGGGGCCAGTGGCCCTCCTGCTTTATGCAACACGCCCAAATTTGGCGTTATGGGAAGTTGTGAATCTGTTTATGGAACTGAATGACGAGGTGAGAGAGTCTGACGAGGACACCTGCAGCTTCCTCAGGTTGGTACTCCACGGAGAGCCTCTGCTTCTCCTGAATGTAGGAAACGAATACTTTGCTTCCACACAAGCTATTAAAACATTATGAAATGAACAAAGCTCCGATGCAGCGAGTTTGTTTTGGACTACGTGGTCAGAAAACACTCGAGAGACTTTGCGCTCTTGTTCTTTTAATTGAGGTCAATTATTCTTCTCCAAGCTAAAACGGAACATTATCGTTAATGCAGAGTACGTAGACACAACTACGGCAGGCCACTCAGACACTGAATTGTTGTTTTTGGCAAAATCACACAGCAACACACATGAGAATGTAAAGTGCTGGAAAAACTGGAGAAAAAAAAAAAAGAAAAATCACTGGAAAGTATGCAAATGTCAGTGAAACGTACTTTTCTGTGAGTTAAAGCTCCGTTAAGATCCAGATCCCAGAGCGTCCTAACTCTTCTTCCTGACACGGGATCTGGTGCTCATTCAACACATACATGTTGAACTAAGACAGTTGCATCGCAGCGTGAGATCTGAGTCGACATTAAACTGCACTGATTTTCATCTGAATCCTTAAAATTACTTTTTTTCTGCATCAAGAAAAGGACAAAAAACTAAAACAAACAGACCTGTTCTTTCTGCCAGTGTTCCCTCCATCTGAGGTTTCTTTATCTCACTTAAACAGTTTATTTAAGGCTGCGGTTGCGAGCAGATGTAACGACTTAACCTCCGTGACCTCAGCTGTCCCGCCTGAGCAAATAAAACCTCAGCATCCGGCTTGGCGGCCCCTCCTCCGACAGCTCCACTTCCTCCTTCTCACAGCGCTCCTCTTCCAAACGGGGAAAGGGAGGCGGCGTCTCATCACCACAGCGGTCGGCGTGCAGCCGAAACACATCGATTCATGTGTATTCATTCGTACATAAAGTGTGTATTCTGTGGAAAAATCCCAGCTGTGTGAATGCAGAGCCAACGCCAAGTGTCATAACTGTCACATGTTCATATAAATGAACGTAAATGTATCACAACATAGACGCACTGAGTCTGAAATCAAGTCACAGCACAGCAACCGCCTACGCTGTTTGATTGTACAGGTTATCGCTCAGACGTGTAGAAGTGTCTTAAAACATGCATTCTCTCATGTCCACCAGGGGGCGACTCCTTTGGTTGTATAGAAGTCAAAGCTTCATGTGTTAAAGCTGCATTCTCTCTCCTGACCACCAGGGGGCGACTCATCTGGTTGTATAGAAGTCAAAGCTTCATGTGCTAAAGCTGCATTCTCTCTCCTGACCACCAGGGGGCGACTCCTCTGGTTGTATAGAAGTCAAAGCTTCATGTGTTAAAGCTGCATTCTCTCCCCTGACCACCAGGGGGCGACTCCTCTGGTTGTATAGAAGTCAAAGCTTCATGTGTTAAAGCTGCATTATCTCTCCTGACCACCAGGGGGCGACTCCTCTGGTTGTATAGAAGTCAAAGCTTCATGTGTTAAAGCTGCATTCTCTCTCCTGACCACCAGGGGCGACTCCTCTGGTTGTATAGAAGTCAAAGCTTCATGTGTTAAAGCTGCATTCTCTCTCCTGACCACCAGGGGGCGACTCTTCTGGTTGTATAGAAGTCTATAGAAAATTACTCTACTTCTCTCTTGATTTATTCCCTCAGTAAACATTGTAAACATGAGTTTATGTCTCAATCTCTAGTTTCAAGTCTTCTTCAATACAGCATGATGTTCATTTAGTAAATTATGGTCCATTTAGAGTCAAACAGACTAGACAAACAGGCTACAAGGTGATTGACAGGTCTCTACCAGAGACGTATACGATGTCTCTACGTCCTCCTCACTTCCTGTTCACTGGTTGCAAAAAAACCAACATGGCGACGGCCGCGATCCAACATGGCCGAACTCGAGGCTTCAAAACATCAGTCCACAAAACAAAAAGGTGGCGTCACCATGACTACGTCCACTTCTTACATACATCTGTGCGTGTGGCGCAGAAACAGCTAAACTAAAAGGTGCAAAACAGAAAACAGGATCACGCAGATTACAACCGACGAGGAAGAAACCGTTGTGGGATGAACGCCCGTTGACGAGCAGCTATCGGATCACAAACACAGCGCCGGGCTGAAAGAACAGCAGATCCTGCTGGTTTAACAAACACAAACCAGGAGAGCTCGGCCCCAGTGTTTGCAATAATCTGCAAACCGGTTAAGTGAAACTGCACGAAGACAGATGGAACTGGGTTGTTTGTTTTTAATCAGAAGTCTTGGCCATGATGGAGTTATTTCACAGCAGAGAAACCAATCTGTGTTCGGCTGACGGCTGTTTCCAGTTAAACAACTGAAACATGTCCCCGCGGGACTTTTTCCCCCCGAACCGGTGATGAAGGACTCTGACGCGGCTCACAGCAGTAGCAGCCGATATCACATTCAACCTTTTCAGCTAAGAGCGCGTTGACCTTCTCTGAGAGACCCCTGAATCTGCTGGAGCTCCCAGTGTTACGCCGAGATGAGGAGGAGATGAGGAGGAGATGAGGAGGACATGAGGAGGACATGAGGAGGAGATGAGGAGGACATGAGGAGGAGATGAGGAGGAGATGAGGAGGAGATGAGGAGGACATGAGGAGGACATGAGGAGGAGATGAGGAGGACATGAGGAGGAGATGAGGAGGAGATGAGGAGGACATGAGGAGGAGATGAGGAGGACATGAGGAGGACATGAGGAGGAGATGAGGAGGACATGAGGAGGACATGAGGAGGAGATGAGGAGGACATGAGGCCTCACACACGCCTCCGGTTCACCGACTCGGGGTGAAACATATTGCAATTAAATCTGCAAACACCTTCAGACACCGGCACCCGGAGCCACTGAATCGTGGCTGCGGGGTTTTTCTGCCGGAGCAACAGGTGATTGATCTCTCAGCCATGAGTCAGTCAATCAACAGGTGAAGGGAATCAGATCAATAATAGTCACAGCCGGCAACATCAAAAACAGAGAGGAAAAGAAAGACGGTCAACAATGAGTTCATATGAATATCTGTGCATTTACTTTAAATATGTAAGAGAGGAAATAAGAATATGATGTAACCTTTTCCCTTGAAAAAACAAATCTGCATACAGCTTGTGTCGTGCGTGTGTGTGTGTGTGTGTGTGTGTGTGTGTGTGTGTGTGTGTGTGCGTGTGTGTGTGCGTGTGTGTGTGCGTGTGTGTGCGCGCATCAACTGGCCATCATCATCAACAACCGACAATATGAACTCAAATCTGTAATATTTTCCAGAAAGCAGTGGCGTGTTTCTACTTTATTCCTTCTTAAATAAAAGGAGTATTTATTTCTATCGCTCGACTTTCTGTATACGTTCAGCCTTCAAACGTGGTAAAACTCTTTAAAGTGTGTTTCCTCTGATTAGAAGTACTCACACAAAGGCGTGGTAGACGAACGCCCACTCCCGCGGTCTCTCCAGCACGTTGTAGAGGTAGTTCTGGAGCCGCCGGTAGCTCGCGTTCCTGCGGCCGCTCTGCGCGCTGTAGGTCAGCGGCTTCCCGAGCAGGCTGAGGCGGGCGCCCTGCTTCCGCTCCGCTCCCGCCGCACCTGCCGCGGCCGGGGACAGGAGCCCGTCTCCGGCCCGCGCCACGTTGTTCATCGTCCTCCGGCCGGACTCCACATCCTTCGGTCCCGTGGAGGTCTTCAGCCAGAGCCCCGCGCCGCTGCTCTCGTCGCCGGCGTGGCTTCGCGGCATGGCATCCCCACCAGCGCGCTGCGCTGGGAGACCGGCAGACATTCACATGGAGCACAAGTGCTCTCGCGCCAGAGGGGTGTTTGGCTACTCGGACTTTCACTGCACATAAACAAACACAGCGCGGCGGGTGAAGAGTTAAATCATCTGGTCCGCTCTCAGCCCGCAGACCCGGTCTGAGCTGATCCACAGTCCGGTTTGGACACTTTGGCCAATCTGCGCAAGTCTGGAGAAGAGAGGGGTTATGAAGGAGTGGATCCATGGAGACGTTTAGCTGGAGGGCTCCCACCCACCCACGCGCTCTCTCTCTTTCCAACTCACTCGCCGTCTTGCTTCTTTCTGTCAGAAGTGTGTGGAGCCCTGCCGGTGGTGCCCCGAACCACGCGCCTCTTTTACGCATCCCACGGAGCAGAGAGCAGCTCCACCAGCTCCACCAGCTCCACCAGCTCAGTACAGGCGATCTAGACATTTTAAGTAACGGCTTTATGTATTATTATTTTTTTTACATTTGAATAATACATGTTAATTGAAGAATACGTCAAAAGACACCAAACGCACCGATGACGCAGGCGAGGACTTTGCCCGATGGCCCCGAAACAATCCGGGCCGATCATTTAGATTTTTTGAATTATCAACATTCATCAATAGAATACTTTGAAGTACTTCAAGATGGAAAACAATGTATTTCCTTTTAGCGTTTCAAGTCAGACTTAAGGGAACTGGACCGTTACTGATATGAATTATCACGAGATGGTGATATGATCTTATTTCCCGGTCATAAACTTTGTCACTACATCGGTTGAAGACTGAACATCACCTTGACCAGTGACCACGTGACCCATAGAGAGCCTCTACAGTTTCATTTAATACACGTAAAGAAATACACATTCATGTACATTCAAGGTGTTTATTTGTGGCAGATTTGACTTAACTAACTTTCCTTAATTGATTTCTTTGAACCACATACATCTGACTGGCTGCCTCAGTGATGACGATGATGATGATGATGATGATGATGATGATGATATTATGTCCTAATCAACAACACTGTAAAACTGAATTATTTAAAAAGATGTTGCATTTCTGTTTTTTGCAGAGAAGTTTATTTTCTTTGGATTGGAACTTTTCACACTCCAGCAAAAAAATACAAACACATCATAACCTACTGAACTTTTTAACCAATACATGTATATTTGTTTTGTGTGTTTTTTCCTGTTGTGATCAAAGCACGACATCTAGTGGTCAAACATCAACATTACAGGAGTTATATGGATATCTGGATTTATCATCTTGAGAGGAACTTTTATTTCCTAAATAGATTTAGTCCATATTGTATTAGGTCTATATTATTATATGAATCTATAGTGTTACATTGGCCAGTTGGACTTTTAGTATTCAGATACACTCATATTGTTACCCGGGATGACTACAGCTTCACAACGTTTATTAAAAAAAAGTCTAAAGATGTCTTTTTGTCTCATATCTCACATCACTTGGGCTGTTACAGGAACTATTAATGCATTCATACAATAATAAAACAGGCATAGATTAGTCCATATTTGGTGGCATGAAATAAATTGGACCACAATCTCATAATATAACATGACGTTTTTTGTTTTACCTCAACAGTTTAAATCGAGTAAAATAAAAAAAGGGCAACAGTGCCACCAAGCGGTGACATTAGAAAGTTGCAACACACATTGAATCTATAGGTTCAAAAGATAATATAAGATAAATTACAACAGAATAATAGCAAAAAACAATAGAATAAGAATATATTATTAAGTGCAAGAAAAATAATACTGACACCATTGCAACACAGAAGAGTAAGGTAAATAAATAAAGTGTTAAAAAAAAAATCTTATTGTCGCTTGTTGTCGCTTGTTGTCTCTTGTTGTCGCTTGTTGTCTCTTGTTGTCTCTTGTTGTCGCCTGTTGTCGCTTGTCTCTTGTCTCTTGTTGTTGCTTGTTGTCTCTTGTCTCTTGTCTCTTGTTGTCGCCTGTTGTCGCTTGTCTCTTGTCTCTTGTTGTCTCTTGTTGTCTCTTGTCTCTTGTTGTCGCTTGTTGTCTCTTGTCTCTTGTTGTCTCTTGTTGTCTCTTGTCGTCTCATGTTGTTCGCTTGTTGTCTCTTGTTGTCTCTTGTCATCTCTTCTTGTCGCTTGTTGTCTCTTGTCTCTTGTTGTCTCTTGTTGTCTCTTGTCGTCTCATGTTGTTCGCTTGTTGTCTCTTGTTGTCTCTTGTCTCTTGTTGTCTCTTGTTGTCTCTTGTCTCTTGTTGTCTCTTGTCTCTTGTTGTCTCTTGTTGTCTCTTGTCGTCTCATGTTGTCGCTTGTTGTCTCTTGTTGTCTCTTGTTGTCTCTTGTCTCTTGTTGTCTCTTGTCTCTTGTTGTCTCTTGTCTCTTGTTGTCTCTTGTTGTCTCTTGTCTCTTGTTGTCTCTTGTCTCTTGTTGTCTCTTGTTGTCTCTTGTCGTCTCATGTTGTCGCTTGTTGTCTCTTGTTGTCTCTTGTTGTCTCTTGTCTCTTGTTGTCTCTTGTCTCTTGTTGTCTCTTGTCTCTTGTTGTCTCTTGTTGTCTCTTGTCTCTTGTTGTCTCTTGTCTCTTGTTGTCTCTTGTTGTCTCTTGTCGTCTCATGTTGTTCGCTTGTTGTCTCTTGTTGTCTCTTGTTGTCTCTTGTCTCTTGTTGTCTCTTGTCTCTTGTTGTCTCTTGTCTCTTGTTGTCTCTTGTTGTCTCTTGTCTCTTGTTGTCTCTTGTCTCTTGTTGTCTCTTGTTGTCTCTTGTCGTCTCATGTTGTTCGCTTGTCGTCTCTTGTTGTCGTGTCGTCTCTTGTCGTCTCTTGTTGTCGCTTGTTGTCACTTGTCGCTTGTTGTCTCTTGTCTCTTGTTGTCTCTTGTTGTCGCCTGTCGTCTCATGTAGTCGCTTGTCGTCTCTTGTCGTCTCTTGTTGTCTCTTGTCGTCTCTTGTCATCGTTTGTTGTCTCTTGTCGTCTCATGTAGTCGCTTGTCGTCTCTTATTGTCGTTTGTCGTCTCTTGTTGTCGCTTGTTGTCACTTGTCGCTTGTTGTCTCTTGTCTCTTGTTGTCTCTTGTTGTCGCCTGTCGTCTCATGTAGTCGCTTGTCGTCTCTTGTCGTCTCTTGACGTCTCTTGTCGTCTCTCATTGTCGTTTGTCGTCTCTTGTTGGCGTTTGTTGTCTCTTGTCGTCTCTTGTCGTCGTTTGTTGTCTCTTGTTGTTTCTTGTTGTCGCCTGTCGTCGCTTGTTGTCTCTTGTTGTCTCTTGTCGTCTCTTGTTGTCGCTTGTTGTCTCTTATTGTCGCCTGTCGTCTCATGTCGTCGCTTGTTGTCTCTTGTTGTCTCTTGTTGTCGCTTGTTGTCTCTTGTTGTCTCTTGTCGTCGCTTGTTGTCGTTTGTTGTCTCTTGTTGTCTCTTGTTGTCTCTTGTTGTTTCTTGTTGTCGCTTGTTGTCTCTTGTTGTCTCTTGTCGTCGCTTGTTGTCTCTTGTTGTCTCTTGTCGTCGCTTGTTGTCTCTTGTTGTCTCTTGTTGTCTCTTGTTGTCGCTTGTTGTCTCTTGTTGTCTCTTGTCGTCGCTTGTTGTCGTTTGTTGTCTCTTGTCTCTTGTTGTCTCTTGTTGTCTCTTGTCGTCGCTTGTTGTCGTTTGTTGTCTCTTGTTGTCTCTTGTTGTCTCTTGTTGTTTCTTGTTGTCGCCTGTCGTCGCTTGTAATCGTTTATGGAAAGTCTGAACATTTGTGGAAATTGATGACATTTGTGGTAAGTCATAACTTTTGTGAAAAGTCAAAAAATTTGTGAAACGTCGAAACATTTGGGAAAAGTTGTAAATTTGAGAAAATGGATGACATTTGTGGAAAGTCATGAATTTTGTGGAAAGTCATGACATTTGTGAAAAGTAGAAACATTTTTCGAAAGTCAGGATTTTTGTGAAAAATCAGAAAATTTGGGAAACTTTGGAAAATTTGTGGAAAGTCAGGACATTTGTGTAAATTTATGACATTTCTAGAAAGTCATGACATTTTTGAAAAGTCAGAACATTTGTGAAAATGTATGACATTTGAGGAAAGTGAGGACTTTTGTGAAAAGTCGGAACATTTGTGAAAATTTGACATTTGTGGAATGTGAGTACATTTGTAAAAAATTTGGAAAATTTGGAAAAATTTAGGAGATTTGTGGAAAGTCATGACATTTGTGGAAAGTGAGGACATTTGTGAAAAGTGGGAAAATTTGTGAAAAGTCGGGAAAATTGTAAAATTTGATGACATTTGTGGAAAGTCATGACATTTGGGGAAAGTGAGGACATTTGTGAAAAGTAGAAACATTTGTCGAAAGTCAGGATTTTTGTGAAAAATCAGAAGATTTGGGAAAATTTGGAAAATTTGTGGAAAGTCAGGACATTTGTGAAAATGTATGACATTTGTGGAAAGTCAGAAAATTTGTAAAAATTTAGGAGATTTGAGGAAAGTGAGGACTTTTGTGAAAAGTCGGAACATTTGTGACATTTGTGGAAAGTCAGGAAAATTGTGAGAATTTATGACATTTGTCGTATCTTGTCGTCTCATGTCGTATCTTGTCGTCTCTTGTCGTCTCTTGTCTTCTCATGTCGTATCTTGTCGTCTCTTGTCGTCTCTTGTCCTCTCATGTCGTCTCTTGTCGTCTCTTGTCGTCTCTTGTCGTCTCTTGTCCTCTCTTGTCGTCTCTTGTCGTCTTGTCGTCTCTTGTCGTCTCTTGTCCTCTCATGTCGTCTCATGTCGTCTCTTGTCGTCTCTTGTCGTATCATGTCGTCTCTTGTCGTCTCCTCTTGTCCTCTCATGCCCTCTCTATTCGTCTCTTGTCGTCTCTTCCTCTCATGTGTCTCTTGTGTCTCTTGTCGTCTCTTGTCGTCTCTTGTCGTCTCATGTCGTCTCTTGTCGTCTCTTGTCGTCTCTTGTCCTCTCATGTCGTCTCTTGTCGTCTCTTGTCCTCTCATGTCGTCTCATGTCGTCTCTTGTCGTCTCATGTCGTCTCATGTCGTCTCTTGTCGTCTCTTGTCGTATCTTGTCCTCTCATGTCGTCTCTTGTCGTCTCTTGTCCTCTCATGTCGTCTCATGTCGTCTCTTGTCGTCTCATGTCGTCTCATGTCGTCTCTTGTCGTCTCTTGTCGTATCTTGTCCTCTCATGTCGTCTCTTGTCGTCTCTTGTCCTCTCATGTCGTCTCTTGTCGTCTCTTGTCGTCTCATGTCGTCTCATGTCGTCTCTTGTCGTCTCTTGTCCTCTCATGTCCGCTCTCTTGTCAGTCTCTTGTGAGTTCTTGTCCTCATGTCGTATCTTGTCGTCTCTTGTAGTCTCTTGTGTCGTCTCTTGTCCTTCATGAGTCTCTTGTCGCTCCCCAGTCTCTTGTGCGTCTCTTGTCCCTGTCTCTTGTCGTCTCTTATCAGATCTCAGCTCATCCCTATGTCGTCTCTTCTCTCGTCTCTTGTAGTATCTTGACTCGCATCTTTTGTCCTCTCATGTAGATCTCTTGTAGATCTTGTCGCCTTCTCGTCTCTTGTCTTCTCATGTCGCCTCTGTCGCCTCTTATCGCCTTGTCGCCTCTTGATCGCTCTTGTCCTCTCATGTCAGATCTTGTCCCCCCCCACCCCGCTCTCTGTCGCTCTTGTCCTCTCATGTCGCCTTGTCCCTTCATCGTGTCATATCTTGTCGTCTCTTGTCGTCTCTTGTCCTCTCACCCCCCCCACCCCCTGTCGTCTCTTGTCGTCTCTTGTCGTCTCTTGTCCTCTCATGTCGTCTCTTGTCGTCTCATGTCCTCATGTCGTCTCTTGTCGTCTCTTGTCGCCTCTCATGTCGCTCTTGTCGTCTCTTGTCGTCTCATGTCGTCTCTTGTCGTCT
>JACSYO010000463.1:5000-25000 GCA_016806645.1 Ophiodon elongatus
AAAAATCGCAATATTTTGAGAATCAATCAGCAATACGGATGTTAATGATTGTACGGTTAAATTATGAATATGTATCTGAGCTGGTCCCGACCTGCAGACGACTGATGTTCTGAATGTAACGTGTTTATTGTGTTTATTGTGTTTGTTGGTGTTTTGTTCTGTTTCTTCTTCATGTGTATTTATTCTGCCGAGTGTCGCAGGCGGTTTAGATATTTATTCACGGATCAAACCTTTAATAAAAGTTATAAAAATCAAAAAGATGTCTGTGTTTTGACACGTCGTTGAGCTTATATGTATATTCTATATATGAATAAAAAGCAACAGCACAGATAAAATGTCTATTAACAAGTGTATAATTTATTTAGATTACAGTGACTGTGCATGATCATATGTACATGTTTAAGTTTAGTTATTTAATGATATATATCTAAAGATTAATGTATAAAAACTCTGTCCTTTTGAGTGTTAGTGGTTGTAAATTATTAAATTATATAATATTGTTATAGTCTCTCCAATGTCATCCTTCTTGTAGTTTTACTTTTATATAGTTATACATATTTTTACAATTTTAATTAAAAAAAGAATTTAAATAATTAACAACAAAATATAAGAAAATTAAATGGAAGATAATTTATGACTTATTTGTCACACACTTGTAGATATGCAGCTTTAATAAGTAAATGGATAACATATTTTAAAACAATTTGATTCTACTGGTAAAATATTTCTCTTTCTGTTTATGATTTAATTTAAAAAATAATGTAAAAACACTTTTGTAAGACAAAATATTTATTGTGATTATTTTACTTTCTAATTTAAATTATCTGCTTTAATCAGTAAGCTTGTTGTAAAACAAAGTCAGCATAGTTTGCCATATTTTAATAAAAAATACATTAAATTTGCTCGAGTTATAGTACAGTATGCCATAAAAATAGAAAAAAGTGGAATTTGTTTTTTATTTTAAAATGTTTTTGTTAGTCGTACAGTATGCCATACTGATTAATTATTATTAATTAATAGATTTTTATTAAATTTATAAAAATATATATTTATAGTTTTTATTGTTTTTAAATAGAAATCATAGTCCCCAAAAAATATTTAAAAAATAAATGATGGTATACTGTACTTTTTGATGATAGAATGTACATTATGCCATTTAAAAAAGATCACATACTTTTTAATTTAAAAAAGTATAGTATACTGTACAAAAATATAATTTAATATACTGTACAAAAATCAATATTTTTAATATACTGTAATATAATTTAATATACTGTAGTTTTCTTTATTTTTTAAAGTACAAAGTTTGTATATTTTTACTGTACTTTTTCAATTAAAAACTACAGTATATAAAATACACAAATCTTTATATACTGTACGTTTTTTGTGATTTTCTCAACAAAAACATTTTAAATAATAAAAATATATATTTCTACCTTTTTTTTTATTTTATTTTGCATACTGTATGATGATTATTTTTTAAATAAACAATAAATATAAGAAATATCTTGGCACAGTATCCCTAAAAAAGAAATATCTATTTACGCTGTTATATGAAGTTATATCTCATCAGGGATTGAACCAACATCCTCATGGGTTCAGACCAGAACTCCATCACTCTGAGCTACAGTTATGGACACCAAAGTGTCTCTTCGTGGTTTTGGACTCAAAAAGTTGCTGCAGCTTATGAGATTTGAACACACAACCTCCTGTCTCATAACCAAAGTCTTACTTTTGTAGTAAGTGTTCAATCCCCACAGTCTGCATTTAATTTTGCAAGTCCAACACAATACGTGAAGATGTCAACAACTCCATAAATTAGTGTCAGGTGTCTGAGACCATAGCAAAGTGGGATTGAAGGATGGTCTGAAGACCCAAGGGTTGTTGGTTCAATCCTTGCAAGAAGCTACTTTTTAAGTGCAAATGTTAAAGTCAAATAAACTAAGAGTGTTCAAGATTTGAACCAACAACCCTCAGATCTTCAGACCAGCCTTCCATCCCTCTGCACTATGGTCTCAGATGGTTGACTATGAATTTGAGGAGTACTTGACATATTCACTCATTGTGTTGGACTTGTAAAATTAAATGCATACAGTGGGAATTGAACACCCAACCTTGTGGATACCAACCAGTCATCCACCAGCCTGAGCTATTCCATCAGAGACGCTGTTGTTGTCGGTCTTTTGGTATTCATAATCAAACACACAACCTCAAACACTTAGATGTAACTTGTTGAGTCCAAAACCACGAGTTAGAAAGTCAAACCTCTACGAAGAGACACTTCAACGTCTGTGACTATAGCTTAGAGTGATGGAGTTGTGGTCTGAAGCCAGGAGGTTGTTGGTTCAATCCCTGATGAGGTCGAACTTATTTATTTTTTTAATCAGGTCCAACACCAAAGATATTGAAGTCAAATTGACCAAGAGTAGAGATCTCCATGTACTTGCGCTGGTGGCGCGGCAGGTTGGTCCTCGACACGAAAGGCGCCCGTGTCGGGTTCAAGACCTGCTCGTCACCAGTGTATGTGCAACCATAAACAACTTAGGAATAAACAACTTAGGAAAAATAAAATAGCTGCGTAAACAAAATAAAATAGCTGCGTAAACTAAATAGCTGCGATACCTAAAGGCAGATAATGAAGTAAAGACCAGGTGGACATAGAGTTGCAGATCTAACACCTCCACAAAAAGGATGCACCACTGTGCTAAGGCTACACAACAGCCTGCAAAGAGATACGGAAAAGGAATAAGACTAAGCAATAATTAAATGTTTTTAATAAAAAGTACAGTATGATTTTTTTTTTGTACAGGTACAAAATGTTCCATGGAATGGGGAAAGGAATGCTATACTGTACTTTTTAATTTAGAAAAGCATGGTATACTGTACAAAATTTTAAAATGTTTTACTGTACAATTTCTTTTATATATATACTGTACTTTTTTATTTCAAAAAGTATGGTATACTGTACAAAATATTTTAATTTATTTTAAAATTAATTTTAATTTTCTTTTACAGTACATAAAAAATGTATACTGTACAAAAATATAAATAAAAATAATTTAACAATCCTCACCTTAAAAAATAAATATTGCATACTGTACTTTAATTTTTAAATAATAAAAATATATATTCCTACCTTTTTTGAATTCTTTGCATACTGTACTATGACTTTTTATTATATATTTTGGAGGCATATTAAGCTCGGGGTCCTCAACGTAGCGAGCTAGTATTAAGCTAAAAAAAAAAGTAAAAACAAAAATCATAGTGTAATATGAAGAAGAAATGTGTATGTCATAACCCTAATATTACATAATAAGTACCAGCTTCTCTCCTCAACCTCCAGATATGTAGTTTTTTTTTGTGTTTTTCTGTTGTACAATAACAAATAAAATAACCTTGCATGTACTGGTTGATTTAAAGCATCTTTCTGCTGTAATAATAATTTAAGTGCAACACAAAATGACTTTAGGTTCAGGTTTAATTCTGAAATATCAGCCTCAGCTGCACACACATTAAACAAACTCTGGGCATGAAGAGGTTGAATTGCATTTGAAACTCAAAGCTAATGATAGTTCCTTAAATAAAAAAGCTTAGCTTAACACACACATTTAGTCTA
Organism: Ophiodon elongatus; assembly: GCA_016806645.1. Taxonomy (NCBI): domain Eukaryota; kingdom Metazoa; phylum Chordata; class Actinopteri; order Perciformes; family Hexagrammidae; genus Ophiodon; species Ophiodon elongatus. Next base: position 8,617 of record JACSYO010000463.1, read on the forward strand.
AAGATGTTTAAATCTTAACAGTTTAAAATTGTAAAATCCTGATTTTAGCTCCCAGTTTGACAGAAGATTATATAAACAGGCAGAATCACATTCTAGAAGGCAACTGTTTCACAGTTGGGATTATTAATCGGAGTTCACGGTTCACGGTTCACATTCCACAAAAAGATATATATATGTACACATGAAATATACGAAAATCTGGTGTAAATGAGGCGTTAGTATTGGTGACTAACCTATATTCAAGGTATTTCCAACACCACTAAGATCGTATCGCATGAAAGAAAGAAGAAAGTTCAGTTTGAAGACGAGGACCAAGTGAAGAACCTCCCTCAGTTCTGGTCTGAAAACTCTGCACTCATCTGGGGGGAGAGAGGAGAAGGACAACAGCTTATTCTCCAGCTTATTCCCTTAAAGAGGTACCAAAGGCACAGAGACACAAAGCTGAGCAACTTGTACCGACAAGCAAAGTACTGCTAACAAGGTTAAAAGAGATAAAAGAGATAGTTGTGATGTTTTAAATTGGGAGAAGGAGAACCAGCAATGGACTCCTGTGGTAAAGAGGTGACAATATTCTGAATATAGCGTACATTAGGTGCCATCATGCATGCACGGTACCTCGTACAACCACACTTCTAAACATCACTTTAAGTGCAGAGCAACAGATTAAAGCTGCGTCTACCTGAACGTCAAACTCTTCAAACTCAGAAATCAGATTGTTGGCCTGAAAGCAGAGCGAGGAGACAGAAGAACAGACAGAACCCGGTTTACATTTACTTCCTGGTCATCGATGTTAATTGAAGCTACACTGGAAGCAGCTCTAATCCCATTCTCATAATCAGCGGCCTGCGAGCAGGAAGCGGTTCTCACCACGGCGTCGATGTCTCGGGGGCTGACGTACTGCGACAGCACCTTGTAGTCGTCGGGGGACATCGGCATCATGTTGTCGTGCAGCCTGGACGGATGTCTGGACAGAGGAACATCGATGCTCACACGATCGCTCGAGAACCAAACGTTAATCATCGTGAATGCCTGCTTACACTTCTGAGACGGATATGAGCTCCGTCTTCATGTAGCCGCTCTTCTCCGGACCGTTCTCCACGTCCATGGGCTCTGGAGCTGGAAGTCAGGCCAACGGATCAAAAGGTTAAAAGGGTTGAGGACTTACTCTCTGAGGGGTTGAGGACTTACTCTCTAAAAGTTTGGGGACTTACTCTCTAAAGGTTTGGGGTAGTACTTCCCGAAGGCCTTGTCTTTTGGGATGTTGGGGTAGAGGAAGCGGAGCGGGTTCTCCGGGATGTTCTCCGCCGCCATCACCTTGTAGGTGCGGATGATGTCGGCCAGAGAGACGGCGGACAGCTCCTTCTTGGTGTACGGCTCCACGGAGTGGAAGAGCGGCTTGTCTACGGGTTCAGAGAGAGAGAGGGTCTCCATTGACAAAGTCATTGCAGGCTGGAAGAACAAGTCTTAAAAACATCACTGTGACAGGTCAGGATGTGATGAATTTAATATATATATATATATATATATATATTATTATTACAGAAATTGTTCCATGATGCAGGATTTATTAAGGAGCATTACATTTTTTGTAAAATGCTCATTATTCAAAATTATTTTATTAAATTAGACGAAAAGGTTAGATTTGTAACTAAGCTTTGAGATTAAAAAAAAGTGTCCTTTTATTTTAAATGTCTGTGTTTAAGTGAAATAGTGACAGACTTTTTGTCTAATTTCTGACCAATTAATCCACAGAAGATTTGTAAAACTAGGAATAACTGGTTGAAGCCTGGAGGTGTTCCTCAGACTTTCTTCTCACCGTGGACGTCGTGCTCGATCCAGGTGAAGGTGATGGCTCCCTCCCGGCTGCTCTCACTGAAGCGGAGCAGGAAGGTACCCGGACACTTGTCACTCAGCAGACCCTTCTCCCGCTCCTTACTGAGGAAGCCCATGATGGAGCTGCAGAAAGCAGGAGAACCGTGCTTACTTTAATAATCAAGATATTGTTTATGAAGCTGAACTATTAGTCCATTAATCAATTCATCTAAAGTTTAGGTCATTTTTCATGCAGAAACATTTCAGGGTTCCACATTCACAAAATGTGAATATTATATTTTTTAATGCTTTTGTAATAAAGTTGAGGTTGAAACACACGTTTTATGTTTCTATTTTCATTTTCAACAACCTATTGTGACCTTTGTGTTTCTTTGTTCAGTGTAACACAGAAAGATTACGGCTCCTTATATTTATAATCTGGATGCTTCGTAAATCTTTACGTATTTTATCTTTGAATTACTTCAATGCAGGACTGTTTTATGAGTGTTTTCGATATCTGATCTCACCCGTCGTTCCAGAGGGACAGCAGGTGTCTCTTGATCAGATCCAGGATTCCTTCGATCCACAACCAGAAGGGAAAGGCCTTCTCGTTGGCACTCTGCTGCTGGACCAAAGAAGAGCAGTTCAGTTGAACCACGACGTGAACGAACACAGGAACGCTTCTCTTCTCAATACTCACATCTGAGAAGCTGAAACCACTTTTTCTTAAGAAATAACAAACGCGTGCTGCAGAGGGATTCTTAGTGCATTCATTCCACCTCTTAAGATGCAGATGGCTTACCTTGCAGAACTTGATCCAGGGGATCTGCCCCTCCGGGTCCCTCTTGGCTTTAGCCCCTGCAGAGAAAGGAGGTTTCACATTCAGGCTCTATGAAGTGTCTGTGTGTGTGAGCGACCTGCAGGAGGAGGAGCTTCCCACCCAGCAGCTTGTCGGCCAGCATGTTGAGCTGCTCCTGGTTCAGGCCGCGCTGCGTGACGGCGGAGAACTGCCAGCTGAGGACCTCGGACAGCTGGGACCACTTCGCCGTGGGAGGTTTGAGGAAGAACTTCAGATTCTGAGGACGAGGAAGGAGGAAGAGTTTACAACTATATGCATGTCAACCATACCTTTTTTATTTTTATTACGTTAACTCAAACAATTGTGTCAAAGATACCTTCATCTTCATTTTGAAATAATATATTTCTGTTGCTTTACTTTTCAGTATACTGCATTATATTTTACGAAGTATCATTGCTTAATGTTATTATATATATTAGTCTGATTTTAATCTGAACTCATGCCCGCAGAGCCGTGTGCTCACCTTGGGATCTGAACCCACGGCTACAGAGCCGTGTGCTCACCTTGGGCTCTGAACCCACGGCTACAGAGCCGTGTGCTCGCCTTGGGCTCTGAACCCACGGCTACAGAGCCGTGTGCTCACCTTGGGCTCTGAACCCACGGCTACAGAGCCGTGTGCTCGCCTTGGGCTCTGAACCCACGCCTACAGAGCCGTGTGCTCACCTTGGGCTCTGAACCCACGGCTACAGAGCCGTGTGCTCACCTTGGGCTCTGAACCCATGGCTACAGAGCCGTGTGCTCACCTTGGGCTCGGTGGTCAGCATGTTGTACCAGAGGATCGAGGCCCAGCCGCTGGGCAGCTGGCAGACGTTAGAGATGACCACGACGGGCAGAGAAATGGCCTGACGACACACAAACAATCAAGAACGGCTCACGTAAACAAACACAGAGTAAACAACAACAACAACAACAACAACAACAACGTCTGTCGCCCGGTCTCACCTCCAGCTTGATGTCGAGTCCCGACTGGTTGAGCGTCAACTCGGACTCGAAGCTGAGCGAGTGAAGCTCCTCTGTGACGATCAGAGGACCCTACACACACACACACACACACACACACACACACACACACACACACACACACACACACACACACACAATTTATTTTGATGAAAAAGAAGAAGATGAGAGGATGAAGAAGAAGGAGTAAGAAGAAAAAGAAGAAGACGAAGACGAGAGAGGAGGAGGAGGAGGAGGAAGATGAGAGAGGAGGAGGAGGAGGACGAGGAGGAAGATGAGGAGGAAAAAGAAGAAGATGAGCGAGGAGGAGGAGGAGGAGGAAGATGAGAGAGGAGGAGGAGGAGGAAGATGAGAGAGGAGGAGGAGGAGGAGGAGGAGGAGGAGGAGGAGGAGGACGAAGATGAGAGAGGAGGAGGAGGAGGAGGAGGAGGAGGAGGAGGAGAGGAGAGAGAGGAGGAGGAGGAGGAGGAGGAGGAGGACGAGGACGAAGATGAGAGGAGGATGAGGAGGAGGAGGAGGAGGAGGAGGAGGAAGATGAGAGGAGGAAAAAGAAGAAGATGAGAGAGGAGGATGAGGAGGAGGAAGAGGAGGAGGAGGAGGAGGAGGAGGAGGAGGAAGAGGAGGAGGAGGAAGAAGAGGAGGAGGAGGAGGAGGAGGAGGAGGAGGAGGAAGAGGAGGAGGAGGAGGAGGAGGGAAACACTAGTTATTTAGAATTGTTCAATGATCATTAAAAACATTACATTCAGTGACGATGCTTCTTTTAGGCCAGAAACAGAATATTTAATCTCGTTATTATAATTAAAGAGAGACAAGAATTAATATTTTATATTATTATATTTTCGTCACCAGACTCAATCTTTTTTTTGTATTTTTTATTATTTTGATGACGTTACTTATGTTACTTTATACTTCTACTCTTCTACAAGTCAGAGGGAAACATTCGACTGAATCTGTAGAGCCAAGATTCACTTTTAATGCTACATTTTACTAAAATACTTCAGTACTTTTACCATTTAAAGCATGGCTCTTACTTGAAGTACATGGAGTATTTCTTTGTGTGGTATCGGTACTGACAACTTCTTTAACCTCATGTTTTCCAGCCGTTTGCTCGGCTGCCATTTTAAAAGTTCTTTGTGTTTCCTATGAAAGAGTATCCTCCTCACAACATGCAGAGAGCTGCAGCTCGTACCTCGTTGGTTCTGTTGCCGGCAACCTTCTGCTCCTTCAGTTGCTGCGTGGACAACAACAACAACAACAACAAGTTAGAAAAGCCCGTTTCCCTGCAGAAGCCGACGTTCCTCCAGAGAGATCAAAGTCTCACCAGGTGTCTGAACTCGGCCGCCAGGCTGCCGTTCGACTCCTCCATGTTCATAATTTTGGTGTTTGTTCCCAAAATATTGAACTTGCGAAACCTGACGATAGAAACAACATCAACATGTTAATTAATTAACTTTTATCTACATTTAAATAGAAGGATGAGGAAGAGGGGTAATATTTTATAGAGCAGAAAGAATATTTTTTTTTCTGAGTTTATCCTAATTTAACTTCACTTATTAAGATAAATAATAATAATAATAATAATAGAACTACCTGCATCAGGTGTTGTTAATAGTCACAATAAATAATAATAATAATAATAACTTGAGACGTACCCTTTCTTCTCCGTCACGTCTCTGAGGAACAGAAGAAGAGTCATTAAGCAACACGTTGAAACAACACAGCGGTCTGACGTGAGCTCCTGAACGCAGCTTACTTATCAAACATGGCCTTGACCTTCAGCTGGTAGTTAAACTCCTGCAGCTTCACCAGGAACCTGAAACAGAAACAAGAGAGTCAACGCAAACAGGAAGCTGAGAGGAGAGGAGGGGGGGAGAGGTGAGGGGGGGGGAGAGGTGAGGGGGGAGGAGAGAGAGGAGAGAGGGGAGGAGAGGAGAGAAGGGGGTGAGGTGAGGGGAGGGGGAGGAGAGGGGAGGAGAGGAGAGGAGAGGAGAGAGGGGGGGAGGGGAGGGGGATGGAGGGAGGAGTAGAGGGGATGAGAGAGGAGAGAGAGGAGAGGGGAGGAGAGGAGAGGAGAAGAGAGGGGAGGGGGGAGGGAGGAGTAGAGGGGAGGAGAGGAGAAGAGAGGTGAGGGGGGAGAGAGGAGTAGAGGGGAGGAGAGGAGAGGAGAGGTGAGGAGAGGAGAGGTGAGGAGAGGAGAGGGGGGAGGGAGAGGAGAGGAGAGGAGGAGGGAGGAGAGGAGGAGGTGAGGAGAGGGAGAGGAGAGGAGAGAGGGGAGGGAGGGAGGAGAGGGGAGGAGAGGAGAGGAGAGGAGAGGAGAGGAGAGGAGAGGTGAGGGGGAGGGAGGGAGAGAGGGGAGGAGGGAGGGGGAGGAGGAGGAGAGGGGAGGAGAGAGGAGAGGAGAGGAGAGGAGGAGGGGGAGGGAGGGAGGGAGGAGAGGAGAGGAGAGGAGAGGAGAGGAGAGGTGAGGGGGAGGGAGGGAGAGAGAGGGGAGGAGAGAGAGGGGAGGAGAGGGGGAGGGAGGAGAGAGGGGAGGAGAGGAGAGGGGGGAGGGAGGAGAGAGGGGAGGAGAGGAGAGGAGAGGAGAGGAGAGGAGAGGTGAGGGGGGAGGGAGGAGTAGAGGGGAGGAGAGGAGAGGGGGGAGGGAGGAGGAGAGGAGAGGAGAGGAGAGGAGAGGTGAGGGGGGAGGGAGGAGTAGAGGGGAGGAGAGGAGAGGGGAGGAGAGGGGGGAGGGAGGAGTAGAGGGGAGGAGAGGAGAGGGGAGGAGAGCTTCTTACCGGAGCTTCACGGTGAACTGGACTCCTGTCTTCAGCACCAGAGGCCTCTGAGGGTGGGTGGGCATGCAGGGCTGCCTCTCCACCACCAGAGAGCTACACACACACACACACACACACACACACACACACACACACACACACACACACACACACACACACACACACACATTAGTCATTATAGATGTGATGCCCAGGTGAGGGGCGGTGTGGGAGGCTCCTCACCTGGAGAGGAGGCTCTTGAGGAGCTCCAGGGCCCGGGCCTCCAGGAAAGCCTTCTTCATGGTGATGGGGTCGCTGTCGTACGTCAACTTCTGCTCCAACTCCTGCAGCTTCTTCAGGTGCTGACGCACCTGCTGGAGGCTCTCTGCTACCGAGGTGAACCTGGGGGGGGAGGGGGGGGGAGGAGAAGGGGGAGGAGGAGGAAGAAGAAGAAGGAGAGAGGATGAAGAAGAGGAGGAAGAAGAAGAGAAGAGGAAGAGGAGGAGGAAGAAGAAGAGAGAGGATGAAGAAGAGGAGGAGGAAGAGGAAGAAGATGAGGAAGAGGACGAGGATGAAGGGAAAAATGGCGATGAGGAGACGAGATGAAAAGAAAGGAGGATGACATTGATGAAGAGGAGGAGGAGGAAGATGGAGAGAGGTTAATGCAGACATTGAGGGAAAGAGTCTGTTGTTGTTGTTGTTGTTGTTGTTGTTGTTGTTGTTGTTGTTGTCGTCTCACCAGTTCTGCAGCTGGTCCACACAGGCGTTGGGAGGCCCCCCGATGCAGGCGATCTGCTGCCGCTGCCTCCACTCAGGCAGCTCCTCTGAGATCAGGTCGTTCAGCAGAGCCTGGGTCACGTTCAGGAGGTCAGTCAGCTGCAGCACCACGTCCTGCAGGAGTTACACCACCCTCACTGTTACACCACCCTCACAGCTGCAGCACCACGTCCTGCACAGTTACACCACCCTCACTGCTACACCACCTCTCACTGCTGCACCACCTCTCACTGTTACGTCACCACGTCCTGCACACAGAGACTCCCCGTTACACCACCATCAGGGGTCTTCACGTCTGCACCACCTCTCAGGGCCTGGGGTCACCTGGGGGTCACGGTCGGGGCTGCTCACCTGTCGCTTGGCCTTGAGGTCGAGGTACATCCTCGTCACAGTCATCTTCTCCTTCTCCAGCTCCTTCTCCTGCTCCTTCGGCGTCATGCCGTTCATCTCGTTCTCTACGGGACGGAGAGGAGGAGCATTCTCAGCTGGTGTCTCTGCTCTCTCCAGAGACACCAGGCTCCATTGACAAAAACAGGAATTTAACCAGGAGCTGCTGGTCTGACTCTGCCTCCATTAGTCAGGTAGTTTGAGTTATTGTGACTTTGTTGTTTTAAAGAGTTAATTTAGATTCACCTCCTGTGTTCGGAGAGCTTAAATTACTGCTTTTGTCAATGGAGTCTTGTAGCTTTGGAGAAAGTTTAGATAACAGCTTCAAGACAGGTAAAGAGATTAAAATTCTGATTCTAGAAAACAACAGAATAATAACAAGACTATTGTGAACCCGTTAACCCCTTCAGCGCCTTCACCTCACCTCTGTTCTTCAGCGTGTTGACCTTAAAGTCGTACTCGTCCTGTAGCTCTTCCAGGTTCTTAATGTTCTGATCCGCCATCTGAAGAAGAAGAGGAACATTTGAAAATAAACTGGATCCATTTATTAAACATTTCGGTGTCATATCCCTTATTATTCCACGCAGTTTTACCTGAACTCGGTCTTTCATCTCCTTCACTTTGTTGTCCAGCTTCTGTTTCTCCACCACCATGGCCGACACCGTGCCCTCGCCCTCCTGCTGCAGATGGGGGAAACTTTACTCTATTCTTATTAAACATGTAAGAGAATATCTCTAAAGGAACTGCTCCAGTAAAACCTAGTAAATATGTATTTATCATACATTTATTAACTCAACATTAACTTTGTGGTAAGAAATAAACATGGTAAGAGAATATCTCTAAATTAACTGCTCTATTAAAACCTAAGTAAATATTTATATTATTTTATATTTATATTTTATAAATAATGTATTTATTATAATGTATTTATTATAATTTATTTTACTTATATTTAGTGCCCTTCCTAGAACAATTTAGGGAATTGTTGGGGATTTAAACAACTGTAAAATTACTTAAATTAATAATAATAAAATACCAAATGTGTCGATAAAAATGTGTGAATGTTTGAATATTTCACTAAATATTATGAAATAATTAAAACATTCACAGATCGGGGAAAGAAGATGTTTTACTTCGGAGTTCTTGGCGTTCTCCAGGATCTTCTTCTCCTCCTTCAGGTTCCTGGAGATGATCATGGCCATGTGGACCGGGTCTTCCTGGAAGCGATCCTGCAGAGATAGTCAGAGTTTAGAATCACGGCCGACCCGGTTCACGGGTTCTGATCCGGCCGGGGTTCGAACCTGCAGGTTCCTCTTGATCTTGCGGATGTTGTGCTGCAGCAGGAAGTTGTTGTCCAGGGCGAAGCGGCTGTGCTGGTCGTCCAGCTGAGCCAAGAGGTCGTGGAACCGGACGGTGGCTAGAGAGTCCTGGACGGCAACCGTGTCCCTGAGGAGGCAGAGTGCACAGAACCATGACTACCGAGAGCACAGAACCATGACTACCGAGAGCACAGAACCATGAATATCTAGAGCACAGAACCATGACTCCCGAGAGCACAGAACCATGACTACTCCCCATTCATCGTTTGGGATATTCCATCACAGAAAATACCGAAAGGAGCAGATTAATTGATATATTACTTCAACAATTATAGCTCTTTAGTTTAATATGTGTAATATAATTGTGTAATATATAAAAATAATAATCATAATAATAATATAAACAAAAAAAATGTATTCATATTTTTTGTATAGTAATATATAATAATAATAATAATAATAATATAATATAATATAATAATGATAATATAATCATGTAAGTCTAGATTTTAGTTGCTTAAATTAAAATCAATCTATTTATTGCATAAACTCTACTACACTGGCTTCATGTTGCTTTCTTAACATAGTGATCTGTAATTTATTAGTATTTATTTTAATTTATATTATATATTTTATTTTTTAGCTTTTTGTAATTTTTCAAGCAAGAACACCGAATATTCTCTGATAATTTTCTTCTTCTAGATTTATCAAAGTAAACTAAATATTTTTGGGTCTTTGAGAATTTGTAATGAGCTCTTGATTTTGCCATTTTCTGACATTTATAGACAATCAATACATCGAAAAGAAGCGTCAGACAGACAGATTGATAATTAACAAAACATAATAATTAGTTGCAGAACAATACACTAATTATATTTGACAACAACTAAATTATGTTTTTATCCATCTTTGCAACTAACTCTTATTTTAATTATTGATTAATCTGCTTAATTAATTGATCACGTGGCCATCCAGGGGAGGACTCTATTAAAAAAGGCTCTTCTCACCAGTCCACGCTCTCGATCCACTTGCTCAGGTACTGTCGGATGTCCATGGGGAAGGAGTCGTCGTACAGCTGGTCCACCTGCTCCAGGTACTTGCAGTCCAGCATCTGCAGCTGGCACCACTGCGCCATCTTCTGGTGGAGGAGAGCAACTACATGAGGACTCAGGCTTCAGCAGAGTTAATGGGTTTGAATCCAGTTCCTCGAGTTGTTTACAGCAAAAGACTCGGAAATCAGAAAATGGTGACTACTTAATTATTATGGAATGTGTCATTTCGCCTTTTAGTTTCAAGATGCATTCACTGTCTACAGGAAAGTCCAACATATAAGACTTTATAGTGCATTTTGTTATAAAAAAAAGAAAATCATCAAAGATACTAATATCCTGAAAAAGAAAGAAGCAGATTTGACTCATTCTTGCATTTCCAAACATGAAGATACTCTCAAAACTACAACTGATCATAAAACGAGATTTTTCAGTTAAACGAAAAATAAATAAAAGATATTGTTGCATAAAACTTCATCAAAAATACATTTTTTTAATCTTCAAACTCAACGTTATTATTCGTGTTATTCTTATCATTATTATTCTTATTGTTATAAGCTGGTAAAGGTGAGTGTAGAAGAAGTCCATAGGTTTCGTATTCACCACTAATATCACTCCAGTCATCAAACGTCCCACGCCAGAGATCGTTTTTGAACGCATCTCGTTCTCGCAAACCATACTCCGTCCAGAAATCTGACTTTTTACGTTTTATTCCTACATTTCCATTAAGTCTGCGCGTCATAACGCAAAACACATGAAGTCATCCAAGTGGATATTCGTGACAGGTAAATTCGGCCCCCGTGTGTTTCGCCTGGTGTAACGCGTTAAATACAATAACACCATCTAGGACAAGTTAACAGCTGATTAATGACACACACACACACACACACACACACACACACACACACACACACACACACACACACACACACACACACACACACACACACACACACACACGCAAAGTTTAATTTAGAGGTAAAATACCTGCAGAAACGTATAGCTGTCTGCAGTGCTTTCTTAAAGGTTAAACTGACCCAAAGCTGGAGGCCAGTTAGTCTGCAGAGACAGACAACAGATAGTTTGGGAGACGTTTGGTCACTTCAGGAGGATGTAACTGTTCAAACTTACCTTTTATTCAGAGGAAACTTGCACAATAGGAGCCGGAAATGTAATTTGTATTCCAAATCTGAGCGACGACTGAGCTACTCACCCTCTTTCTGCTGCTGTAGTGTACAGAAACGGCTTCAGCCAATCACAGCGGAGGGTTGGCAACATGGGCCCGCCTCTTTTCCGGTGACAGCCAATCAGAACGAGGAAAAGCCGCTGTTCCGTCAGTGAGCAGATGCACCCATAATAACAAATATAAAAAGGATGGTTTTCACGTATATTAAGAGATATAAGCACAAGATTAAGAATAAACATGTGTTTCTTTTTTTTAATACAATCTAATTGTGTTGAACTACATACAAAAATATTATTTATATGTTTTTAAGCAAAAATAATGCAGTTTCCGGGGGAGTAAACCCAACACTCGGAAGAGCTGACAGTGACCACGTGTTTTCAGAGAAAGAGAAAGTAACTCTGAAACTGAAACTTAAGCTATGGTGAAACTAAATTTCATAAGATTAAAAAAATATATATTCCCAAAATATATGATTGGAAAATATGACTTTATTTATCAAAATCAAGAAATATTGGACAGTAAAAAACATTACTAAACACTTTTTCTACAGGTGTATGTCAGATTTGGCCCCAATAACAATAATACATATACTACTAATAATAATAATTATTATTATTATTAACAGGCGAGAAAACAATTAACACGGAGTTCTGTTTCCAAAATCTTTATTTTTATGCCCCATAATTTGTGTTTTTGTGAAAGATTTAATTGCGTAACTTATTGGGTTCTGAACTTCTCTGAAAATAAGACACCCATTGGTTCTTCTTATTTAACGTGGGAGAGAAAACGTGAATATTTTGTTCAGAAAAATGATTTAACTGTTAATCAAAAATACCTAAAAAATACAAATGCATCCAAGTATGTTAGTTTACTCACCAAAACATGATCAAATATGTGATAAAACTGTTGTTCATTAATATATATGAGTAATAATACGTATTATTGATACTGACAAGTCATATGCAGCTGTGGTAGACACAGTATTTGTAGTACATTAATGATTAATTCTATACATATACAGAATGCACCATAAAGGTCTATTTCTTACTAACTCGATTTGGAAACAATAAAACATTGTCGCCACCTAGTGGCAGAAATAAATAACATGTTTAATATATATTTGACGGACAATGTGACGCCTACTATAAGATCTTTATCAGAGATAATGTGACCTTAAAGTCACATTAAAGCAGGTAAATGTGAACTTCTGGTGCTTTCAAAGACACAAAGATGCATCGGAGACAGCAAACGTGTCCTTGAATGCACCATCCCATATACTCACTCCACATTGTAAGTGAACGTTTAATGAACTCATCCTCGTTTATTGAGAGATAAATAACATGACACACTTCCTAATTCAGTCTAAGCAGTCAGAAATGCAACATATAATGTATATATATACAAAATATCCACCTTTACATGTCATTTATTCATTTTATTAAGATTTAAAATGTCATTAAGTGGTATAATTCAGCTTTTTCCACGACCTCTAGTGGATTAATTTGCCTTATCTGAAGACAACTATCACTTTTGTAGAGATAAACGTGAGGAAAGAAAAGGATTGAACCTCCTTTCTGTTGCAGGAAAACAAACCGATGAGCACGCAATAACTTTCCTGGACATGTTGTTCTCTGCAGAACCACAAACGTGAATCTGTGTCACTCGTGGACGTTCTGTTCCAACAGCAGAACGGAGCCTTGTGGGTCAGAACCCCCCGTGAAGCACAGCAACAGGCAGAACATCTGCACCTGGCTTCAGATCCAGATCAAGCCTCCCTCTGAGATCACAGTTCCTGCAATTCCTCGGCTCTTTTATGCACTATTTTATAAGTCGGGGGGGATTTTAAGATCTGAAAACAGCCTCTGGTTCTGAGTTTCTTGAGGTTTTTGCTCCATGGAAGGAAAGTTATTGTTATAGTTTAAGTTTGGAGGCATGTCAATAAGTTTTACCCATAAACCACCACAGCGCCATCTTCAGCTGCAGTCCTCCTAATGGCCACTAGATGCTGCTCCACTCTGACTCTTACAGAGGAAGAGGATTGCGTCTCGTACCAGAATTTAACTTAAAAACCCCTAAAGTCTTATTTTAGTTGACCTCCAGCGGCTCGGTGACGTAGAGGTGTACTCCAAGGCCTGTTGGTGCACCGTGACATCACCACCAGGTGTTGCTACAGGAGGTGTTGCTACAGGTGTTGCTACAGGTGTTGCTACAGGAGGTGTTGCTACAGGTGTTGCTACAGGAGGTGTTGTTACAGGAGGTGTTGCTACAGGTGTTGTTACAGGAGGTGTTGCTACAGGTGTTGCTACAGGAGGTGTTGCTACAGGTGTTGCTACAGGAGGTGTTGCTACAGGTGTTGCTACAGGTGTTGTTACAGGTGTTGCTACAGGTGTTGCTACAGGTGTTGTTACAGGTGTTGCTACAGGTGTTGCTACAGGTGTTGCTACAGGTGTTGCTACAGGTGTTGTTACAGGTGTTGCTACAGGTGTTGCTACAGGTGTTGCTACAGGTGTTGTTGCTACAGGTGTTACGTTGGGCTAAGGAGGTGTTGCTACAGGTGTTGCTAGTGTTGCTACAGGTGTTGCTACAGGTGTTGTTACATGTGTTGCTACAGGTGTTGCTACAGGTGTTGCTACAGGTGCAGCGAAGCACACGTCTGACCACGACGACTCAGAGAAATACTTGTGTCGTGCATGCACGCTAAAAAACATGAAGAAGAGAGACGGCAAAACGGCAGAGAAGAAGAGGAAGGAAGATTTCAACATCCCCAGACGATGCAACCTTTAGGCCTCGAGGAAAGGATGCAGTGAACAAGTGTTTGATTACAGGAAAAGCTCACGGGGCATCGAGAAGGCTCGCCTTGATTGACAGGTCCCTTTCTCCCGTGGGGGTCATCAACTCACTAAACATTCTGGAGAACAGAGCACAGCGAGGAGTTTGCAAACAAGCTTCGGGACAGAGAAGGGCGATCTGTCCGCCCACAGTCACTCGGTTCATGTTTTTCAAAATAAAGGCGCACGAGGAAGACGCCCTGCAGGGTTTGCTCGGGTCAAGGCTCAAATCAGGACACGTTTTCATAACACTCCGGACTTCTCCTCCACAGATGGGATGCTGCTGTGACCAAGTTTGGCTTTTTAATGAAATACAGAATTGTTGTGCAACTTTTTTTCTCCGACCGAGGCCTGAGTTTCCTCAGGAGCAGCCGCAGTGGTCGACCACCATGGACGGGATCTTCCCGTAGATGATCTGCTCCTTGCGGTTGAAGTAGAGCATGTTGATGGCTGACATCTTGGTGGGCGTGCAGCAAGGCCCCGCCGAGCCCCGCGGGTTGGCCTTGTTCACCAGGTGCGCGTGTGGGTACTGCTGCAGGTGCATGAACTCGCACTCCCCCGAGCAGTAGTTGGCCCGGTAGCGTTTGGGCGCGATGATCCAGTCCCAGCCGAACTCCTCGAAGTCGACGGTGAGCGGGTAGCGGCAGCAGCGCGTCTCCGCCGACTCCTCGTCGCAGTTGAGGCCGGAGTCGCGGCGGGACCTCTTGGGGCTGTCGAGGATCTTCACTTCGATGAACGGTTGCTGGAAAGAGATGGAACATGTGTCGGCGAAGCAACAGACAACCCGGCAACCTCCGGAGTCCGTGTGCTTCTGAAGTTGCTGGTTAAATGGAGTCTGCGGTGCACTCACCAGGCCTTCCTCTCCGGGCTCGGCCGAGGTGACGGCCAGATCTTCGCCGTTGGAGTCGTAGGCGTTGATCTCGATCCCGTAGCTGGTCTCCGGTTGACGCAACCAGGCCTGAAGCAGAGACTTGATGTCGATGCTCTGCCAGGAGCCGGCGCCGGCGTCGGCGTCGATCTTCAGGGAGCGGACTCGGACCCGGGTGCCGTTCCCCTCCGTCCCGGGTTTGAGGCGGGAGATCTGCAGGAAGACGCTGGTGACCACGTGGGCCGCTCGCAGGTGGACCCACAGCTGAGCGCGCAGGATGTTTTTGGGTTGGATCTTTGGACTGAGGCTGAAGAGACAACAGGAGGACAACTCGTCCTGGGCAATCGGGTCAGCTGGAAGAATTTATCAATGTTAAATGATCTTGTTTCACATCGACAGACTGAACATTTGTTTGTTCTGTAACCAACTGGTCCGACTCGTCAAGAGCAAGATATTTAAATACGGCTCAACATTGACTGTAAATGTTTTTGATCCCCAGAGGATGAACCCTATTCATTTTGGTGACCTCCTGACCTTTTCTCTTGTGCCACCATCAAACCACAAAATCCACTCGTGCACAAGGAAAATCTAAACGTAAGACTTAAGTTTAGATTTACAAACGACAGGCTGCTGGATAATAAATATCCATCATTCTTCTCCCACTATGGCATTAAAGTTCTGCCCTTATTATTACTTAACCCAAGTGAAAACATTTTTACTGTAAACCATTTTATTTAAATTGCAGAAAGACTTTTCCAAACAATACTTTACGTGGATTTGAAGAACCATCACCTCAGTATTTTTGGATTAAAGCACAACATTAAACTTTGAAAAGTGATTATGATTGTAAATAACTATCAAGGTCAACATGGTCGTTTACGCCTAAACTCTGTCCTGATCTTTGGAAACAAACTTTACGCACAGGATTTACGCACGCGTTTCTGTTTTTACGCACGACCATGAAAAGAGGTGCAGCGCAAAGAAGGAGAACTTCAAAGGGTTTGGGTTTGGTTTAGTTACGCTTGGTGGCCATGGTGATGATGGTCTCCGTGGTGGCGCGGTCCTCCTCCTCCACCCGCGGGTCGTACTGGTCCAGGAGCTGCGTCAGAGGAGGCGCTTTGGGGAGCAGCTGGCGGATCATGTCCCGGCTGATGTTGGGGGCCTGCTCCAGCCGCAGGATACTGAGGATCCGGGACTTGATGCTGTGGAGCCTCATCTGCTTGCTGTGCTCCCGGAAGTCGCAGGCCGAGCATTGCTCCCCGCTCTCCGCCAGCAGCTTGGAGGTCTGGTTCGTCTCCACGGAGCAGCCCGCGGGGAGGAAGACGGCCAGGCCGAGGAAGAGGAGCATCCTGGAGAAGAGGGGTGAGTGCGGTGACGCTGTCTGATATGAGTCTGTCCTCGCGCCTCGGGACTTTATGATTGGCTGCTAGGAGGACCTTTTTTTAATCAGAAGGGAGATTTAAAGAGGTAGCCAGATTTCATAATCCATAATGTATTCATGAAGTAAAGACGGTCACTTGAAGGACTAACTGGGTCTTACTTTGACCACAGAATTAATGTTTTCGTCTTTATAAGCTTAATGATGA
>JACSYO010000463.1:27500-107500 GCA_016806645.1 Ophiodon elongatus
GGAGAGAGGAGCTGCAGGAGTCCAGAGAGGAGCTGCAGGAGTCCAGAGAGGAGCTGCAGGAGAGAGGAGCTGCAGGAGTCCAGAGAGGAGCTGCAGGAGAGAGGAGCTGCAGGAGTCCAGAGAGGAGCTGCAGGAGAGAGGAGCTGCAGGAGAGAGGAGCTGCAGGAGAGAGGAGCTGCAGGAGAGAGGAGCTGCAGGAGTCCAGAGAGGAGCTGCAGGAGAGAGGAGCTGCAGGAGAGAGGAGCTGCAGGAGAGAGGAGCTGCAGGAGTCCAGAGAGGAGCTGCAGGAGTCCAGAGAGGAGCTGCAGGAGAGAGGAGCTGCAGGAGAGAGGAGCTGCAGGAGTCCAGAGAGGAGCTGCAGGAGAGAGGAGCTGCAGGAGAGAGGAGCTGCAGGAGTCCAGAGAGGAGCTGCAGGAGAGAGGAGCTGCAGGAGAGAGGAGCTGTAGGAGTCCAGAGAGGAGCTGCAGGAGTCCAGAGAGGAGCTGCAGGAGTCCAGAGAGGAGCTGCAGGAGTCCAGAGAGGAGCTGCAGGAGTCCAGAGAGGAGCTGCAACACAGAACACAAAACTTGGTAACAATCTTATTGTTATTGTTCGAATATATTAATATGTTTCTAAATATTATATATATCCAAAAGGAAAGCAAAGTCTGTTGGATGTTCATGTGCTTGGTGTTTTATTACTTAGTGGACACAGGTGACCTGTAACAAAGTGGATGTTCTTGTTTTGCTGTTTGTGGGTAAACAGGAACCTTGTTTTGGGGAAAACACCTTGTGAAAGAATTTGTAATATATTGTTGATGCTCTTTCTGTTCTGCAGTGATGGAAACGATCAGAAGTTGACTGCTCCAGTTGAGATGGGATGCAACGAGTCGAGGTGCTGGTCTCCGGTCTGTTCGCTCAATCAGAAGGAGACCGCCATCGACCCACGAGAAGAAGAGGGGGAAACAGAAGGCTTGCTAACGGGCGTGGAGGAGGCGAGACGCTCAGAGGAGACAGCTGATGGATGCTTGATGGAGACACCAGCTGATGGATGCTTGATGGAGACACCAGCTGATGGATGCTTGATGGAGACACCAGCTGATGGATGCTTGATGGAGACACCAGCTGATGGATGCTTGATGGAGACACCAGCTGATGGATGTCTGATGGAGACACCAGCTGATGGATGCTTGATGGAGACACCAGCTGATGGATGCTTGATGGAGACACCAGCTGATGGATGCTTGATGGAGACACCAGCTGATGGATGCTTGATGGAGACACCAGCTGATGGATGTCTGATGGAGACACCAGCTGATGGATGCTTGATGGAGACACCAGCTGATGGATGCTTGATGGAGACACCAGCTGATGGATGCTTGATGGAGACACCAGCTGATGGATGCTTGATGGAGACACCAGCAGATGGATGCTTGATGGAGACACCAGCTGATGGATGCTTGATGGAGATACCAGCTGATGGATGCTTGATGGAGACACCAGCTGATGGATGCTTGATGGAACTTCCTCCAGTCAGCAAACCGATGCTGGACTTCGCCCAGAAGATGTCCTCCGACATCGTGGCTCAGGCCCTGCAGTTCTGCTGGGAGGTGGAGATTCACTACAAAAAATGGCCTTTCATTGACGCCAAGTGTGAATATGTGATATGAACCAGAGTCTCCGTCTACAACGCGTCGTCCTTTTGGAGTTTGAGCTCATTCTCCACGTGTCTCGTGTTGCAGCCGACGTCGTAGTGCGTGGTAAACCTGCTCTCAGCAGTATCTGGTGAATAAAACAGAATCTTTCTCAATTCAACGGTAATAAATGTGTCATTTAGGGATGGGATGTCATTAGTTCTGCAGGTATTTGATCATAAACCAAAGTATAAGTGACCTGATGATGAGGGAGGAGCTGGCAGGCATGAGGAGGAGAAGGAGGCAAAAACATTTTGGGCCCTTAAAATATGAAATTAACTCTCTAAACTGTAAGTAAATCCCCAAAAAGTGTGACACTACACATCTCATCTGTTTGTTTTGTGAGTCCCAGAGGAGTAAGTGAACTATTAAGTGTAAACTATATTGAAAACTAAAGTGTGGGCAGTGAGGAAAATAAGAGTTTTCTTGAGGAAAACATGTCTTCCTCAAATAATTTTGATAACGAAAGCTGAGATCTGAACAGGGTGTTTGGAGCCGGTCTTGTTGTGTCCTCGTCAGTGAGAGGACGACCTCTGTTGAACAGGACGACCTCTGTTGAACAGGACGACCTCTGTTGAACAGGACGACCTCTGTTGAACAGGACGACCTCTGTTGAACAGAACGACCTCTGTTGAACAGGACGACCTCTGTTGAACAGAACGACCTCTGTTGAACAGAACGACCTCTGTTGAACAGGACGACCTCTGTTGAATAGGACGACCTCTGTTGAATAGGACGACCTTGTTTCCAACGTGTTTTAGTCAGAATGTAACCGGAGGATCCGGCTTCCTCGTCTCTTTCAGCTTCAGAGGAGGAAAATACCACCAGTTCAACTTTACTCTGTTCTCACAAAGAGGAGGAGGTGCTAACTAAAAGTAAAAAGTTCTTTGTGCGTGTTTCACAATCCTTGTTTTCAGTCAAAAACCTAAATTATTTATCTATTTTGTTTGCATGATTCTGTTGGATTAATGTTGTTCATTACGCGTTGAGAAGCAGGAATCGGGATTTTGCTTTAACAGCATCAAGGTGATTTAAAAAGCTGCAGTCATTGATCTTTTTGAATTATTAATTTATCATTTTAATGTTTTTTCTGCACACAAATCATCATGTTAACTGCGAACAACCTCTTTATGAGTAAAGGAGAGGTCTCTGGAATCCACTGAGACATGACTTGGATCAAAAGGATCTAATAATAGAATGATTGTCTTTGAACATGTGACTCATCTTGATCCTCCCTGTTGCCCGGGGCGACGGAGGCGGAGCTGCACCTCCACCTGTTGCCCGGGGCGACGGAGGCGGAGCTGCAACTCCACCTGTCGCCTGGGGCGACGGAGGCTGAGCTGCACCTCCACCTGTCACCTGCACCAGCCAGTCTCCAGACTTGTGAGAGGAGGAGCCAACAGGAGTGAGAGGAGGAGTCGAGAGGAGGAGCCAACAGAGTCGAGAGGAGGAGCCAACAGAGTCGAGAGGAGGAGCCAACAGGAGTCGAGAGGAGGAGCCAACAGAGTCGAGAGGAGGAGCCAACAGAGTCGAGAGGAGGAGCCAACAGGAGTCAAGAGGAGGAGCCAACAGGTGTCGAGAGGAGGAGCCAACAGGAGTGAGAGGAGGAGTCGAGAGGAGGAGCCAACAGGAGTGAGAGGAGGAGCCAGCAGGAGTCGAGAGGAGGAGCCAGCAGGAGTCGAGAGGAGGAGCCAACAGGAGTCGAGAGGAGGAGCCAGCAGGAGTCGAGATGAGGAGCCAGCAGGAGTCGAGATGAGGAGCCAGCAGGAGTCGAGATGAGGAGCCAGCAGGAGTCGAGAGGAGGAGCCAGCAGGAGTCGAGATGAGGAGCCAGCAGGAGTCGAGATGAGGAGCCAGCAGGAGTCGAGAGGAGGAGCCAGCAGGAGGAGCCAGCAGGAGTCGAGATGAGGAGCCAGCAGGAGGAGCCAGCAGGAGTCGAGATGAGGAGCCAGCAGGAGTCGAGATGAGGAGCCAGCAGGAGGAGCCAGCAGGACTCACTATACTAAGGTGTGTTATAGTTACTCAGCTCACATAAACAACATTATTTGAGACGCCTCAAATGTCCTCAAATGTTTTAGTGTCACACTTCAAACACTCAGCTGCGTGAAACATACGGACGTACAACAGAGTGTTTGTCAGATGTTTTATTTATTATTTATTTCATAAGAGTGCAGATACACAACGTTATATTTTCATTGCACGAAGGCAGGCAGAGTTTACCGGACGCCTGGTCAGCGAGTCTGCGGCCTTAAAAACAAAACAGGACAGTTTTATAAAACAAGACATGTCATCCTTAAAATGAATCTAACTTGTGGATCTACTTTAGTTTCCACCACATACAGTGTCTTTCACATCTAATCAAACCTTTTCTGGGGAAGACAAACTTACTGATTAGACCAAATATGGAACGTGTTCGACACAGTGCAGCTTCCTACTTTCTATTTATCTTCTCCTTGTTTATGCATGAATATTTAATGTCACAATCAAAGAGTTTTTTATAAAACATTTAACAAGATTAAACTTTGTTTTACTCGTGAGAAGAGCAGAGAGAAAGACAAAAACAGACATTTCTGATGGGAAATAACCCAAACTGTTCCACCTGTGGCAGAAACCTTTGTGTTCATGTCAGATTCCATCGCTCAGTAAGAAGCTGATGAGAGAGTTTAACAGGGTTTTAATCAACTTTGTATCTCACCTGTGTTCAGCAGTGCCCACCACGGCCACCATGGCCACCACGCCCATGGCCTCCATGGCCACCATGGCCTCCATGGCCACCATGGCCACCACGCCCATGGCCTCCATGGCCTCCATGCCCACCATGACCATGACCATGACGACGACCGCCTTTCTTGTGATAGCGTTTTCTACAACGGCCACCTTGCCCGTCACTGCTGCTGCCGCTCTCGCTGCCGCTCTCGCTGCCGCTCCCGCTGCCGCTTCCGCTGCCGCCGCGGCCGCCCCCGCTCTGGTCACAACGACGAGGGCTTTGTTCACGGCCTTTGTGATCATCTCCATGGCGACCCCCTCCATGGCAGTCTTTAGAATCATCTCCATCGCTGTCTCTATCCTGGCGACCCCCTTTCTTGCAGTCTCCACCCTGAGGATCATCTCCATCGCGGCCTCCTTTCTGGCAATCCCTTCTATTGCGGTCTCCACGACGGGGATCATCTCCATGGTGGTCCACTTCATGACTGCCTCCAGGTGAAGGGTCCTTGTCACAACCCCCCTGGTCTCCTGGTCTGGGGCCCAAGTCATAGCCACAGGGGTGTTTGGCTGTTGGAGCACCAATCAGAATCAAATAAAGTGGATTTGTTTCAAGAATAAAGCTACAATTTCTAGAAAAAATGACACAAAACTTGTGTCTCTGGATGAACATGAGAAGAGAGAAACTGCGTATCTTACCTGAATCTAGGTCTTCGCAACTAAACATTTTCAGTTGTTCTTCTTTGTGGCAGTATACTTTCTTAATGACGCAGTTCTACATAAAAGAAAACAGGGAGGTGCCCGTTAACATTCAAATGAAACCAGTTTGACTGCATCAAGAAAAACAAGCGGTTTGATCCGGTGAAACTTTATATCTGCTCGTGAGTTCCTTCAAGTTTGGAAAAGGTTTAAATTGCTGCAGAACTTTTTGAAACATGAGAGAATTAAATCTGTCAGCTTAGTTTTTAATGCAACACTGGTTTGCTTCTGTTCTCAGTGTGTCTACGTTTACTCATCTGAGAAAAAATAAGTTCCAAAATAAGCTACTGGAAACAACTGAACTTGTTTTATTTAATTCAACCTCGAAATCTGCAAAATACTTTCAAAAGTTTGAGGTGAAAGCCTCAGAAGGTAACACTGCGTACTCACTGGAGAGGATCCAGTCAACAGCTCGTCAGAGGCGAAGCACTGTGATCATGAAGTACCTCAGGTACCAGGTATCTACTCACACCTGCATTCTTATCCCATTGCATCACCGCATGAGACAGGTAGGAGACAGGGTTGGGTGCAGAGACAGGTGAGACAGGTGCAGAGACAGGTGAGACAGGTGCAGAGACAGGTGAGACAGGCGTTGTCAGAGCAACCGAAGGACGTCTGGTGCTTTTGATCCTCAGCCAAACCAACATCCTGTTGCAGAGACAGGTGCAGGGGTAGGTGAGACAGGTGCAGAGACAGGTGAGACAGGTGCAGAGACAGGTGTAGAGACAGGTGAGACAGGTACAGAGACAGGTGTAGAGACAGGTACAGAAACAGGTACAGAGACAGGTACAGAGACAGGTGTAGAGACAGGTGAGACAGGTGCAGAGACAGGTGTAGAGACAGGTACAGAGACAGGCGTTGTCAGAGCAACCGGAGGACGTGTGGTGCTTCTGATCCTCAGCCAAACCAACATGTCAGCATAAAGAGAACAATCAGATCAGATACAAACGTATTGACGTTGACAGGATGAACAACGCCACACCTTTCCTCCATCATTGGCCTTTGAGGTACTTGTACTTTACTCAAGTATTTCCAGTTTCTGCTACTTTATACTCCTGCCTCATACGTCTCTAGCTGTTCCTGCACGGCATATAGAACATATGATCAATAACACATTATGATGCAATATTGACAAGTAAGATGAGACTTTGAATTCACAACCCTGCAGATAAAGAACATAAAGGAGTCGTGGATGGATTACTGAAAGGGCCTCAGGCACACAGGCTCCCTTCTTCCTCTTCTCCTCCTTCTTCTTCTTCTTCTTCTTCTCCTTCTTCCTCTTCTTCATCTTCTTCTTCCTCTTCTTCTTCCTCTTCTTCTTCCTCATCTTATCTTCTTCATCTTATCTTCTTCTTCTTCTTCTTCTTCTTCTCCTTCTTCTTCTTCTTCATCTTCTTCTTCTTCTTCTTCTTCTTCTTCTCCTTCTTCTTCTTCTTCTTCTTCATCTTCTTCTTCTTCTTCATATTCTTCTTCTTCTTCTTCTTCTCCTTCTTCATCTTCTTCTTCTTCTTCTTCTTCTTCTTCTTCTTCTTCTTCTTCATCTTCTTCTTCTTCTTCTTCTTCTTCTTCTCCTTCTTCTTCTTCTTCTTCTTCTTCTTCTTCTTCTTCTTCTTCATCTTCTTCTTCTTCTTCTTATCTTCTTCATCTTATCTTCTTCTTCTTCTTCTTCTTCTTCTTCTTCATCTTATCTTCTTCATCTTATCTTCTTCTTCTTCTTCTTCTTCTTCTTCTTCTTCTTCATCTTATCTTCTTCTTCTTCTTCTTCATCTTCTTCTTCTTCTTCTTCTTCTTCTCCTTCTTCATCTTCTTCTTCTTCTTCTTCTTCTTCTTCTTCTTCATCTTCTCCTTCTTCATCTTCTTCTTCCTCTTCTTCTTCTTCTTCATCTTATCTTCTTCATCATCATCTTCTTCTTCTTCTTCTTCTTCATCTTATCTTCTTCTTCTTCTTCTTCTTCATCTTATCTTCTTCATCTTCTTCTTCTTCTTCTTATCTTCTTCATCTTCTCATCTTCTTCTTCTCATCTTCTTCTTCATCATCATCATCATCATCATCATCTTCTTCTTCTTCTTCTTCTTCTTCTTCTCTTATCTTCTTCTTCATCTTTTTCTTCATCTTCTTCTTCTTCTTCTTCATCTTCTTCTTCTTATCTTCATCTTCTCATCTTCTTCTCATCTTCTTCTCATCTTCTTCTTCATCATCATCATCATCATCTTCTTCTTCTTCTTCTTCTCTTGTCTTCTTCTTCATCTTTTTCTTCATCTTATCTTCTTCATCTTATCTTCTTCTTCTTCATCTTATCTTCTTCATCTTATCTTCTTCATCTTATCAGCTTCATCTTCTCATCTTCATCTTCTTCTTCTTCATCTTATCTTCTTCTTCTTTTTCTTCTCAGATGCTCATTACTGCCACTTATTGGACAGTGTGGAGACTGACTGTAAACCTCTGCTTGCTGCGCGCTGCAGGTTAAAGTGCGTGCGCAGCTCCGTGCACGCGGTCGTGTGTCAGTGTTTAATCCTCTGCAAGTCACCGGACTCCAGTTGGAGATGATGGAAGTCTCTTTTTAGAGTACTGAAGAGGATAAAAGGTTCCTGTGACGTAGCAGAGGACCTGAAGATCGAGCACGCGCGCTCACCTGTTGGAGCTCCACCTGTTGGAGCTCCACCTGTTCTGAAGGTTTGTTATTGGCAGCTTTAGTCCAGAAGAGTTAAAGGTCTTGAAAATCAATAAAACTCAGATATTACATTTTCTTACAGGCTAATTTAAAAAAATGCTGCTCCGAGGCAAAGCCCTGAGGGGCGGCACCGAGCACCGAGAGCCTCTGGTCGTCACAAAGGTAGGAAACAGTTTTCTGGAGAATGAACCCAGTTAGACCGGCTCCAAGCCAGAGATGGTTACTTTACTTCACCAGGATTCTAGAAGGATTCTAATGAACCTTCTCCACCTGCAGCGACAGCCGGTGAGCAGGTCCCCTAGCTCAGGTCCCCTAGCTCAGGTCACCTAGCTCAGGTCACCTAGCTCAGGTCACCTAGCTCAGGTCACCTAGCTCAGGTCACAGGTCCCCTAGCTCAGGTCACAGGTCCCCTAGCTCAGGTCCCCTAGCTCAGGTCCCCTAGCTCAGGTCCCCTAGCTCAGGTCACCTAGCTCAGGTCTCCTAGCTCAGGTCCCCTAGCTCAGGTCACAGGTCCCCTAGCTCAGGTCCCCTAGCTCAAGTCCCCTAGCTCAGGTCCCCTAGCTCAGGTCACAGGTCCCCTAGCTCAGGTCCCCTAGCTCAGGTCCCCCAGCTCAGGTCACAGGTCCCCTAGCTCAGGTCCCCTAGCTCAGGTCCCCTAGCTCAGGTCACAGGTCACCTAGCTCAGGTCACCTAGCTCAGGTCACCTAGCTCAGGTCACAGGTCACCTAGCTCAGGTCCCCTAGCTCAGGTCACCTAGCTTAGGTCACAGGTCACCTAGCTCAGGTCACCTAGCTCAGGCCACAGGTCCCCTAGCTCAGGTCACCTAGCTTAGGTCACAGGTCACCTAGCTCAGGTCACCTAGCTCAGGTCACAGGTCACCTAGCTCACGTCCCCTAGCTCAGGTCACCTAGCTCAGGCCACAGGTCCCCTAGCTCAGGTCACCTAGCTTAGGTCACAGGTCACCTAGCTCAGGTCACCTAGCTCAGGTCACAGGTCACCTAGCTCACGTCCCCTAGCTCAGGTCACCTAGCTCAGGCCACAGGTCCCCTAGCTCAGGTCACCTAGCTTAGGTCACAGGTCACCTAGCTCAGGTCACCTAGCTCAGGTCACAGGTCACCTAGCTCACGTCCCCTAGCTCAGGTCACCTAGCTCAGGCCACAGGTCCCCTAGCTCAGGTCACCTAGCTCAGGTCACAGGTCCCCTAGCTCAGGTCACCTAGCTCAGGTCACAGGTCACCTAGCTCAGGTCACCTAGCTCCCCTCCAGGTCCCTAGCTCGGTCACAGGTCACTTAGCTCAGGTCACCTAGCTTAGGTCACAGGTCACCTAGCTCAGGTCACAGGTCACCTAGCTTAGGTCACCTAGCTCAGGTCACAGGTCACCTAGCTCAGGTCACCTAGCTCAGGTCACAGGTCACCTAGCTCAGGTCACCTAGCTCAGGTCCCCTAGCTCAGGTCCCCTAGCTCAGGTCACCTAGCTCAGGTCACCTAGCTCAGGTCACAGGTCACCTAGCTCAGGTCCCCTAGCTCAGGTCCCCTAGCTCAGGTCACCTAGCTCAGGTCACAGGTCACCTAGCTCAGGTCACCTAGCTCAGGTCACAGGTCACCTAGCTCAGGTCACCTAGCTCAGGTCACAGGTCACCTAGCTCAGGTCACCTAGCTCAGGTCACCTAGCTTAGGTCACCTAGCTCAGGTCCCCTAGCTCAGGTCCCCTAGCTCAGGTCACCTAGCTCAGGTCACAGGTCACCTAGCTCAGGTCCCCTAGCTCAGGTCCCCTAGCTCAGGTCACCTAGCTCAGGTCACAGGTCACCTAGCTCAGGTCACCTAGCTTAGGTCACAGGTCCCCTAGCTCAGGTCACCTAGCTCAGGTCACAGGTCCCCTAGCTCAGGTCCCCTAGCTCAGGTCACCTAGCTTAGGTCACAGGTCCCCTAGCTCAGGTCCCCTAGCTCAGGTCACCTAGCTCAGGTCACAGGTCCCCTAGCTCAGGTCCCCTAGCTCAGGTCCCCTAGCTCAGGTCACACACAGGGCAGTGCTTCATTATTAATCACAGCACTCCGGTGTCCGGCCTCCACGGGAGGATGAAACCGAACCTCAGGGAGACGTCCACCTGAAAGATGGCTGCTGTAACGCTTACCTACACATTCATAAAAGGTGTGTGTGTGTGTGTGTGTGTGTGTGTGTGTGTGTGTGTGTGTGTGTGTGTGTGTGTGTGTGTGTGTGTGTGTGTGTGTGTGTGTGTGTGTGTGTGTGTGTGTGTGTAGGGCGGCGTGGCAGCAGTCTGTCTCCAGGCCGGTGGTGAACGCGGTTCCCGTCAGGAGGCGATCTGTCTGGTGAAGAGCTCTCACAAGACCCTGACCCTGGTGGTCCGCAGGTACCCTTTAATACCCCTCGATACCCTTTAATACCCCTCGATACCCTTTAATACCCCTCGATACCCTTTGTTTGAGAACAGTAAACGCCAGCAGTCACAGGAAGACTCCTAAAGAGACAGAGAGGAGTCTCCTCTGACGGATCTATCAGGGAAAAGCTTCTCCAAAGGGACAAGTTGCTGCTTGTCTCTGTTGTATATGCAGGAGAAGTTGTTGCTTGTCTCTGTTGTATATGCAGGAGAAGTTGCTGCTTGTCTCTGTTGTATATGCAGGAGAAGTTGCTGCTTCTCTCTGTTGTATATGCAGGACAAGTTGCTGCTTGTCTCTGTTGTATATGCAGGACAAGTTGCTGCTTCTCTCTGTTGTATATGCAGGACAAGTTGCTGCTTCTCTCTGTTGTATATGCAGGAGAAGTTGCTGCTTGTCTCTGTTGTATATGCAGGACAAGTTGCTGCTTCTCTCTGTTGTATATGCAGGAGAAGTTGCTGCTTGTCTCTGTTGTATATGCAGGAGAAGTTGCTTGGTTTTGCAACGTTCTTAGACGCATCGTTACAGAACAAACAGACCATCGTGAGGTTCGTTGTGCAACTTTTATATTTAAAGAGTTGTGTTCCACGTCTTCAGTTCATCCTGCAGCGTGTGGTCGTTGCATCATGAGCATCCCCTGGTGCGTTTAGCGCCACCTTGTGGAGGCTTGAGCCAATTGTTAGTGTGTGTGAGTGTGTGTGAGTGTGTGTGAGTGTGTGTTAGTGTGTGTTAGTGTGTGTTTGTGAGGATATATGTGTCGTTACTCCCTTTTTAAAGCAACTTAAATCTGAATTATTTCCAGGTTTTGCGGTTGCTACTCTCATAAGGATGTTGTGCTCATGAGAGATATTTATATTCTACTCCAGGAGAACATTACTGTGTGACAAAAGTATTTATGGTATGCCTCAAATATCTTTAATATGAATATATGAATATAGATATCCTCCAGTCACACAAGGTATATACAGGATTCATTCTTTTGCATCACTGGATTATTTTAGATTTGACGTATGCAAGTGACCTCAAGGAAAAAGGTCTTTATTTTATATTCTAGTGAAGCTCCAAAAGGGACATTTTGAGGAATGCGAATAAACTTATTTGCAGAAATTAAGGTGAAAAAATCCAGAGTTTTAAAAGGTTAAAGAACAGAATAATCAACAAATGTTATCAAGTCTCATTTCTTTGTTGTTGTTGTATTTTTATATACCGTAAAGAAAGTTTCTTTACTTTACTTTGAGCCTCTCTACAAGAATAATCCCTCGAGCTGCTTCTTCTTGTACCACATGTGTTATTGATGTCCCGTCATAATTATAAGCTCACTGGCAAATGGCAACAGAGTCTTAAAGCCTGAATCCTATTACCAGCTGCAAATCCACGGTGGTGGCAGTGGGTGGAGTCACCGGGAGGGACGGGTGGAGCGCTGGTGTGTTGTCACATCCTGCTTCCTGCTGAGGGCCCTCTGCACCCGAGCGGGTTCAGAGGGCGACCCCCCCAGGCCCCTCGTGAGAGGGGACGTTTCACACCCCGCCCTCGGGGGGGTCGTCGGGTCGCCCCGAGGGCCGCCTCGGTGCGGGCGTCCTCCCCCGTGTGCAGGAGCAGTGGTACGGCCCACGTTGCCTAGGTGAGTTGACACTGCTTAGTGGGACGGGCCTTATCAGCAGAGCCATTGTGTTCGGGGGCTTTGGTCACTGCAACCGGCACAGAGTGAGCGCTCCTGTCGGGTTTCCTCTTCTTTGGACGTGTTTGCTTTTTAGAAGATAAGAGAGAAGATTTCCACTCTCAGGTACTTCTTTCTTCATCTCCTCTGACTCCATCACCAAGTGGGACCGGTATGAGCAGGTTTCTGACCCACAGAGGTAGAGAAGGATCAGCTGTTCATGGAAAGAGTCTGAGGAGGATGCAAAGGGATGGAGGACAACGTTAGTGCAGGTAAACACATGTTTGTCTTGTTGCGTCTCTACAAGGCAGAACATGTTTGTATATCACAGTTAATCTGTTTGTATTATTGTCAACATCGCATAATGCAGAGAAACACGTTTAGAATCTAAAAATCTGCACTAAGATCTCGTCATCACGACAGAAACACATCAGGTCTTCATATTTATGCAGAAAGAAATATTTATCAGGTTTTAAAGGTTAATATTTAGAATGAAAAATAACATTATTAGCCAGATGTCCCAGGTGTTGCTCTTCTTCAGGTCTACGTTGAGTCAGTTGCTACGTGTTGCTCTTCTTCAGGTCTACGTTGAGTCAGTTGCTACGTGTTGCTCTTCTTCAGGTCTACGTTGTGTCAGTTGCTACGTGTTGCTCTTCTTCAGGTCTACATTGAGTCAGTTGCTACGTGTTGCTCTTCTTCAGGTCTACATTGAGTCAGTTGCTACGTGTTGCTCTTCAGGTCTACATTGAGTCAGTTGCTACGTGTTGCTCTTCAGGTCTACGTTGTGTCAGTTGCTGCGTGTTGCTCTTCAGGTCTACATTGAGTCAGTTGCTGCGTGTTGCTCTTCTTCAGGTCTACGTTGTGTCAGTTGCTGCGTGTTGCTCTTCTTCAGGTCTACGTTGTGTCAGTTGCTGCGTGTTGCTCCCTCTGGTTGTGTTTGTGTTGCCGGTGCAGGGCTCGGCGATAAGCCCGGCTGTGATGACGCTCGCTCTTTCTTTTGTGTTTGAGCTCAGCTCGGCCTCGTGGACGTTCTCTCCATTCCAGAGACCTCGCTGCTCGTCAGGCAACTAGTTGTGCATCACTGCTTTTATCTTATTAGATAAAACACATGTTGACACAAGTGCATATATATATGTATATATATATATATATGAGATCCTAATTTGAGCAGTGACTTCCCTTCAAACACATAATTTGTGTTTTTAGTGGAGGAGTTTCTTCACGGTGGAGCCGTCTCTCGGTATCTCCCTCCCTTCCTCCCCCTCAGCCTGACATTGGCTGGTATCTCCCCCCCCTCCCCCCCCTTCCGCCCCCTCAGCCTGACATTGGCTGGTATCTCTCACAACAGACTCGACAGGCCCAAACATTCCTGTCTGAGCTGTGTTTCCTGACGAGGACACACAAGGCTGAGAGAGCATCAGATGACGGGAACCTGTGTGGAGCAACTTTACCCGGTCTAACCCCTCAGAGCCCTAACACCCTTTACCCGGTCTAACCCCTCAGAGCCCTAACACCCTTTACCCGGTCTAACCCCTCAGAGCCCTAACACCTTTACCCGGTCTAACCCCTCAGAGCCCTAACACTTTACCCGGTCTAACTGGTCCTTTACCCGGTCTAACCCCTCAGAGCCCTAACACCCTTTACCCGGTCTAACCCCTCAGAGCCCTAACACCCTTTACCCGGTCTAACCCCTCAGAGCCCTAACACCCTTTACCCGGTCTAACCCCTCAGAGCCCTAACACAGCAGGTCTCTGTAGAGACTCGGGGGGACCTGAGGCGTCATGAGGTTGAGAAGGTTCTCCATCTACCACTTAAAGGGAAGTTTAAACCTTTTGGTTGATCAGGAAAGTCTTAAACAGGCGCAACGATAGAAAATATTGTTACATATATTATCATGAATGGAATTTGCAGGGGCAAGTTGATAGCAGTTTGAGGAAACTCTTGTACAGATTTAATGAATTTGTTTAAAGGTTGTTGTTGTTGTTGTTCTTCCTGTCCCGTCCTTGTGTGGAGGCTCGTGCACAGCTTGTCCTGTCTCTGGCTGCAGGACGGCTTGTTTCCTTTCCCTCTATCTCCCCCGGTGGCTCTGAGGCCAGCAACCTGCAGCCCAAACACTAGATTACAGCCAGGACGCTGCAGGACAATAGCTCCTCCCCTTCGCCTCCAATCCCCCTCTTCTAATCCAGAGCAAAGCTGCAGTGTTTGTGTTGCTGCGGAGGAGGAAGAGGGGGCTTCAGATTCCTCAGCCGGAGGCAGTCGAGGTGTCAAAGAGGATCTTTTTGTTTGTTTGTGAAGGAGTCGGCCGTGCAGACGGGAGGTGGAGGTGTCCTGATGTAGACACACACACACTCACACACACACTCGGCTCTAACGGGGTGAGGTGGTCGGTAAGTTAACTTCATTTCCTTTAGAGACACCCAGCGAGGTGAGCTCCTTTTCAACGTGTTTCTATTATAATATGTAGTATTCTCACTGCTCGTGTTCATAAATAAGGTTTTTATACCTCAATCACAGGTGCTTTAATAAGAGATTTGCTTGTCACTTGACTTATTGATTGTTTTTTTAATTACTTGATCAAAACAGTGAAAAATGAAGCTGCCAAAACCTAAATGGATGATTTTGAATATCTCGTTTTGTCAAAGATATTCAGTTTAAATGACATAAAACGATGAGAGAGAATATTTGCTTTATAAATCACTTAATCGCTCTAAATGTTGAGTGAATTTGTTATCAGTTAATCAACTAACCGGTGCAGTGCATCCTGGGAAGCTGTAGATACAGAATATACAAGTATTGCGTCATAGTTACAAGTTTAAGACCCAACTGGACAAATTTAACTAACTTATTATCCCCAAACCTCCACAGGAAGTCAGCATGTTGTTATCTCTGTCTCTCTCTCTCTCTCTCTCTCTCTCTCTCTCTCTCTCTCTCTCTCTCTTTCTCTCTCTCTCTCTCTCTCTCTCTCTCTCTCTCTCTCTCTCTCTCTCTCTCTCTCTCTCTCTCTCTCTCTCTCTCTCTCTCTCTCTCTCTCTCTTCCCCCCCCTCTCTCCCTCGTGGGAGTGAGCGTCTCCCGCAGCTGTGTCCCCCGACAATAGACCTGCAGCTTTAGAAAAAAGTTCCATTTGCATTTCTATTGTGCGTTCCTTTTGGAGGCGACTCTCACTTCGGGTGTCACGTTGGCCAAAGAGAGGAGAGGTTTAAGAAACAGTTTAAGATGCAATTAATGAAAGAGTTGTGGCCTTTTCCTGCGTCGCCGCACCGTTTAGGTTTGTTTGGAGTTAACAGACGAAGAAGAGCTTTGGTTCAAAGTGAAACACCTGTAGAAAAGCACTTTAATGTGTCCAGTGTTATCTTAATTAAGTCACTGTAGTGATAAACTAATGCTGATTAAAACCTGACCTCCTCAATAGAAACTCCTTTTGCTTCGTATTTAAGTATTTTTATTTAAATGCGTAGAAAATCTTGTCACTTTAAACTTTTATTAGCAGAAACGCAACATTTTACATTTATAATTTCCAAGAAAAGAGCTGATATGGAACAGTTGATTCATAGGGAAGGTACCAAGAAAAATATTATTAAAGATAAAAGTATTACAGTGCTTATTTGGTGTTTTTAGTGCACAGCAAAGATTGTCTATTCAACATGTATGTATAGTAAACTTTAAATCAAGAGTTCAAGAGAAAACCCTTTATAATGTTATGTGCTCCCATATTCTTTTGCCTTCTTGTGTTTATTGTAATTATAATAAGAATAAAACCACAACAGTGCCGTTCAGTAGATTAATATCTCTTCTGTCTCCTGAGGGATTACAAGGAGTCTGAGACAGTAGAAGTATTGTTGTAAAGTCCAGAAGGCTGCGTACTTTCTTTACTCCTGGGCGCCGGGAGCGTAGACGTTCTCCTGAGCGAGAGCGTCCCTCCCGCATTCCTCTGCTGGAGGAATGCAGCGTCTCCATCGTGACCGGGTTACGGTTAAAGCTTCAATCAAAGCAAATAAAATCTCATTTGGTCGCCATATTTCACGTCCAGCTGACACTTGAACTTGGAGAAACAGAATTTTAGAAGTTAGATTATGTCGGTGTGGTTTAAGAGCTTTTATTTTCTACCGTTAATTAATTTAAGCTGCACATTAAAACTGTGAGGTTATGGTGGTTGTGGATCCGTCTCTCAAACTTTTCTGAAAGCTAAGCGGTTAATCTCCGTCTGGGCCATATGGCCTTGACAGATCTGTCCTCTGCTGTTGTGGAAGCCCTTCAAAATAAAAGCTTCCAGCCTGCTTGGTCATCGTTCTGTGAGGAAGTCGGCTCCATGCACGACACAGATTGTCTTAATGAGGTATCAGACATCATCTGAGGGGTTTGTCTGGCTTCTGATTGGCCAACAGGTTTCGGTTTGCAGCGGTCTAACCTGCATTAGACCCTCAGCCTCCCCGGTTTCCTCTTCCTGCTTCAGAAGGAAGACGGATTGTATTATTCTGAGTCTTGTCATGTCCTTTGACGCTGCCTTTACCTCCTCCTCCTTCTCTCTCTCCTTCCTCCGCTCGCTGCCCATCAGGGCTAACATGGTGGATGTTGTATCACCACACACAATGCCGTCAGAAACCGAGGTTCATGTGGCGAGGAGCTTCCTCACCAAGATTTTGCGAAGCTCCATGAGGTACCGTGAGCCTGGTGTCGTCCTGTAGCTTTGACCCTCAGTGATGGAGTCTGTGCTTTGTGTTCCTTCCTTTGTGTTCTGTGCATTACTTATTTATTGTGGGTCCAAACCTTTAGTTGTAATTTGCACATTTGTGTTCCTAAAGTTGTGTCCCAGTTATATTCCGCCTCCTCATCACTTTTAGTTGGTTTTCATGTCAAATCTTTTCTTTTCCAACATGCTCTCCAGGAAAAACCGCTTCAAAGAGTAGGTGCATGTTTTGTGTGAGCAAAGTGCATATACAGTGATGTCATCAGTTCAGCTTTCTGGGGTTATTACCACGTTATGGATGATAATATAACAAAACATGAAACATTTATTTCATTTCCAGGCCAGACGACTTTGACATTTTCACACAAATACTGAAAAAAAAAAAGTTTAAGCATTGAACCCTGCAGCTGAAATGTGAAGTTGTCCCTTGTGTGAAGCGCTTGGTTCCCTCTGTGCCTTGCAGGAAGAATGACCCAAACTCACGCCCCCATTCCTGGCACTCGTCCAAGCTGACAGAAGAGGAGGCGGAGCCTGCCAGGCGAGACGCCGCCTCGGCACCGGCCTGGCAGCCAAAACATGAAGCGAGGTGAGACCTCGGGTTCTGTTTCAGCTTCACTGGTGTTGTGTGGAGGATGTTCATTCTCTTCTTTTGTTTCTGACCACACGCACCAGGCCCAAAGAGTCGTGCGATCACCGGGACCAGGACTTCCAGTTGAGCTCAGGGAACAACATGGAGAAACTGGAGCGTCCCGCTCATCCCTTCCCACCAGGTCGTCTTTCCCCAAATAAATTCATCAGTGCCGAGCCGCTCTGTGGACCAGGAGGCAAAAGAGACTCCGGGTTCAGCTGCTTCTCCGTCACCTCCAGCCCTCCCTTCCACGACCACAGGACATCAGAGAGGAAGGGAACCAGCACTGAAAACATTTTCTTCAAGGGCCTTCACGGTGAAGGGCCTCAGCCGGCGGAGCGGCCCCGGTACCTGCAGCCCACGCTGGGGAGCGGAGGCTGGGAGGGGTCGCGGGGCGAGGAGCAGGCGGCCTCTCGGAGGCCCAGCGTGGGCCCCGTGTGGCAGGTACCAGAGAAGAAGAAGGCCCAGTCTCCTCCTCCCCCACAGCCGCCGCTGCGCAGTGACAGTTTTGCCGCCACAAAGGTGTTCCCGTACCCCGAGGGGCCGAGTGGTCCGGCGAAGGCCCACGGCAAGTCCTTTGAGAAGCTGGCAGAAAACCACCTGAGACCTCAGCAGGAGAAAGCCTCGGAGGCCGGGCATAGCTTCAACCCCCTGTCCACCGAAGACTTCCTCCTCCCCCACACGGCAGCCGACCACAACCACAACCAGCTGCACCCCAACAAACTCTTCTCGCTGTCCAGCAACGATGTCAGACAGTCTCATTGCACCCAGCCACCCCCCCACCACAGGCAGTACAGTGACGAGAGCCCCTTCTGCATGCAGACCAGGTCGGCCCCTCCTACCAAGATTCAGAGCGTAGGAAGCTACTACCGCAGCCTCCAGGAACTGCCCACCAACATCTTCAGCCGGAAGCACGTCCGGCACTCCACCGCGTCCATGGCGAGTTCTGCTGCAAACCCAAACCAGGAGAACAACAGATATTACGGCCTGGTAGGCCAGCATCAGACCACCGGGCTCCTGGTGAGGCACGGCCAAGTGGAGGGCCGGAGGGGGGAAGCGGAGAAATCCCAATGGGTGAACAGCAATGCACCAGGCTTCCCAGGTTCCTTGAAGATGAAATCCGCCCCTCCTCGGTCCCAGCTGCCTCACGGGGAGCAGAAGGAGCGCAGTGGCCATTCCAATCCGGGGAGCGGTCTCCATTACGACCGCCAAGCCTCTGAGCGTTGTGTCCGAGGCCAGGAGGCTGCAAAGAGAGGCGACGGGCACACCGATGACGGGAGAAGACACGTCGCCACACGTCAAAGTAACGATCACAAGGTCGGTCTTTCGCGGCACCAGGACCCATGGGTTCCCCAAGAGGACCACCGAATATCCCCCCTGAAGACCCCTCTCCTCCACTCGCTCGCCCAGGAGAGTCGGAGTCTGGCTGCCAGGCAACCAGCAGCTCCGGCCGCGGGTGCCCCACAGGATGTGGGCGACAACATGGCCGCCAGCGCCGGGAAATCGTATCGCCGTAGCGACCGGTATGCCACCACGCTCCGCAACGAGATCCAGCAGAAGCGAGCGCAGCTGCAGAAGAGCCGCAGCGCTGCGACCCTGACCTGCGACGCCGAGGAGGAGGAGGAGGAGGAGGAGGAGGAGGAGGAGGAGGAGGAGGAGGAGGAGGAGGAGGAGGAGGAGGAGGAGGAAGAGGAGTGGAGATCCACCAGGACGTCCATGTCTTCTGGGGTCTCCTTCTCCAACACCTACAAGGACCACCTGAAGGAGGCGCAGGCCAGAGTCCTCCAGGCCACCTCCTTCCAGAGGCGGGACCTTGAGCCTCTCGGGCCGGAGGCGCCGGTGGTTAAAAGCTCCAATGGACGCATCAAAGGACGGAAGCGCTTCCCGATGGCCAAGAGGATGCACTCCTTCTCAGAGCCCGACAAGATGGACAAAGTGGGGGTGGAGGGGGAACCGCAGACCGGGTCTTTCGGAGAGCGCAGGAAGTTCTTTGAGGCCAAACCGGCGTTCTGCAGGCCTGTGCTGAAGAACAGTCAGGGTGCAAACCTGAACGCGGACCTTGGCGAGACGGGCAAACCCAAAGAGATGACTCCCTCTGCAGAGGAGCAGCACCTCGGCCCCGGACACAAGCCGGTCTCGGTGGAGGAGCACCTCGGCCCCGTACACAAGCCGGTCTCAGAGCAGCACCTCGGCCCCGGACACAAGCCGGTCTCGGTGGAGCAGCACCTCGGCCCCGGACACAACCCGGTCTCGGTGGAGCAGCACCTCGGCCCCGGACACAACCCGGTCTCGGTGGAGCAGCACCTCGGCCCCGGACACAAGCCGGTCTCGGTGGAGCAGCACCTCGGCCCCGGACACAAGCCGGTCTCGGTGGAGGAGCACCTCGGCCCCGGGAACAAGCCGGTCTCGGTGGAGCAGCAGAGGCTCGGGACCTTCGCTGAGTACCAGGCTACGTGGAACCAGCAGAAGAAGTCGTCGGAGGCCAAGACCCA
This sequence comes from Ophiodon elongatus, assembly GCA_016806645.1. Lineage (NCBI taxonomy): Eukaryota > Metazoa > Chordata > Actinopteri > Perciformes > Hexagrammidae > Ophiodon > Ophiodon elongatus. Next base: position 47,162 of record JACSYO010000463.1, read on the forward strand.
GGGGAGGTATCACTCAGCGGAGAACATCCTGGATGCAGACGGGGAGCAGAAGGCTGTGTGCGTCCACGAGAGATCCCGGTCCTCTCCCTCTGCAGACTTCTACAGACAGGTGGGAATAAAGGGGCGGGACTAAAGGGGAGGCTCTAAAGGGGGGGGGGGGCTGAGTGATGCAGATAAAGATGTAGTTAAGTTTTTAAGTAAGACTGGATGTTTTCTTTCCCCTTTCTTCTGCAGAACATTCCTCCACCATGGAGAGACCCTCACAGCCAGCAGAGCAGCTCCAGGTGAGATTAAGGTTATGATATGTGTACATGCAAAAGATACAAAATACAGAAGCCAATGGAGATGGAAAATAATCAAACAACAATCGGTGGAATAAAGACATCAGCATTTCTTTTACATATCTCTTACTGTAGTAATTAAATCCTCTGCAAGTTTCTTCCCAAAGGGTTCAGCATGATACATAAGTTTCCCTGGAACATCCTCCATAAATACATGCAAACAAAGTTTCATGTAAATGTGAGATTTGAGAGAAAGAACTCGTCTCAGTTTCTGTTTCCAGGTTTCCTGAGCTAGAAGGAAGATATTATTACGCTGCGTACTAGATCTCCTCCTCACCGTATCTCATGTTGAGGTGTATCATGTTGAACAGTATCTTCTGGAATCCTGTAAACTACACTCACGTTTGTGTGTGTGTGTGTGTGTGTGTGTGTGTGTGTGTGTGTGTGTGTGTGTGTGTGTGTGTGTGTGTGTGTGTGTGTGTGTGTGTGTGTGTGTGTGTGTGTGTGTTTGTTTACAGGAGATCATTTTAACCTGAAGCTGCTTTTCAAAATGAAAAAAACTTATCTTAACTGCATGTCTGATATAATTTCTTCTTTCTAGTTTTGCTTCATGCACCTTTTTAGTTGGTGTTTAAACTAAATAAAATAGAAGTTTGAGGTTATTTGTGCCGTTCTGCTTTAGATTCATTAAAAGATAAAACTAGAGAATTCCCAATAAATGAAGCCCTCGTGTTATTGTACATTATTGATCACGTTAATCAGTTAATGTGCAACTTATTTAAGTGGCCTGTCTCATAATCTTTCAAATGAATCTAATTTATAAATGAAGATAAATAATATTTCCTCTTAAAGATTCAGTTGAGTGTGGACAAATGGCTGTTGGGTTAATCCCATCGTTCCATGTTCAGAGTATTAATCCTGTAAATGGATGCATTATTAAATGTTTTTTTAAATCGGACCCTGCCCTGATCTCCGTCTCTGCTCAGGTGTAACCTGACCTCTCACACCCGGAGCTCAGGTTTCCTAAACCCACACACACACACACACACACACACACACACACCTCTAAAGCCTCTGAAACACACTGTACACGTGGAACGTACCACGAGCACCTGTGTGTAAAACCTTTAACTTTTCTCAATATGTCAATGTATTAAACATCTTCACAACTGATATTCATAAAAAAGGATAAAGGTCAGCCTTATGACGAGAGACGATGGTTTAACCTCTTTTGTAACGAAGGTAAAAATCCACTTTTACCACAGTTACTGATGTAGTTTATCTTTGACCTCTAGAGGGAAAGCAGAGAGCCTGATGTAGTTTATCTTTGACCTCTAGAGGGAAAGCAGACAGCCTGATGTAGTTTGTCTTTGACCTCTAGAGGGAAAGCAGAGAGCCTGATGTAGTTTATCTTTGACCTCTAGAGGGAAAGCAGAGAGCCTGATGTAGTTTGTCTTTGACCTCTAGAGGGAAAGCAGACAGCCTGATGTAGTTTATCTTTGACCTCTAGAGGGAAAGCAGAGCGCCTGATGTAGTTTATCTTTGACCTCTAGAGGGAAAGCAGACAGCCTGATGTAGTTTGTCTTTGACCTCTAGAGGGAAAGCAGAGAGCCTGATGTAGTTTGTCTTTGACCTCTAGAGGGAAAGCAGAGAGCCTGATGTAGTTTGTCTTTGACCTCTAGAGGGAAAGCAGAGAGCCTGATGTAGTTTGTCTTTGACCTCTAGAGGGAAAGCAGACAGCCTGATGTAGTTTATCTTTGACCTCTAGAGGGAAAGCAGAGAGCCTGATGTAGTTTGTCTTTGACCTCTAGAGGGAAAGCAGACAGCCTGATGTAGTTTGTCTTTGACCTCTAGAGGGAAAGCAGAGCGCCTGATGTAGTTTATCTTTGACCTCTAGAGGGAAAGCAGACAGCCTGATGTAGTTTATCTTTGACCTCTAGAGGGAAAGCAGACAGCCTGATGTAGTTTATCTTTGACCTCTAGAGGGAAAGCAGACAGCCGGCTGCGATGCCACCCCGACCACAACCCACAGTGGTCCCCGTCAGGCTCCAGGCTCGAGGGCCCGGTCCCGGGCCTCGCCGACCACAGGACCAAACCAGACGCTGCCGGCCCCTCCCACACCACACACTCCTCGGGCCCTCGCGGCCTCATCCCCGGATCCCAGTACCCATCCCAGCTCCTGCCTCCGCCCAGGCCTCCGCCCAGGCCCCATTTAGGCCCAGAAACCACATCCTCCTCCCAGGAATGCCTCTCTGGCGCCCCAGCAGCCCCGGCCGCGCTGCAGCCCGTGTCCAGCTGCAGCTCCGACACCCGGCACCGCGCCGCTGGCCCCGCCTCGCCCGGCGCCCCTCACCTCGCCTCGAGCAGAGGAGGTGGAGGCAGCGAGGAGGTGGAGAAGGAGCAGCCACCACCTTCCTCGTCGACCCTGCTCTCCTCCCGGACGGCCGCCCTGTCGTTCCCTGTCCCGGACCGAGCTCGCTCCCCCACTCCTCAGTCCTCTCCTCACTCCTCTCCTCACTCCTCTCCTCACTCCTCTCCTCACTCCTCTCCTCAGTCCTCTGCTCACTCCTCTCCTCACTCCTCTCCTCACTTCTCTCCTCTGAGGCTCACCGACAGGCCGCCGGCCGCCTGCCTGCAGGATGACTCACCTCTCAGGTAAGCTGCTTAGCAACAGGCTCCGGGTCTTCTGTTCTCCAGGAGGAGGCTCAGGTCAACACGTTGTCCTTTAGTAGAAGGACAGCGTGATCACGCTTAAAGGAATAAACCGAGGAGAAGCTGTGAAAACGCCTAAAATCTAAAATCTGCAAGCGGCTGGTTTGTGCTTGTCGATCAGACCGGAGGCTGTAATTTAGGGAAAGCCACACGTCTGCTGTGAGCTCTGGTTTCCATTGAGTTCTCCTCCAGATCCCTCCTTTAATTACAAATGCTCACTGAAGAAATGTTTCCATTCTCTGTGCTTCATTCTCTGAAAGGCTTTTATAAAGTATTGTGTTCCTCAAACCTGACTTCAGGTTAACACGAATAAGGTGAAAGCTCCAGGAGCTCCTCTTGACTCCTTTAGGCTTTGAGGTTGAGAGGACTAAGACCTCCTCCTCTTGACTCCTTTAGGCTTTGAGGTTGAGAGGACTAAGACCTCCTCCTCTTGACTCCTTTAGTCTTTGAGGTTGAGAGGACTAAGACCTCCTCCTCTTGACTCCTTTAGGCTTTGAGGTTGAGAGGACTAAGACCTCCTCCTCTTGACTCCTTTAGGCTTTGAGGTTGAGAGGACTAAGACCTCCTCCTCTTGACTCCTTTAGTCTTTGAGGTTGAGAGGACTAAGACCTCCTCCTCTTGACTCCTTTAGGCTTTGAGGTTGAGAGGACTAAGACCTCCTCCTCTTGACTCCTTTAGTCTTTGAGGTTGAGAGGACTAAGACCTCCTCCTCTTGACTCCTTTAGTCTTTGAGGTTGAGAGGACTAAGACCTCCTCCTCTTGACTCCTTTAGTCTTTGAGGTTGAGAGGACTAAGACCTCCTCCTCTTGACTCCTTTAGTCTTTGAGGTTGAGAGGACTAAGACCTCCTCCTCTTGACTCCTTTAGTCTTTGAGGTTGAGAGGACTAAGACCTCCTCCTCTTGGACTAAATATGTTGTTTGGGAGCCAGAAACGTCCTCGTTAATTTAAAAAAAAAAATGAGTCAAACTATAAAAATGTGATGCTGAATTAAAACATGCATCCTCAGTCCCTCAATTAATAATTATATAAAGACCAATAAAAAAATGTTTTAAATAACATACAGGAAACAAACAAGATGGAAGAAACTTTAACAAAGTATGTTGGGAATACATTAATTTAAGAAAAGGACCACACATTTAGAATAAGACGGAATCACAAGACTTTAGAAGATGAATCGTTTCATGCTTTGATATTAAATCTGTTCCCAGGTCCGAACAGGGTCTGAGGCCCCCTGCTGAGATGGACGTGACCAGTCCGGTGAGGAAAGTCCCCGTGAGGATCGTCCACGCCGAGTCCAGCTCGGGGCGAGAGGGCCGGGCCTACCTGCCTCAGAGCAGCGAGCCTCGGGTCCCCGTCCCCGTCCCCGTCCCCTCCCTGAGGGACACGGGGGGCCCGGCCTCGTCCCTCTTCAGCGCCTACATCCGCCAGGACCCGGCTCCGGCCCCGGCCCCGGCTCCGGCTCCGGTGCAGGACTCGAGTCCAGCAGGGGCCCGGCGCTCCGAGGAGGACGTGAAGAGAGAGGAGCTGGCCCGGAACATCATGGGCAAAGACAAGTCCCTGGTGGACATCTTGGACCAGAGCGGCAGGAGGACCACCATGGACCTGATGGAGGGACTCTTCCCTACGGAGGACCAGGTCCTGGAGGGGAACCACCAGCGCAGGAGGACCTCCTCTGGCTCCAGGCTGCCCAGCTCCTCCCCCCGCAGCATGGACAGGTGGGACCTCCAAGTCGTTAAATTATGGATTTACTGGAGAAATTATAACTGCATCCAGAAACTGCTCGTCTCCTCGAGCATCTCTCCTGACGACACCGAAGAGTCCTTACGTCTGGGTTAACTCAGTTATTAATTTAATATTATTTTATTTGAAAACCGAGCTATATTCAGAGTAAAAAAAGAGATGAACGTGACTGGTAGTGTTAAAACGTTTACACTAAAGGTTGAACAGGCTGCACTGGAAAACCTGTCTCAGCCTGCCCCCTGGTGGACAAATGTCTCATTACATTCAAAACGACCTCCCTAGTTGATTGTTCTTTAAATTACAGGCAGTTTTCAGAAGCAGATATATTTTAAAATACCCTGAATACTTCACAGTATTTCTCTAGTGTTGCAGCTACTGCTGGTTAATAATGATGATAATAACCTTTCATAATACAAAATGCAGCTCAAAGTGCTTCAAGAGAAACAAATCAGCAATAGGTATTTAAAAATAGTCAAATTCAGTAAAATAAGATTTCAAAAATGACTATTTTACTATTTTAAGGCGTAAAAAACATTAAAAAAATGTAATAAATCCAGTTATAAAAGGGTGTAATTAATGAAAAGCTGTGTTGTCAGGCGGGAGGAGGAGGAGGCGTCTGCAGCAGCCTCCCTGGTGCCCAGCTCCTCCTACTACAACACATCGGCTCCCAAAGCCGAGCTCCTCATCAAGATGAAGGACATGCAGGAGCAGCTGGAGGAGCAGGAGGAGGAGGAGCTGGACGACGACCTCGCCTGTAAGAAGGTAAAGACGCCGTCATATTCTGTAACGGCGTTGAGTTGTTTGGTGTGGAGTTTTAATGCTCTGCGTGTGTTTGATCTCCACCACCAGCAGGAGCTGATCTCCAGCCTGGCCAGGAAGCTGGAGGTGCTGAAGGAGGCGCGGCTCAGCCTGCAGGAGGACGTGGAGGACAACGAGGCGCTGGGCCGGGAGGTGGAGGCCACGGTGCAGCGCCTCTGTCGGGCCAACCAGCTGGACAAGTTCTGCATGTTCGTGGGCGACCTGGACAAGGTGGTGAGCCTGCTGCTGTCGCTGTCGGGCCGCCTCGCCCGCGTGGAGAACGCCCTCAACGGCCTGGAGGACGAGGCCCCGCCGGAGGAGAAGGTAACGAAGCTGTTCACATGCGCAGCGGTTGATTCCTGATCTTAATTACTAATCCAGGTGCTCCCTCAGAGAACCCTGACGGAGAAGCGTAAGCTGCTGATGCAGCAGCACGAGGACGCCAAGGAGCTGAAGGAGAACCTGGACCGGCGCGAGCGGCTGGTCTCCGGCATCATGGAGGCTCACCTGGACGCGGGGAGCCTGGACGACTACCGCCACTTCGTGAAGATGAAGTCGGCCCTCATCATCGAGCAGCGGAAGCTGGAGGACAAGATCAAGCTGGGCGAGGAGCAGCTGAAGGGCCTGGTGGACAGCCTGCCGCCGCTCTGACGCCGTCGCCTAGCAACGAGATGGAGGCACCCGAGGGAGCTACATGTAGCATTTATATCGATGTCTTTGTTACATTGTTCACGCCAGTGGAACTACATTTCCCATGAGGCCACAGGTCTCTGAAGAGCAGCCTCAGGAACTCAATGAGGTCTGTTTGATCTTTAACTGACGAGGAAACGACGGGACGATGACGAGACGAGAACACGGAGACTTGCAGGGAAAGTTCCTGAACAGGTCTCAGGGTTCCTGAACAGGTCTCAGGGTTCCTGAACAGGTCTCAGGGTTCCTGAACAGGTCTCAGGGTTCCTGAACAGGTCTCAGGGTTCCTGAACAGGTCTCAGGGTTCCTGAACATTCCTCCTGCAGTCGGCTGCACCAGAAACTCTTCACGAGTTCCCTAAATGTAGATTTAGTTGTTTCTATCGATCAGTCTCCCACAGTCAACGTACTCCAGGTTTACTGATGTTTTATAATATTTTATATTACACTTTTGGAGGCGTTTCATCACCGTTTTCTCCAAGTTGAATGTTTAATACTCAAACACTGATTTTAAATGGTGTAAAAGTCATTGTTTATGTATTTCCATCTCCAGAGGAGGGTGAGGAGCTGCAGACGGGACACACACACACACACACACACACACACACACACACACACACACACACACACATCATCTCCTCAGTGTTTCTTTATTATTCGTGTTTCTGAACCGTCGTGTTTAAGTTGCATCATGTGACTGGGTTTGTAATTAATCACCACCAGGTGTGTTAACTTTTATCTTGGTGATATTTCTTAGTAATTTATTGATAGCCTTTTTGAAAACGGGGGATTTATTTTCACTGGTGACGTATTTTTTTGTTTTCTAACGAAATGAAATGAAGAGTTTGATTCCTGTTGATGAAGTTATGATATGAAGTTAGATTTCCTGCTTTTATAACCAACCATCTCTTTCTATGAGGGTAGCTTTTTACACACGACCTCATTTTGGAGTGACACCTTTTTAATTTATGCTAGAATAAGAGCCGATAACTGGATAACTGCTTTGACTCTTGTATATTTATTTGAAGACGTGCCTGCTGTCGCATCTCCTGGCCTGAAGGGGGCGCTGTGCACGGCCCACACACACCACATGTATGCAGTGCACGCTTCCACCTACACAGCAATAAAATGATGAAGCTGAGAGATCTTTGTTTTTTTAATTGTCTCATAAGGTCGACAGGCTTTATGTTATTTTAGTCCATGAAGTCCTTATTTTATTAAAACAGGTGAAACAACATTTAAAGGTGTTCGTCTCCAGGCCTGCTCACCTGTCGGAGGCTCGTCAGCGTTTATGGGACGCACCTGGACCCCGAGACCCCCCCACACTGTGGAGGACAGAGTATGAATTAAATATAAATAAATAATTAAATGAATAAATGTAGGTCAACAAAAATGTAGAAATAAATATATAATATGTATTTCTTTATGTCCTGTTTGGTTATCAACTTTGATTTATTTATCCATACATTTATTTAGTAATTTCCATATTTATTTCAGCATTTATTTATTTATAGTTTTATTTATTTATTTCAGTATTTGTTTCAGCATTTAATTATTATTTTATTCATTTATTTCTGTATTCAAACATTTATTTAAGCATTTATTTATTTATTTCTGTATTTATTCACACAATTATTCATGCATTTATTTATTTAGTGATGTTTAAGTCATTTTTCGTCCTCCATACCACACTCACCTGACGACAGGCTCCTCCCACCTGTTGGTTTGAGTTGTAAATCGATGACTTTGTTAGCTTTATGCTCGGCTAAGAGACGGAGAAGCAAATTAAGAAAGTTTTAACTCGAGATTTTTTTCAACAAACAGGCAAATATGATGCAGATAAGGCAGATTTTCTTTTGATGAATTGTAGGTTTGAATATTCACAAAACCTGAACGAGTCTGAAGGTCGAGCTGAAACCACATTATGGGATTTAGAATCTGGACTTCATGGCCACGCCTTCATTTTACTGGCCGGGTGCAACCTTTGAAACACAGTAGTTTATAGTCTTCATCGTGTTTACTTTGGGAGGGGGAGGAGGGGAGGGGAGGGGGAGGAGAGGGGAGGGGGAGGGGAGGGGGGAGGAGGAAGAGGAGGAGGAGGAGGAGGATCTTCCCAGATCTGACCCCAGAGCAGCAGGACTTTCAGGGAAACGTCTTCATGAGTTTCATAACTGGTGAAATACAGAAGACGTCTTTTAATCTGTTGCTCAACATCCTCGCTCACTTTACTGTGGCCAGCCCACTGTACTGCACCTGTTGGGTCAGGACCAGGACCAGGATCAGGGCCAGGACCAGGGTCAGGGTCAGGACCAGGGTCAGGGCCAGGACCAGGGCCAGGGTCAGGGTCAAGGTCAGGACCAGGATCAGGGTCAAGGTCAGGACCAGGACCAGGACCAGGATCAGGGTCAGGGCCAGGACCAGGGTCAGGACCAGGAGATTTGTTTGTAGTACAGCGTGCGAGAATAACTTGAATAAGTCCCGAGCCGTGACTTGTAAAACGAAGGAATCCCATTGACATGCAGAAGTTATTTTCATGAATCATAACCATGAGTGGTGATTCATTTCCCTGACTGTTAGTTCCTCACACGTTCTTTAAGTTTAACTAAACCATCGGCGGTTTAGACTCTTTAGTAATTATAAGACTTGAGCTGACTTTCAGCTGCAGGACCTGTTTTATTTATATTTAAAACTCAGATATTTTATCCTGTTTTATGCTGATTTAGTGACATATTCACGTTATTTTGTCAAATTAAAATAAGACCCGGTGACCCATTAAATTATACTTTATACTTTATAACAAACCAACTTCTTTGTTCATCTTGAAGCACATTTGTTAAATTTTACTCTCTTTGGAACTAAATTATTAGTACATTTCTAAAATAAATCTAATTTTGGATCCCTGAGCTCATCGATACACCAGTTGAATAAATATGAAGTAAAGTGTATGACACTGTGAATGATTGACAGACCATAATCTCTGTTTCACAACATGACGGGAAACCGTGCCGGTTATTGTTCACGTGAAGAGGAAGTCCTGAAGGGTTCAGGCTCAGCTCAGCACACTCGGGTACGTGATGAGAGGATGAAGACGTAATATTAATAGAAGTATTGCACATTTCAATAAGTATTGCACATGAGCAGTCAGAAATAAAACAATGTAGCTGATGCAAAACAATCTGAGAGACGGAGGCGATGGATCATGTTCATTTATTTGGTTTAACAGGTCATGAACGAACACCGTAGATTAACATTTAAAGCAACCGTAATAAATATTAGTCTCATAAAGTACTTTGAGAAGTTTAACAATTAGTTTTTCATCTGAATCGTCTGTTTTTGGGGAGAAGATTCAAACAAAGGAAATTAGGTTAGATATATTCCAAGAAGTCCCCTGAAGCTTTGAGGCTTTGTTGTTGTTGTTGTTGTTGTTGTTGTTGCTTCAGACTCAGCGTGTCACAGTCACATTGTGTGTTTTATAGTTTTTAATGTGGTTCCAGCAGAAGTTCTTTACAGAAGACATATTTCCTGAGATGTTGAGCCTTCGTTGGTGAACACATGTGTTTGTGTCCTCTCAGAGGGAGCAGCAGGTAACCGTGGTAACGGAGGAGCATCGGAAGACCTGCAGGGTGCAGGAGGAGGAGGAGGAGGAGGAGGAAGAGGAGGAAGAAGAGGAGGAGGAGGAGGAGGAGGAGGAGGAGGTGGAGATGGAGGTGTCTCCTGCTGGGTCTGAGTGTGATTCTGAAGCACAAAGAGGGGGACCCTCCTCCTGGACCTGATCTCTTCATGAAGCCCAGTTCTGGAGCGAGCAGGACTTCCTCGGTCACCTGACCTGTTGCCGTGGCTCCGCCTCCATGACCGACCTGGCCCACACCGCCCACACCGCCCACACCGCCCACACCCAGCTGGGCGCCCTGCGGCTGCGTGGGCTGGACGCTCACCGCCGTGGCCCTCGGCCTCGTGCAGTGGAGGTCCTCGGCTCCGGGGTGGCCTGGGTGGGCCTCTGGAGGGCCTGCTTCCACAGCCACACCCACGTGACCCCCGGCCTCAGGGTCATGCACTGCGAGTACATCAGCCCGACTGAGGCCTTCACGCCCCCGGAGGTCGTGGCGGGTCAGGCCCTCATGCTGCTGGCGGGCCTCGGCGGGAACGCCGCCGGCGTCTACGCCTTGAGGAGCGTCTACTTCAGGGTGGAGAAGAGCTCCTCCGCCCGCCTGGCGTTCTCCACCACCGGCGCTCTGTGCCTGCTGGCCGCCGTGACGTCGCTCGTACCGCTCCTGTGGAACCTGAGCTCGGTGGCGACCAATCAGACCGTCAGGTTCCCCCCCGAGTTCAGGATGCCCCCGGCCCCAGACTCCCAGCACGCGGGCTGGGGCATCGGGGTCGGCCTGGTGGGGGCGGTGCTCATGGTGGTCTCTGGGATCATCTTCTGTACCTGAAGGTTACCGGTGAGGTCACGGCACCTGGACCCGTCACCTGCACGACCAGCGGCTGCCAGCAGGGGGCGCCACGGGGGGCGGACAGCCCCGCCTTCCAGTCCCACGAACACTCGTGATGCGTCTGTAACATGTTTGTTTGTTTGTGTGATGTGGATCCACAGAACAATACTCAGATGAATTCACTAGAATCTGAAGCTGTTGGATTCAGATGATGAATATTAGAGGAAGCATAAAAGAACACAGCAGTATTTTCTTAAATATTTTATTCAAAAAAAGCAACAAGCTCATCTCCAGCATTTCAAACCATCTGAATCAATGTTCCTCTCTCGGTGAACGGTCCCTCGGCCTCACTGGGATCAGGGCTGTGGCTCGAGTCACAGCCCTCCTGGGTGGAGGCTCGGGTGGAGGCTCGGGTGGAGTTCACCGATGCACGAAAGGAAAGACGACGGACAGTCGGTCCGGTTGAGAACACGGTTTACTTTCAGGAAGGACGACTGAATGTGATCAACGCTTTGTTTAGAGAAGGAGAACTCCTTTAAAAGAGCTTTCTGTGATGGAGGCTGAGGGTCCACACACACACACACACACACACACACACACACACACACACACACACACACACACACACACACACACACACACACACACACACACACACACACACACACACACACACACACAGAGGGTGATGGAGGCTGAGGGTCGACCATCACACCTCTGGCCTCTCCAGTGAAACAGATCACCATCATCATCACCACCATCATCACCACCATCATCATCATCATCACCATCACCATCATCATCACCACCATCATCATCATCACCATCATAACCTTCTGGAGGAACTCTCTGCAGCTCAGAGAGTTTCTTTCCAAAAACACAAAGAAAAGCTTAAAACCAAACGCTGACCCGCAGTGGAACATGTCTCTGCTCCTAAATTAATATTTGCATTTTTCCTTTGAACAAACCGAGTTTAAAACAACGCATAACTGTCAGCGAGCGAAGATATTTCCATATCGGGTATATATTTAGATATGTCATTACAGAATCCACCCCTCAGATATAAATAAAAGACGACACTGCAGATACATAAGGCATATCATTCAAACACACTGTAATACTGAATACAACATATACAAGTAAAGCACAAATATCGTTTCAATGTGTTTTTTGAAATCTCAAATATTACCGCGCCGGGTCAATTATTATCCCGTTTTTACAATTTAATGACGTCACCGACCCAACGAGCTCTGAGGTCCAGCTGTGTCACTAACAGGAGAGCAGTGTTCATGTCCCGGAGAGGAGGAGGAGCCTAGCGGTGTCTTTGATCCAACGCACTTAAAGGAACAGCGCATCAAGTGGACCTGCTCACGAGGCCCGGCTTCGCTTCAGAAGGACTTCTGTGTCCTCGTGTGTCTCTAACAGTCAGAACTGATTCTTCAGCACCTGCTTTCCTATCGCGTTGAGGTCAAAAATCCCCACAATGCACCAAACCAGGTGGCGCAGCGGAACACAGGACACGTCTTCACGTTCTCAGATTTAACTCTTTAAACCAGACTTAAGTAATAATGATGTTATTACAATCATTTCCAAAACAGCGTGAAGAGCAGTTGCTAAATTCGAGAAGACAAATGAGGAAATGTTAAACTCATTGGTCCCGCGATGCCAACTGTTTAGCTTCAGAACAGGGAAATCAGAAAAGGATGGGTCATTTTTTAATATCTTATAGTTCTTTGTAGAAAGCTGACACGAAGCCGTTCACGTCGTATGGAGAGAACTCGTCTCGCCGCTCTAATAACTGTAATAACAACATTTTCCTTTTTGGGTGAACTATTCCTTTAATGCAGGTTGTTCCTTGATTGCATTGCTCCTCCTGACACCCCCAAAGAATGGGACAAAAACCCCGTATAAAAACCAGGTGTGTGTGTGAGTAGATTTAGGTGTCTCTCTCTCACACACTCTCACACACACACACACACACACACACACACACACACACACACACACACACACACACACACACACACACACACACACACACACACACACACACGCTGAATGCTGTTGCTCGGGCCAAGGTGAGCAGACCTGCACCCAGAGACCCGCTGTCCTCCTCCCCGTCTCGACCTCAGTCGGTTCACCTTTCCTCATACATGGAAGCCCTGATAAGAGTCGCTTTTGATCCAGATGGTTTGAAACTGAACAAAAATACGTACATACATACAAAATCAAATACAAAATAAGAAAAAAAAAAAGTAGAAACGCAGGAGGTTTAATCGTTCCGAAGTCCGCCAGTCTGTTCTTGATAGACCTCGATGACGTCCTCGTCCTCCATCCCCAGCTGACGGGACACAGGGGAGGGACACGCGTTTAATAACAGTCAAAAACACAAGGTTTTATATCTCTGTCTTCTTCTCCAAAAGTATGACAAAGCATTACTGGTAATTACTTATTTATTACGTATATCAAATTACATCTGCAGAATGGCAATTTTTCTCAATAATGGAACATTCAACATGTGTTTATATTTCACAGCAGTTATGTGCCAATTGATTGTTCCAGACCAACAAAAAAAACATTATTTAGATTTATCTTTAAAACCAAATTTAGGTGTAAAAGTCCCATCGTTTGCAAAGCTTTGGGGAAACAACAGCTTTCGTCTGTGATGCAACAGCAGCGCTCCAATGAAGCCGCTGTGGTTGGTTTGTTGGTTTGTTGAGCTGCACGTGTGCTGCTACTGAATATATCTACTATTTACATTCCTTTAAATGTAAAGTACGAGGTGAACTTTGTGAGAAAAGTACTTTTGAAATAGCATTTCTTATTCTGCGGTTGAGAATATCACAAATGTTGTGTAAGATGCCAAGACTGCAGTAGAAAGAAATACACCCAAAATGATCAATAGAGATGTCAGCAAGAGGCTCGAGTCGGGAGAGACGGGTTTACCTCTTTCGGAGTTTGGTTGTCTGCGATTCTCTGTCCTTCGAACAGAAACCGTAGCGTGCTCGCTGGAACGCCCTTCAAGAAACAACACAACACCAGTCTGAGACAACGGCCTCTTGTGCTGCATCTTTAAGAAAGTAATCCCCAGACTCAAAATCCAGTTAAAAGTAATTAGAAAAAGACCAAAGACCTGTCTCTGGCTGTACGACTCCTTCAGCTTCTTCAGATGTGTCGTCATTTTAACCTTAAAGTGGATTTCGCTGCTGTCCTGCAGGCAGAGGGACAAAGTTACGATGAGAAGCAGCGGACATGGTGGGACGGCTTGTTGTTGTTGTTACAAAATAACAACAACACTGGAAGAAGTCTGAAGAAAGCAAGCAGTGTCTGAATGAAACCAAATCACTGACATTATACAGTTTACATACTTTAGTTTCAGACACTCTGAAAGGACTTACATACATTTCCCTTCAAGTGCACAGACACATGTTCTGTGAGGGTTCTTTTTAGAGTGAAAGTAACCTGTTAGTGTGTTACAATAACTCCCCAGTGGAAGCATCCTGCAGCTCAGCCTCCATACACACCTGACCAATCACTTTTAACTTGATGTACTCTCCATCCTTCTTGTCCCCTCCGTCTTGGCTGGACGGTTTTGTCTCCTTAGAAACAACAACAACACAATAAACATTTAAACGCCACACACACATCACAAATAGGCCGGAAGGCTTGACGTCGCTGCTACAACGCTGCTGGTCGCGCGTGGGAATGTTTTGGCCTCAAAACGCTGGAGTCTATTACTGTTTAACAGCTGGACTTTGGAAATAAGCCGCAAAGCTGCACATCTCTTTAAGAGAGCTCTGTGGGCCTGAAGCTAACAGCTAACAGTTAGCATGCTGCTGAACCACATACGAGGAAGCAGCCAAACCAACAGTAATGTGTCTCTTTGTCACGTGTGTGCAGCCTGTGGACAACGAGCACTCTCTTAAGTTCGTTTCTTACCGTATCTGACATGTTCTTCCTCTGTTTATGCCGTTTAAACGATTGAAAATAGACGCAGCTAGCGCTAGCTTCCGATCGCAGCTCGAGCTTGATGTTGTGAGAATGCTCAACTTCCGGTGGAAGTGACGTAGGGAATCGGTTCCTTCAAAATAAGATAAGGAAGTACATTTTGTACAACACTTCCACCAAACAATAAATTCATATCTAAATAGCATGGAAGCCCATTTCTACCCTGTGATGAAAAAAATAAAGATCCTGCAAGTCATCATAATGAGATACTATCTCATTATGATGACTTAATATCTCATATCTCATAATTATGACTTAGCATCTCATAATTATGACTTAATATCTCAAAATAATTACTTAGCATTTCATAGTTAGGACTTAATAACTCATAATTAGGACTTATTATCTCATAATAATGACTTAATATATCATAATTATGGCTTAATAGTTCATAATAATGACTTAATATATCATAATTATGAGATACTATCTCAAAATAACTTATCTAACTTAACTTAACTTATAACTTATCTTTGTAACTTATTTTGATTTGTGGTAGGGAGATTATCTTTAAACCATTACAGGAACCTCCCACTATGGTATTTAAGACTGTGGCATTTATCTAGATAACCTTTGAACATATAAGTCCATTTTATGCCTGTGTTTACTGTGTAATTGATGCAATGTTTAATTTATTTTATATTTTAAAGTTTTAGGACTTGGCCATGTGCACTATGACAGCAAACAACATAAAACCTATATTATTTATTTGACAGGTTTCAATCGTGATCCAGGAAACTAATACATGTCTCTGACGTCACGGGTTGTGTTTTTGTTGAGGTTTGGGGGGGTTAAGACCTGTCAAGTGCACCGAAATAAAAAATAAAGAAACATTTCCGGTTAAGTGTTGTCAAAATAAAAGTACACCGAAATTAAAAAAACTAAACATTTCCGGTTAAATGTTGTCAACATAAATTGTGCAATAATAATTATAATAGTTATTCTGTCTGTAAATATAGCATTTCAGTTATTGTGGATTCTTTACTGTTTTTATTGCTTATTTGCTTATTTATAATACTTGTTTCTTTTTTACTATGTCTCTTGTTTGCACTATTCCCTATGCTGCTGTAAATCCTGTAAATATCCCCGCTGTGGGACTAATAAAGGATTATAATCATAAATAATAGTTATAATAGTTATTCTGTCTGTATGTACAATATTTCAGTTATTGTGGATTCTTTACTGATTTTTATTGCTAATTTATAATACTTGTTTTTTATCTTGTTTCTTTTTTGTTTCTCTATGCTGCTGTAAATCCTGTAAATGTCCCCGCTGTGGGACTAATAAAGGACTAATAAAGGATTATCTTATTTTAAAAGAGGAAATATGGTTGAGACATTCGTGGTTTTATTTTGTCAGCATAATATGTCGACTTCCGGTCTGCGCCCGTCTGCCGCCCGTTAGCTTGACGCGCCCGGGGGACAACAGCGAGCGGAGCTACCGTCAACCAGCTCGAGAAGCGCAGACGAATGGACGCCGTCGGTTAACGCCGCTCCTCCGTTTCTTCCCGCACACGGAGACTCCTCGTCGGGTGAGCCGTCGCCTCGTGGCCCCTCCGCCTGGAGAGACCCAGCGTTGGGCCCCACTGACCCCCGTCGGGCCTCGTCGTCGTGGCCCCGCAGGACTCGAGTGAAGTTGGGAGCGGAGAGCCAAACTTCTGCCTCCTCTCCGCGGGGCCCGGGGCTCCTGTCGCCGGCCCTGAGGACCCCTGCAGCCCGCCACCAGGTAGGGGCCCGCACACGGAGCCGGCGGCTCCTGATGTGTCGTAAAAACGTGGATTTGTGTCTTTTTACGGTCGCGGCTGTGCGGCGTTAGCTTAGCGGGACAACTTCCTGATCTCTCTGCTAGCACGACGGGCTTCTTCCGTCAGCGAGGTTTCTCCTGCTGGGCACCGATTATACCGATTATACCGATCACATCACGACAGCTGAGTCGCTCCATCGGGACCTTCTGGTTGACGGTAGGCTCGGAGGGGCACGTTGGCTAGCAACAGTTGTTAGGGGGGCTTAGCATGCGGGGATGCTCAGGAGAGGCTAGCGAGATGATTTAAAGCTAGTTAGTTATCCACCTTAGGAGGCCTTAATTGTGTCTTAATAGAGCCTGCATACTGCCTTACTAGGGTCATAATAGAGCCATAACACTGTCATAATACTGCCATAACACTATCATAATACTGTCATAATGCTGCCTTAATACTGTCATAATACTGCCTGAATACTGGCATAATACTGCCATAACACTGTCATAACATTGTCATAATACTGTCATAATGCTGCCTTAATACTGTCATAATACTGCCTTAATACTGGCATAATACTGCCATAACACTGTCATAACACTGTCATAACACTGTCATAATACTGTCATAATGCTGCCTTAATACTGTCATAATACTGGCATAATACTGCCATAACACTGTCATAACACTGGCATAATACTGTCATAACACTGCCGTAATACTGTCATAATACTGTCATAATACTGGCATAATATTGTCATAATCCAGCCATAACACTGTCATAAAATAGCCTTAATAGTGTCATAAAATAGCCTTAATAGTGTCATAATACTGCCATAACAGTGTTATAATACTGTCATAATATAGTGTCATAATAGAGCCATAATACTGTCATAATGTAGCCTTAATAGTGTCATAATACTGTCATAATATAGCCTTAATAGTGTCATAATACTGCCATAATACTGTCATAATATAGCCTTAATAGTGTCATAATTATGATAATATTACTGCCATAATACTGTCATAATAGTTCCATAATACTGCCATAATACTTTCAAAATACTACTAATAATGCTGTCATAATAATAATAATAGTGCCATAATAATAATAGTGTAATAATAATAGTGTAGTAATAATAATCGTGTCATCATAATAACAATAGTGTCATAATAATAATAATAATAATGTCATAATACTACTACTAATAATAGTGTCATAATAATAATAATAGTGTTATAATAATAATAATAGTGTCATAATAATAATAATAATAATAATAGTGCCATAATAATAATAGTGTCATAATAATAATAATAATAGTAGTGCCATAATAGTGTCAGTGTTGTTGGGATCAACTTCGCTGTGACCGCTGATGTTAGCTCACTAGCTAGCCAGTTCACTAGCTAGCCAGTTCACTAGCTAGCCAGTTCACTAGCCAGCCAGCTCACTAGCTAGCCAGCTCACTAGCCAGCCAGTTCACTAGCCAGCCAGCTCACTAGCCAGCCAGCTCACTAGCCAGCCAGTTCACTAGCTAGCCAGTTAACTATCCAGCCACCTCACTAGCTAGCTAGTTCACTAGCCAGCCAGCTCACTAGCCAGCCAGCTCACTAGCTAGCCAGTTCACTAGCCAGCCAGCTCACTAGCCAGCCAGTTCACTAGCTAGCCAGCTCGCCACATCGGTTATAAAATGTTTACGCTGATCAAATGCTTTATTGTCATAGCCAGCTGTCATCAGTCAGTGATGATCACTGACTCCCATCATCAGTATCCAGTAATCTGTCATCTGTAGATTAATACACCTTCTGCTTGTAGTGTTGAATGGTAACATCACAATCAATGTATTGTTTTTATTATTTATCAAAGTTTATGCTTCTCTGTTTACTTCTTGCCTCAACACTTCAGGGGAAAGGATTGTACTTTATACCACATGTACACATTTATCTGACAGCTATCGTTGCTGTTTACTTTGCAGATGAAGATTTTGCATACGAACATGATCCGTTTATTACATAACCGCTAATAAAACATTACATTACGCTATAGTACATAATAATACTCCGATGGGGGCAGTTCTGCACAAGTACTTTTGATGCTGTTTTCTGGTAATTCTTTTATCTTTTTTAAAAGTAAAACTTGAAGGATTTCCTCCCAACGTGAACCGTGCAGGAGCAATGTGTTCCAGCTATGGTGGCGGCCATGTTTACATGTTACTGTGTGAGAGAGTCGCTGTTCACAGATCAGCTGACCCGTCTCAGCTTCAGGCTCCGACTTGTGGTTCGATCAGCTGCACGTCCAGACTGACGAGTTCCTTTTGCTGTTGCAGGAGAAAGGAATCCCTTTGATGGGAGAATCCTCTTTCCTGGCCTCCTGGGTCAATCGCCGTGCCATGATGATGGGTATGTGTACGTGTGTGTGTGTGTGTGTATGTGTGTGTTTGAGATAGTCTCACTATTTGGCAGGCAGCCAGCTTTGTCTCTCGTCAAACCTTCAACCCAAAGAATGTTAGTTCTCTGAATAATGCGTCTTTGACATCTTGCTGCTGATCTTGAAAGACGACAAAAGAGGATTTAAAATATTCTTTTTCTGTCTTGAAATGTAAAATAAATAAATAATAAGAGGCAAAGGCAATGCCATTTATTATGGCGATCAAATAAAATAGTATTTACTGTTAACTAAACTGTAAACATTTGGTTTGAAGTTTGTTGATTCACAGAAAAGTTCTTCCAGTTTTGCTGAAGTCATTTCCCTTTTTCATCCTTTTTGTTTTTATACATGTTTGAGAGTATAAAGTTAAATAAAGTGAAATGTCGTCCTCCTCAGATGAGCAGGAGGCTCTGAACTCGATCATGCAGGACTTGGCCGAACTGCACCGCTCCAGCCGTCCTGCCATGTTCCTGTCGGACCTGGGCAAGCCCAAAGCCTCCTCGCCCAAGAACCAGGTGAGACCTCAGCCAGATGAATGAGTCAAAGCCCACGAAGGGCCGGTGAGGGCCCCAAAGAGGCAGCAGGAGCCTCTTGTCTTGTTCCCATGTCTCGTGTTCATTCATCCTCTTCTCCCCAACAGAACGACGTCAGAGTGAAGTTTGAGTTCAAAGGGGAGAAGAGGTGAGGCTCGGACCGGTTCCCCCACTTTACTGTCGTCAGTGCCGACCTGTAGCCCTGACCCCTGACCTCTGACCTTTGACCTTTCCTCTCCTCCGTAGGATCTTACAGTTTGCTCGACCGGTCGAGCTGGACGAGCTGAAGGCGAAAGCTAAGGTGGCGTTCGGCCAGATGATGGACCTTCACTACACCAACAACGAGGTGTGAAGCCCTCACAGGCGTTCTCCATCTGTTGAAGGACATTTAAATCATTTATATCCACACCAACGTTGTTTTGTCTCCCTGCAGTTGGTGATTCCCCTGACCACGCAGGACGACCTGGACAAGGCCGTGGAGCTGCTGGATCGCAGTGTTCACATGAAGAGCCTGAAGATCCTCCTGGTGCTGCAGACCTCCTCTCAGGTGAGCAGCGCTAAACCTCTGGAGATCTGAAGCCGTGTTTTACCTTTTCTTTAGAGACTATCTTAGAAGTACAAAGCATGAAGTTAAGCCTCCCGACTTGTCTTTCTCTCCAGAACTCTTCCTCCAACATGGACCTCCTGCCGTCCCACGAGGAGCTGGACAACACGGGGTTCAGGGCCTCTGACAAGAAGAGCATGCTGGCTCTGATAGGTGAGCAGCGTCTCAGACTCAAGCTTCATCCTTTTAAATAGAGTCACAGACATGAAGCAAACTCAAATAGCCATCAAAAAGTCACCTGCTGAGTATTTCACACAAGATCCTCCATTAGACATTAATAATAATAATAAGTAACTCTATTCCTCTGCTACCGACCTAAGGCTCCCACTCGACGGACCGCAGCTCCCCTCCTCCGGGTTACATCCCCGACGCGCTGCAGCAGGTGGCGAGGAACGGCTCCTTCACCAGCATCAACAGCGAGGGGGAGTTCATCCCCGAGAGCATGGACCAGGTAGGCTCATAATACTGCCGTAATACTGCCTTAATACTGTCATAATACTGTCATAATACTGCCTTAATACTGCCTTAATACTGTCATAATACTGCCTTAATACTGTCTTAATACTGTCTTAATACTGTCATAATACTGTCATAATACGGCCTTAATACGGCTTTAATACTGTCATAATACTGTCATAATACTGCCTTAATACTGTCATAATACTGCCTTAATACTGCCTTAATACCTTCATAATACTGTCATAATACTGCCTTAATACTGCCTTAATACCGTCATAATACTGTCATAATACTGTCATAATACTGCCTTAATACTGCCTTAATACTGCCTTAATACTGCCTTACTACTGTCATAATACTGCCTTAATACTGTCATAATACTGCCTTAATACTGCCTTAATACTGCCTTACTACTGTCATAATACTGCCTTAATACTGTCATAATACTGCCTTAATACTGTCATAATATAGCCTTAATATTGTCATAATAGTGTCATAATACTGTCATAATATAGCCTTAATACTGTCATAATATAGCCTTAATACTGTCATAATAGTGTCATAATACTGTCATAATATAGCCTTAATACTGTCATAATACTGCCTTAATACTGTCATAATACTGTCAAAATATAGCCTTAATACTGTCATAATACTGTCATAATATAGCCTTAATACTGTCAGCTCCAGCCTTTTAGAGAACGGGTTAGAGCCGTGAGGGAAAGAACTCGCCCGTGGAGTAGATATGGAGATATGGAGAGATGCAGATATGCAGATATGCAGATATGCAGATATGCAGATATGGAGATATGCAAATATGGAGATATGCAGATATGGAAAGTAAAACCGAGGAAGTGATGATTTCTACAACGTGAGTTTCTTTCTGCTCCTCAGATGCTGGACCCGCTGTCCATGAGCAGTCCAGAGAACTCTGCCTCTGGAAGCTGTCCCTCTTTAGACAGCCCACTGGACAGGTGAGGACCTCACAGCTTATTTATACTTCAACACTTCAAGGAAGATAGGTGGAGATACGTGGAGATACGATAGGTGGAGATACGATAGGTGGAGATATGATAGGTGGAGTATTGCGTATCTGCAGATCAGATGAGTTGATGAAGCTCTTGAATGCACAGCCAGTCTAAAGTAAACTATTAATATGCTTCTTGCTTCTGTTGTCATGTCGAGCAGTGACTACCCGAAGTCCAGGATGCCGCGGGCACAGAGCTACCCGGACAACCACCAGGACTTTCCAGGTAACGGTTAAACATTTAGCATGAAAAAATAAGTCTGGGCTCTAGAAAGTAGCTTCCCTCCTGCGGGGAGCCGACTCTCACAGAGGAAAGCTGACTCAGCTATAAACAATCACGAGTCCCATCTTCCTCCTCCTCCTCCTCCTCCTCCTCCTCCTCTCTAGAGTACGACATCCCCATGTTTGAGAAGTCGGGGAAAGGTGGGACGTACCCTCGTCGATACGGCATTCCCTTCGGCCTCCAGGACTACAGCGATGGTGGGTCATGTTTATGAAAGAGGCATTTTGCCTGAATAATTAACAGTTAAACATTTAGCATGAAATATGAATAATTAAGAGTATTTATGTTGTCGGACCACGTCCATAACCCGCTCGCCCCCTCCAGGGAGGAAGACCTTCCCTCGCGCTCGGCGGACTCAGGTCCACGGCTTCCGCTCTCCGGTGAGCTTCAGCCCCACCGACCAGTCGCCCAGCACCAGCAGCGGCAGCAGCGTGTTCACGCCGGACCTGGAGGAGGCCCCGGGGCCCGGGCGGAGGCCCCGCAGGGGCAGCGACATCGAGCCCAACCCCAGCGCCCCCACGCTGTCCGTCATGGACATCAGCCCGCCCAGCCGCTGTGAGTAGAGTTGGTGTGATTGGTCGGGAGGCTGTGTGGGCGGGGCTTGTTGTGACGTGTCGTGGTGTTGCAGCTCCTCGTGCTCCGACCAACTGGCGGCTGGGGAAGCTTCTGGGCCAGGGCGCCTTCGGGAGGGTGTTTCTCTGCTACGACGCCGACACCGGCCGGGAGCTGGCCGTCAAGCAGGTCCAGTTCGACCCGGAGAGCCCGGAGACCAGCAAGGTGAGAGACGCGGGGCGGTTTGCTGTCAGAGTGAGTGCACGCGAAATAAATCCGGTAACAGGAAGTGGTTCTCTGGCTTCAGGAGGTCAGCGCCTTGGAGTGTGAGATCCAGCTGCTCAAGAACTTGTGTCACGAGCGGATCGTCCAGTACTACGGCTGCCTGCGTGACACCCTGGAGCGGACGCTCTCCATCTTCATGGAGTACATGCCCGGCGTGAGTCCAGATGCTTCAGCTAATGTAGTCTAATGAGCTAATGTAGTCTCATGAGCTAATGTAGTCTAATGAGCTAATGTAGTCTCATGAGCTAATGTATTCTAATGAGCTAATGTAGTCTAATGAGCTAATGTAGTCTCATGAGCTAATGTAGTCCAATGAGCTAACATAGTCTAATTAGCTAATGTAGTCTAATGTAGTCTAATGAGCTAATGTAGTCTAATGAGCTAATGTAGTTTAATGAGCTAATGTAGTCTAATGAGCTAATGTAGTCTAATGAGCTAATGTAGTCTAATGTAGTCTAATGAGCTAATGTAGTTTAATGAGTTAATGTAGTCGAATGAGCTAATGTAGTTTAATGAGCTAATGTAGTCTAATGAGCTAATGTAGTCTAATGGGCTAATGTAGTCTAATGTAGTCTAATGAGCTAATGTAGTTTAATGAGCTAATGTAGTCTCATGAGCGTGCACGTAGTTTAATGAGCGTTCATGTAGTCTAATGAGCTAATGTAGTCTAATGAGCTAATGTAGTCTAATGAGCTAATGTAGTCTAATGTAGTCTCATGAGCTAATGTAGTTTAATGAGCTAATGTAGTCTATGAGCTATGTAGTCTAATGAGCTAATGTAGTCTAATGAGCTTGTGTTTGGTTGTTTGTTTGGTTGTGTTTGGTTGGTTGGTTGTTGGTTGGTTGTAGTCTAATGGCTAATGTAGTTTAATGAGCTAATGTAGTCTATGAGCTAATGTAGTCAATGAGCTAATGTAGTCTAATGAGCTAATGTAGTCTAATGTAGTCTCATGAGCTAATGTAGTTAATGAGCTAATGTAGTCTAATGAGCTAATGTAGTCTCATGAGCTAATGTAGTCTAATGTAGTCTCATGAGCTAATGTAGTTTAATGAGCTAATGTAGTCTCATGAGCGTTCATGTAGTCTAATGAGCTAATGTAGTCTAATGAGCGTGCATGTGACCTGCTGGCTGACCTCTCTGTGGCTTGGTGGTCTCAGGGCTCCATCAAGGACCAGCTGAAGTCCTACGGAGCGCTGACGGAAAACGTGACCCGCCGCTACACCCGGCAGATCCTGGAGGGGGTTTCCTACCTGCACAGCAACATGATCGTGCACAGAGACATCAAAGGTGAGGGGGCGGGGCTTCATTTGATTTAGCGTAACCAGGAAGAAGCAGCCGGTGACTCGTTCTGGTCTCTGTTCAGGGGCCAACATCCTCCGGGACTCGGTGGGTAACGTGAAGCTGGGAGACTTCGGGGCCAGCCGGCGGCTGCAGACCATCTGTCTGTCGGGAACGGGCATCATGTCGGTGACCGGCACCCCCTACTGGATGAGCCCGGAAGTGATCAGCGGCGAGGGCTACGGCAGGAAGGCGGACATCTGGTGAGACCCATTCTCAAATGTGTGGAGGGCTCGAGTTCAGAGCTCGTCCTCTTGTTGTGGACTCAAGGCGTCTTCTTCCCCCTCAGGAGCGTCGGCTGCACCGTGGTGGAGATGCTGACGCAGCGACCCCCGTGGGCGGAGTTCGAGGCCATGGCGGCCATCTTTAAGATCGCCACGCAGCCCACCAACCCCGTGCTGCCCGCCCACGTGTCGGACCACTGCCGGGACTTCCTGAAGCGGATCTTTGTAGAGACTAAGCAGCGGCCGTCTGCAGACGAGCTACTGAGGCACATCTTTGTACATTAACCCCTTCACCTCCACCCCCCCGCCTGCCTGCAGGAACCGCCACATACGGCCTTACCTGATGGGGCTGCCCCGCCTCTGACTCCGCCCCCTCCACCTCCATGCTGAAACTATATGGACCAGGCTGGCTGAGAGAAGGCGGGGCGTGTGGACCGGGAGGGGGGGGGGGGGTACGAGCTCCTCCCGTCTCTGTTTGTATGAGACTGCCATAGAGGACATGAATTTATATTTTATTTTTCTCCGCAAGTTGCACCTTAATTTCTCAACCAACGAGGGGCGGAGCCTGTCTCCTCTCTCTTCGTTATGTTCGTACGGTTCCTCTCTTCGTACGCGTGGGAGTGGGATGGTGTCGGAGTCGTGGACCTACAGGAGGCGATGCCTGACTCTCAAGTGGCCCCGGACCCCCTGGACCCCCCCCCCGGGACCCCCCGGACCTCCCAGACCCCCCATCTCGCTGACCCGACCCCAGAATGTAGTCTCCTGCCAAGACCCAGAGGGATGGTGGTGACCTGGGCCCGCTGCTATAGACGAACCACCCAGTGCAGAGAACGCTCCCCGTAACAGTTCCCACTCACTCCTCATCCCCCCTCCTCTTCCTCCTCTTCCTCCTCCTCCTCCTCTTCCTCCTCCTCCTCCTCTTCCTCCTCTTCCTCCTCCATCTTTGTTCTTCGCCGTGTGCCTTTTCTGTTTTTTAAAACGCAGCGTAGGAGAGTGAGTCTTGAGTTTTTTTTCCGCCACAAAAGGTTTCTCAGTGTTGTTTTCGCCTCCCGGATAAACTGCCTTCGCACCGCTCGCCCCAAAACCCTGCTGATCTCACCTGATCTCACCTGATCTCACCTGATCTCACCTGATCTCACCTGATCTCACCTGATCTCACCTGATCGCGACTGATCTGGTCTGATCTCGACTGATCTGGTCTGATCTCGACTGATCTGGTCTGATCTCGACTGATCTTGTCTCGACTGATCTCGCCTGTTCTCGACTGATCTGGTCTGTTCTCGACTGATCTGGTCTGATCTCGCCTGATCTCGTGTGATCTCACCTGATCTCACCTCCAGGTGCTCAGACAGGGATTGGTTGGTTCCCCTGCTTCGGTCTCTGGAGGCGGCGCCCTCCTTTCCCTCGTGTTCTCGGATCTGATTGGTCGAGCTCTCGTCACGGAGACGTCGGAGAATATTTCCTCTCGAGTCGCCGGCGTGTGACGAGCAAGTCGACTTCCTGTAGAGACGTCATTCTGTAAAGAGAACAGAACCCAAACAGAATCCAGCACTAAATCAAACACCGCTAAAGATATGAGACGAATAATTAACAATTATCAATCAATTAACCAATAAGATGTTTTAAAAGCCCCCAAAAAAATCACAAGTTCCAGCGTTTCTTTCAGTCGTCTATGAAGGAAAATTGAATATCTTTTAATCCAGAAGAACAAATGAAATCAGATCAGGAAGTTTCTAATCAGAAGGAGAAGAGGAGAGAAGGTTCTCAGACTTCTGCCGTGACTCGATCACGTGACCTGCTGCTAGGCAACGAGCTCACAGCTGATTGGCCGGAGGTCCGGCTGCATGACGCTGTTCCCCCCACAGGTAACACTCCTCAGACCAGATCACACCTGGAGACGTTTACAGCATCTCACAGCTTCGGTCCTTTGTTGTTGTTGTTGTTGTTGTTGTTGTTGTTATTGTTGCAGAAACCCAAACATTTTATTTAAAGATCAAACGGAGCATCTGAAGCTTTTCTCCTGCTTGTGTTCAGGTGACCTCTGACCTCCTTAAAGGTGCAATCAGTCCTTTTGTGTGTCAGCACGGAAAAGAACGTCACGAGCTTTCAGACCCCGCCGACGTCCCATCATGCACTTGGTTCCCATCATGCACTTGGTTCCCATCATGCACTTGGTTCTCTAGAACCTCTCGACGCATCCTGAAGCTGGCATTGGTACGAAGCATGAAGCTTCTCTGGAGGTCTGGGTTTGGTATGTGTTCGGTACTCGGTAACACTTGAATTCAATAATAATTTAAATACATTTCCTGGAAAGAACTCTTTGGTACGGTGTAATTTAAGAGAAGTGGAGTCGGACGAACATGTGATTCAACAAATATGGAGAATAAAATCCCCCGTAATAATATTTTGATCAAGCCTACTCATGATCTTTCACCAGGAAATGATTAAGAAACTATTTTGGGTTTTTAATTCCCGAATCAAGTGACTTGTGTGTTTGTTGTTGTAGTTCCCTGCAGCGGCCACTAGATGCTAGTAAAGAGAGGATTTACTGATTGCACCTTTTTTTTTTAAAAGCAGGAAGAAAATGTTGCTGCTCGTGAAGCTTTAACCGATTCCTGAGCTTTCACCAGCGCTCATGATCTTCCTCTCAAAACAAACCCCTTCAACGCTCGATTTATGCATTTTAAAAACCCGCCTGCGTCCACGAGAAGCCACGGGAGAGAGGGAGTCTTCATCCTGCAGACATTAGTGGTTGTGTTGAGTTTGAGGCGGCGCGCGGTGAGCCGCCAGCACTGGTAACGACCATTATGCACTATCTCTGATTCACTGATGCTCCTCACGACTCCTCGTCGGCCGTCACTGTCGTGCAGCTCCGTTCAGCGACCTTTTCTTTGCACATTTTAAAGACTATTTTTTTATTTTTACACAAGTGTTATTGTGTGTGTGTGTGTGTGTGTGTGTGTGTGTGTGTGTGTGTGTGTGTGTGTGTGTGAGAGAGAGAGAGAGAGAGAAAACTCAATACAAGAATGTAATGTCTCTTTTTTTATTTTACCGTCAGATGGCCTCGTTCACCACCGGGGGTTAATTAACTCCTCGGTGACAGTATTTGTCACCTGCAAATGCCAAGATACACCTGTAGTTCTCTAGTGTCTAAAGCCACTGCTGCCACTCCTGTGTGCGTGTGTGTGTGTGTGTGTGCGTGTGTGTGTGTGTGCGCGTGTGTGTGTGTGTGTGTAAACGTGCATTTACTGCAATTTGTGCTATTTGGATACTGCGCCCAAAATGCCTTGAGCATTCTGACTGTAGGAGGGGAGAACATTCAAATAATGATAATAAAAAAAAAAATAGAAATAATGTACAAATGTATAAAACTAAAATGTACCCTTTTTTAAATAAGCAAAGTCCACTTATATCCCACATGTTTGGTCTCTGTGTATTGTTAAAGAAGCCATGTTTATAATTCTAATTGGTTTGTGACCAATACGCCTGTTTATATCAGATCTGTATATCAGTGGTACGCATAATTTTTTAATATATATTTTTTATTTTACTTTTTTTTAAATGGGAGATTTTATGCATGGTTGGGTCTTGAGAGACGCAGCGGTGCCGTTGAATGGTTGCTGTTTTTTGGCAAAATTCTGGAGTATTGCGACAGCTCTGTGTTCATAATTACAACAATTATGACGACGAAAAACAATAAAAAGATATTTATTTCACTTTTTTGTGATTGTGTTTTTTTTTGTTTAAAGTAAAATGTGTCAAACATTGCCACCCAGGTTTGTTTACATTATATAAAATTAAATACATATAAATAAAAATTACATTTAAGGGAATTAACTACCTTGAAAACCTCTCATTTCAATGTATATGACCCCATATTCTCTTATTCGCATATCTTTTACGCTTTCATATAACTTCGTATGACCCAGAGGAGATAAATAATAATAATAAATAAATGTATAATAAATTAATAATTATCATTTTAATGTATTCACCGGAAGTGTGAAAGTGCCAGATTACATTACATTTAAATGCTGTGTATTACAGGTGACATATTCAGAAAGTGAGGTTTCACGCCCTCTAGCGGCCATGGTTAGTCACTACAGCTGGATTAATATCAAGTTAGCTGAATTACCTACAAGCAATACTTCCGTTTAATTCCTTCGAAATAAAACTTATATTTTAATACAGGTGTTTTATTTGTAATATTTAACGACAGTGTTGCAATCGCAGTCAAAATCAGGGAGAAAGATGAAAAAGTATATTAATTCACATCTCTGTATTTCATTTTCTTATATTTAAATGAGTGGGCGTGATCATATTGTTTGCTTTTGACGGTTCGTAGTTTTCCAACATGGCGGCCGGGGGACAAACTTCTCTTTTAACAGCCCAACGATTCACTTAAACATGTTTCTACGTTTTGAGGCGAGAAATAAGCTGCGCAGTAACATAATGTCTATTAATTTTAGATCAAAAGCCTAGTTTGACTGTTGAATTTGTCAACTCGCAAAGTCGGATCCACAATGCAACGCGCGGCCGGCAGCCAACCGTTTGACATACGTCATCGGAGCTGGTGCGTCTCCACCAGATCGCTGGGTGAACTCTTTAGTTCCTTGACAGTTAATTGGGAAGTAGTCAGTAAAATATCCTCATAAAAATATAATAATGATTAGAATTTGCACTGTGTTCAAACTAAAGACGAGTTTGTAATTAATTGGCTGACGTCAGCAATCTTAGACCTCTAGTGGCCACAGTCAACAACTACAACGGTGGTTTATCAAGTTAAACAAATTATATACAAGCAACACTTCCGGTTAAATCTTTAAAAAATAAAAGCTCAATAGGTGTAATTGTGCTCTTTGACCACCAGAGGGAATTGTTTGCTCGTGAATATTGAAGCAAGTGACACAACTATCGCGCCAGTCTGTAAATATAAAAAAATATAATGAATTATACATATTACGATTTTTTTTTAAATAAGTGATAATGATGAATGATAGGAGAGTGAGCTTATTGCATGCTTATTTTGGCAACAGTCCAAATACTGCAGTGACACTCCCCGACCACGAGATATCAATAGATCATTTTAAAGAGCTTTTCAATCCAAATAATTTAGTTACACGATTTTTATTTGACAAAAACTTTTACAAAGTGCATTCTATTATTGTATGTCTATGTTTATTGTTTTGCACCTTTCACCTCGTCACATTCCTTGTATGTGCAACGTACTTGGCAAATAAAATTGTGATTCTGCTTTATGTTCACCATTTAAAGACTCTTGTTAAAGGAGCTTTATCACAATAAATGTTGCGAAATTGAAGTCCCATTCTCCAGCACAATGATTCATTTAAAAACAATTCAGTTCCCGGGCTGCTAGAACCCTCCTCCAGGGGGAAGTGCTCTACATTCCGTCATAATAAAAGTCTGAGGACTCTCACACAGACACTCCTCCTCACTGACTCCACCATGGGCTCCTCGGCGGCTGCAGCCCGAGCACTGCAGCTCTCCGCGCGCTGCGCCCGGGCACTGCTGGCGCCACGGGCCGGTCCGGAGCTGCGACACCGGGCCAGGGAGCTGAACGCCCAGGCCACCAGCGCGGCGGGGAAGCTGAAGAGCATCGAGCAGCTGCCCGGCCCCAGCTGGAGCACCACCCTGTACTGGCTCTTCGTCAAAGGATACGCAGACAAGAGCCACCGCCTGCAGGTACCTGCTGCTGGGGACTTTATTATTATTATCCAAAGGTTATTCTCATAAAAAGAGTGTAATCTGATTGACTTCAGCTGGAAGAACAGATTTAAAGAGTATTGTATAGAAGTAGAAGTATATTAGCCGAGTAGGTTACAGTGTTTATTAACTACATTCCTTTGTAGTATTTGTACTAATATTTCCCCAGAAACTTCAACAGGAAACAGTAACTGTGTTACAACAACATACAAATGTACAACAATATATAAGTCACCTGATTGTCCTATAAATTAAAAACAACAACAACAAAGACATGAAATAAGTCAACTTTTAATTTAAATGAAAAAAG
The DNA here is from genome assembly GCA_016806645.1 of Ophiodon elongatus. Lineage (NCBI taxonomy): Eukaryota > Metazoa > Chordata > Actinopteri > Perciformes > Hexagrammidae > Ophiodon > Ophiodon elongatus. Next base: position 77,330 of record JACSYO010000463.1, read on the forward strand.
AGTCAGATATTAAAGATGGAACCATTTGACTTCATATTGTGAATAATAACTTTGGACTCACCTTGCAGGGATGTTTGATGATTAATTATTAATTATTAAATTCTGCAGGATATTTACACTTGTGGAGGAAGTATTGAGAATATTTATATGTAAAATAGGAATAATATGAGAAAGTCTTGCATTCAAAATGTGGTTTAAGTACAAGTCCTTAAAATAGTTATTTCTAAATGAATACATCATATATAATATTATATATATATAACAGAGCTTATTATATATAATAAACTGTGTATATTATATATATATATATATATATATATATATATATATATAAAACATAGCTTATTATATATAATAAACTCTGTGTATATTATATATATATAACAGAGCGTATTATATATAATAAACTCTGGATATTTTATATTTATATATATATATATATATATATATATATATATATATTTACGCTGCTTCTCCATGTTTAGTTCTGACTCTTGGAACAGGAAGTAGACCGGTCCCAGACGACCTCAGGGGTCGGGATGGTTCATAAGGTAGCAGCATATCAGAAATGTATTTAGGCCCTAAACCATCCTGTGCTTTATAAACCAACAGCAGGATTTTAAAGTCAACTCTTTGTTGGACAGGAAGCCAGTGCAAAGACCTCAGAACTGGAGTGATGTGATCCACTTTCTTGGTCTTAGTGAGGACTCGAGCTGCAGCTTTTTCCAAATCCTGTTGAGACATAAGTCCTCTAATCCTTGCCTGATTTTGTAATTGTCTTGATATGTCTGTTCAGGTTGAGGTCTGAATCCATAACTACACCTCGTTTGTGTTTTTTAACAACAATGATTGAAGCTGAGCGCTGACTTTCAATCGTTCATCCTTGCTACCAAAAACAATTACTTCTGTTTTATCTTTATTTAATTCAAGGAAATTCTGGCACATCCAGTTGTTGATTTGTTCAATGCATTTACCCAGCCCTTGATTGGGATTATAGTCCCCTGGTGATAGAGTTATGTTACCCAGCCCTTGATTGGGATTATAGTCCCCTGGTGATAGAGTTATATTACCCAGCCCTTGATTGGGATTATAGTCCCCTGGTGATAGAGTTATGTTACCTAGCCCTTGATTGGGATTATAGTCCCCTGGTGATAGAGTTATGTTACCCAGCCCTTGATTGGGATTTTAGTCCCCTGGTGATAGAGTTATGTTACCCAGCCCTTGATTGGGATTATAGTCCCCTGGTGATAGAGTTATGTTACCCAGCCCTTGATTGGGATTATAGTCCCCTGGTGATAGAGTTATGTTACCCAGCCCTTGATTGGGATTATAGTCCCCTGGTGATAGAGTTATGTTACCCAGCCCTTGTATGGGATTATAGTCCCCTGGTGATAGAGTTATGTAGATTTGTGTGTCGTCTGCATAATTATAATAACACACTTTGTTGTTTTCCATAATCTGAGCCAGTGGAAGCATGTAGATGTTGAACAGAAGAGGCCCCAGTATTGAACCTTGGGGAACCACATGTTACCCTAGTCAGCTCTGATGTGTAATTAGCTACAGACACAAAGTATTCTGGGTCCTTCAAGTAGGATTCAAACCAGTTAAGTGCTGCTCCAGAGAGTCCTACCCAGACCTGTAGTCTGTCTAGTAGTAAGGTACTGACCTACCCAGACCTTTAGTCTGTCTAGTAGTAAGGTACTGACCTACCCAGACCTTTAGTCTGTCTAGTAGTAAGGTACTGACCTACCCAGACCTGTAGTCTGTCTAGTAGTAAGGTACTGACCTACCCAGACCTTTAGTCCGTCTAGTAGTAAGGTACTGACCTACCCAGAGCTGTAGTCTGTCTAGTAGTAAGGTACTGACCTACCCAGACCTGTAGTCTGTCTAGTAGTAAGGTACTGACCTACCCAGAGCTGTAGTCTGTCTAGTAGTAAGGTACTGACCTACCCAGAGCTGTAGTCTGTCTAGTAGTAAGGTACTGACCTACCCAGAGCTGTAGTCTGTCTAGTAGTAAGGTACTGACCTACCCAGAGCTGTAGTCTGTCTAGTAGTAAGGTACTGACCTACCCAGACCTTTAGTCTGTCTAGTAGTAAGGTATGCCTACCCAGACCTTTAGTGTACAGACCTTTAGTCTGTCTCGTAGTAAGGTACTGACCTACCCAGACCTTTAGTCTGTCTCGTAGTAAGGTACTGACCTACCCAGACCTGTAGTCTGTCTAGTAGTAAGGTACTGACCTACCCAGAGCTTTAGTCTGTCAGACTGATTGATGCCCAGGTGGATTGGAGCTCGGCAGTTACACTGGAGGGTTTGTTAGCCTGTCGACGATAGCAAATAAGTAAAAGTTATTGTTTTTGGTTACAATGTCGGAGAAGAAGTACTGCCTTGAACTCCTGAATAAATAGTTCACTGGTGTTTTCAGAGATGTAACGCGTTGTCCCAACCTCGGTTTAAACATTTGTGTGCAAAGAGATTGTTCTCTCAAAGAAAACACAGAAATTATCAGAGATTGCAACGTCATTCACAGAAACCTTGTAAATGTTCAGACCTTTGTTGATTATTAGGTCCAGACGTTTGATTATTAACGAGTAATTATTAAATGCTGCAGGATATTTACACTTGTGGAGGAAGTATTGAGAATATTTATATATGAAAAATAGAAATAATAAGAGAAAGTCTTGCATTCAAAATGTGGTTTAAGTACCAGTCCTAAAAATTGTTATTTCTAAATGAATACATAATATATATATATATATATATATATATATATATATATATATATATATATATATATATATATAAGATACTTTTTTTATATATATATATTATGTCTAAAATAATACTATATATATATATTATGTATTCATTTAGAAATAACAATCTTAATTCTGTCAATAATGATTATCATGGGGCAGAATCCACAACAGATCTAAGCAAGGGAATAGTGCTTGGCAGAATACCTGGTGGGGTCACCATTATGTGGCATAAAAAATATGATCCACTGATCAGTGTGATTAGGCTAGAGGTGGACTGGTGCATAGCAATTAAAGTTGTACATAATAAGAATGTTTTTTGTAATTATAAATGTTTACACTCCTTATGAAAGTAACCAAAACGAGGATGAATGCCTTCATAGGCTCGCGTTTATAAGTTCTTTTGTCAAAGAAAGTGCATATACAAATATATTTGTTGTGGGGGATATGAACGCTGATATTTCAGATAATAACTCTGTTTGGTCAACACCTAATGCAATTTTGTCAAGATAGCAAGTTGGTTCTTTCCAGCAAAATGCTGTTGCCAGTAGATAGCTCCACGTATACCAGTAGATAGCTCTACATATACCAGTAGATAATTCTACATATACCAGTAGATAGCTCCACATATACCAGTAGATAATTCTACATATACCAGTAGATAGCTCCACATATACCAGTAGATAGCTACACGTATACCAGTAGATAGCTCCACGTATAACAGTAGATAGCTCCACGTATACCAGTAGATAGCTACACGTATACCAGTAGATAGCTCCACGTATAACAGTAGATAGCTCCACATATACCAGTAGATAGCTCTACATATACCAGTAGATAGCTCCACATATACCAGTAGATAGCTACACGTATACCAGTAGATAGCTCTACATATACCAGTAGATAGCTCCACATATACCAGTAGATAGCTACACGTATACCAGTAGATAGCTCCACGTATACCAGTAGATAGCTCCACATATACCAGTAGATAGCTCCACATATACCAGTAGATAGCTCCACATATACCAGTAGATAGCTACACATATACCAGTAGATAGCTCCACATATACCAGTAGATAGCTCCACATATACCAGTAGATAGCTCCACATATACCAGTAGATAGCTACACATATACCAGTAGATAGCTCCACATATACCAGTAGATAGCTCCACATATACCAGTAGATAGCTCCACATATACCAGTAGATAGCTACACATATACCAGTAGATAGCTCCACGTATACCAGTAGATAGCTCCACATATACCAGTAGATAGCTCCACATATACCAGTAGATAGCTACACGTATACCAGTAGATAGCTCCACGTATACCAGTAGATAGCTCCACGTATACCAGTAGATAGCTCCACATATACCAGTAGATAGCTACACGTATACCAGTAGATAGCTCCACGTATACCAGTAGATAGCTCCACATATACCAGTAGATAGCTCCACATATACCAGTAGATAGCTACACGTATACCAGTAGATAGCTCCACGTATACAGTAGATAGCTCCACGTATACCAGTAGATAGCTACACGTATACCAGTAGATAGCTCCACGTATACCAGTAGATAGCTCCACGTATACCAGTAGATAGCTCCACGTATACCAGTAGATAGCTCCATATACTGGGTTTTATCAGGAAAAGCAAGACATGGTCCAGAGTGTGAACACAAGAAACACACAAATGCTAGATTTAAATATGCTGTGCGCTTTATAAAAAGAAATGATGCTTTCAGAATCTTGCTCATCTTCCCAGATGGACAAGTGCAAGTCATGTGTTTGTGACTCGTAATGTTCCCACTTTCCAGGCTGTGTTGAGGAATTTTATATACAAATTTAAATGTCGATTAAATGACTCAGAAAATGTAATTATAACAGCCTTAACTGAGCCAACACAGAGTGATACGAGTGACTTTTTAACTGCAATGATTATACCTGTGTCCTCGTATTGTATTGTATTTTATATATTGTTGTTGTATTTGTGTTTGTTGCTATATGGACTCATGAGTCTGAAATAAAAAAGATTGATTGATATATATATATAATATAAATATATATATAATATATATATGTATGTATATAATATTATATATATAAATATATATATATATATTTATATATATATATATATATATATAATTCTATATAACATATTTTACTCAGTGCTGTAATAATGTGATCAAATAGAAAATATTTCTACGTAGCAACACATTGATTAACGTACTCAGTAACTTGAAGCTCCATCTCTGAATCCTTCATCTCTGAATCCTCCATCTCTGAATCCTCCATCTCTGAATCCTCCATCTCTGAATCCTCCACTCTGAATCCTCCATCTCTGAATCCTCCATCTCTGAATCCTCCACTCTGAATCCTCCATCTCTGAATCCTCCATCTCTGAATCCTCCATCTCTGAATCCTCCACTCTGAATCCTCCATCTCTGAATCCTCCATCTCTGAATCCTCCATCTCTGAATCCTCCACTCTGAATCCTCCACTCTGAATCCTCCATCTCTGAATCCTCCATCTCTGAATCCTCCATCTCTGAATCCTCCACTCTGAATCCTCCATCTCTGAATCCTCCATCTCTGAATCCTCCATCTCTGAATCCTCCACTCTGAATCCTCCACTCTGAATCCTCCATCTCTGAATCCTCCATCTCTGAATCCTCCACTCTGAATCCTCCACTCTGAATCCTCCATCTCTGAATCCTCCATCTCTGAATCCTTCACTCTGAATCCTCCACTCTGAATCCTCCATCTCTGAATCCTTCACTCTGAATCCTCCATCTCTGAATCCTTCACTCTGAATCCTCCACTCTGAATCCTCCATCTCTGAATCCTTCACTCTGAATCCTCCACTCTGAATCCTCCATCTCTGCTGGTTGTTCCTCAGGATGTGCAGAAGAGCCTGTACGGCCCCATCTGGCGCTCCAGGTTCGGGCCGTTTGACGTGGTCAACGTGGCGACTCCGGAGCTCATCGCCCAGGTGATCCAGCAGGAGGGCCGCTACCCGTCCCGAGCCGAGCTGCCTCACTGGAAGGAGTACCGGGACCTGAGGGGGCAGGCCTACGGGCTGCATGTGGAGTGAGTGGAGACCTCTTCCTTCAGTATAAAGGAGACACCTTCCCTCTAGTGTGTGATCTGAAGAAGCTCTTTAACTCTCCAGCTCGGGACCAGAGTGGCACCGCATGCGCAGTGCCCTGAACCCCAAGATGCTGAAGCCGCGGGAGGTGTTGGCCTACGCCCCCATCATCCACCAGGTGGTCGGGGATCTGCTGCAACGCGTGGAGCTGCTCCGGAGTCACAGCCCGGACCAGGCCACCGTCTCCGACATGGCTGCTGAGCTCTACAGGTTTGGCTTTGAAGGTGGGAGCTTGTGTTTTTTTCCAGAAATGCCCGATGTCGAGGTCAAGGGGACGGGTTGTGACTCCTCTGACCTCCTGCAGGTATCTCCTCCATCTTGTTTGAGACCAGGTTGGGCTGCCTGCACGAGGAGATCCCCCCGGACACGCAGCGCTTCATCACCGCCGTCAATGACATGCTGACGCTGTCCGAGACCGTGGTGCTCTTCCCCCGCTGGAGCCGCCGCGTGCTCCCCTTCTGGGGCCGCTTCGTCCAGGCCTGGGACGACCTCTATGACGTAGGTATGCAGCAGAGGAGCGGCCGGCGGAGACCAGCATGCTGCGTGGGGTTCAGATACACGTTAGTAAAGAGGTTGGTGTCTTTGTTCGGCAGCTCGGTCGCTCATCAACCGGAGGATCGCTGAGATCGAAGCTCAGGTGGAGAGCGGGGAGCCGGCGGAGGGCATGTACCTGACCTACCTGCTGTCCTCTGAAAGGCTGACCAGAGCCGAGGTCTACATCAGCGTCACCGAGCTGCTGCTGGGAGGCGTCGACACGGTGAGGAGGTGCATAAAGCATCACAGTGCTTCATGATGCATCATAATAAAGCATCATAATGCATCATAATGCATCATGATGCATCATAATAGAGCATCATAATGCATCATAATGCATCATGATGCATCATAATGCATCATAATGCATCATAAAGCATAAAAAATCATCATAATGCATCATAATGCATCATAAAGCATAAAGAATCATTATAATGCATCATAATGCATCATAATAATGCATCATAATAATGCATCATAATAATGCATAATAATGCATCATAAAGCATCATAATAATGCATAATAATGCATCATAAAGCATCATAATAATGCATCATAATGCATCATAATAATGCATCATAATGCATCATAATAATGCATCATAATAATGCATCATAATAATGCATCATAAAGCATCATAATAATGCATAATAATGCATCATAAAGCATCATAATAATGCATCATAAAGCATCATAATAATGCATAATAATACATCATAAAGCATCATAATAATGCATCATAATGCATCATAATAATGCATCATAATGCATCATAATAATGCATAATAATGCATCATAATAATGCAGCATAATGCATCATAAAGCATCATAATAATGCATCATAATGCATCATAATAATGCATAATAATGCATAATAATGCATCATAATGCATCATAATGCATCATAATAATGCATCATAATGCATCATAATGCATCATAATACAAGTACTCCTTCAGAAAGTCTGTAACATAACCTGAGTTATTAGATACATGAGACGACGTTGAAAACAAAGAAGTTAAAGCTGACTCTTCTGGAGTGTAGACGTTCCTGTTTCCCAGAGGGAACCCGACAGGAACAGGAACCGGTTCTAGTGGTTCTGCTGCGCCTCAGAGCCGCCTGGCTGCATTCCCAGGAGAGGTTGAGGCTTGTTGGTGTGGCTTTAGCTGGAGGGAAAACCTTCGGACTGTTTGACTGCAATTTACAGAATGTACCAACGTGGAGCTACGCTAACGTCCGAGTCAGCGAGTACTACGTCTGAGTCAGCGAGTACTACGTCAGCGAGTACTACGTCTGAGTCAGCGAGTACTACGTCAGCGAGTACTACGTCTGAGTCAGCGAGTATTACGTCTGAGCCAGCGAGTACTACGTCAGCGAGTACTACGTCTGAGTCAGCGAGTACTACGTCAGCGAGTACTACGTCTGAGTCAGCGAGTACTACGTCTGAGTCAGCGAGTACTACGTCAGCGAGTACTACGTCTGAGTCAGCGAGTACTACGTCCGAGTACTAATACACAGAAACAAGCTTTTCTAAGTACCTCAAACTTGTTCCAGTGGGTTTGTCTGGACTTTAGCTTTGATCCAGTTCTGTCCTGCTGCATTGGAACATGCTCCTCCTCGCTGGACCCTGGACCTGGACCCTGGACCTGGACCCTGGACCTGGACCCTGGACCTGGACCTGGACCTTGGACCTGGACCTCTTTGTACGAGAAGGTCCAGCTTCCAGACTTTAGTCTATCCATCGCTCTGATTCCAGCAGCGCACACCGGCACAGCTTCCTCTTTGTTGACCAACCAGAACTTTCTCAGGTCATCGACCGTGCCGAGAAAATGAAATATCCCACAATCAGAAAGATATTCATTCATAAATGCCACGAACAGAGAAAACAGCAGTTACTATGCATACACACATACCAGATAAAGTACTAGTACCGTGTGTATATTTGTATCAGCTCCAGCTCCCCGTGATGGGGCCTAACCTCTGCTTGCCCCCAGACCTCCAACACCCTGTCGTGGGCCCTGTACCACCTGGCGAGGGACCGCAGGGCCCAGGCCCGGCTGCACGGGGAGGTGAGCTCCGTGTGTCCCGGCAGGCGGGAGCCCACCTCAGAGGACCTGAGCCGGATGCCCTACCTGAGGGCCGTCATCAAGGAGACGTTACGGTGAGAACCCCTGAAGCCCTAGACCACTGGTTCTCAAACGTCTTCTGTCACGCCCCACTTTGGAGGAAGAAAAATGTTCACGCCCCCCACTCCAACAAAATTGTAACAAAATGGTCCATGTTGAATTTTTATTGAAATAGCAACATTTTGTGACTCCTCCATCTGTTCGTTTTCAACGAATAGATAAAGAAAATTGCGATTACTTTCAAGTAAAACAGATTGCTCCTTCAGACAAAAACAAAATGTCAAGCACGATGAAGCGAAATAACCACAAATAGTCCAGCGAGTAAACTCACGCGAGTAAAGCGGTGCGAATATTCATATTTTGGTGTGAACACAGCAAATTTTATGTCCGTGTACTTTGTACTTTTGTAATATGTGAAGTGTGAATAAAAATAGTCTGCATTTCCCCCTGCGCCCCACCTGTAATACCACTGCGCCCCACTAAAGGGGCGCACCCCACAGTTAGAGAAACACTGATCAAGAGGAACACAAGGCTCCTTTATGGCACGAGGCCACAGAGGAGTATCAGCACCACGTGGCTCATCTCATGCAGCAGTAAAGTTTGTACTTTGTACGCCTGCTCCTGAGGAATCACTCAAATCATATCAATAAGATTGAACACATTCATGTTCACATGGTAGTTGCTGCAGCTACAATATTAAATGCATGGGAATAATAATCAGATAATAATATAATAATAATAAAAACACTTCTGGACAATAATCCGTAAATGTTTTAATTGCAGAACCTTTTACTTTAAATGTATTCCTTCTTTCTCTGAGCTGTTCTCAGTTGATCTCTGTCCTCTGTTAGAGCATCACAGAGAGGAGAGGAGACGACACGTCTCCTTTCCTCTGTTAGAGCATCACAGAGAGGAGAGGAGACGACACGTCTCCTTTCCTCTGTTAGAGCATCACAGAGACGACACGCCTCCTACAGCCTTTACCTTGTGTTTCTCCTACAGCCTTTACCTTGTGTTTCTCCTACAGCCTTTACCTTGTGTTTCTCCTACAGCCTTTACTTTGTGTTTCTCCTACAGCCTTTACCTTGTGTTTCTCCTACAGCCTTTACTTTGTGTTTCTCCTACAGCCTTTACTTTGTGTTTCTCCTACAGCCTTTACTTTGTGTTTCTCCTACAGCCTTTACTTTGTGTTTCTCCTACAGCCTTTACCTTGTGTTTCTCCTACAGCCTTTACCTTGTGTTTCTCCTACAGCCTTTACCTTGTGTTTCTCCTACAGCCTTTACCTTGTGTTTCTCCTACAGCCTTTACCTTGTGTTTCTCCTACAGCCTTTACCTTGTGTTTCTCCTACAGCCTTTACTTTGTGTTTCTCCTACAGCCTTTACTTTGTGTTTCTCCTACAGCCTTTACTTTGTGTTTCTCCTACAGCCTTTACCTTGTGTTTCTCCTACAGCCTTTACCTTGTGTTTCTCCTACAGCCTTTACCTTGTGTTTCTCCTACAGCCTTTACCCCGTGGTGCCTGGAAACGGACGCTTCATCTCGGAGGGCGAGGTGGTCGTGAGCGACTACTGGTTCCCGAAGCGGGTAGGGGAGCTGCTCCGGTACCTTTAAGGCCCTCAACCAGACGAGTGCTTCACCTCTTCTCTTTGCAGACTCAGTTCCACCTGTGTCACTACGTCACCTGTCACGACGAGGAGCAGTTCGTGGACGCGGAGCTCTTCGTGCCGGAGCGCTGGCTGCGTGCCGAGGCCGCGGGCTCCGTCGGCGGCAGGGCGGCGTCCGGCTTCTACCGCCATCACCCGTACAGCTTCATCCCCTTCGGCGTGGGCGTGCGGGCCTGCGTGGGGAAGAGGGTGGCGGAGATGGAGATGTTCTTCGCTCTGTCCAGGGCGAGTGACTGACTTACTTTCAATTCTTATCGAGGAAATCTTTTTAAAAATGTAATTCATTAGAAGTTTTGTAGATATCCTGCAAACATATAAAGAAACTTAACGCCCCCGTCGGACGTAACAACCCTTTGAGACTAAAGAGAACGATCCTATCTCACAGAGGCTTCTTTAATATTTCATGCTCGTGTCGTCTCACAGCTCATGCAGCACTACGAGGTCCAGCCTGAACCCGGCGCTCCGGTCGTGGAGCCTAAAACTCGAACCCTGCTCATCCCTGCGACACCCATCAACCTGCGCTTCCTGCCCCGAGCCTGAGGAGGGCGCCGCTGAGGCTCCACAGACGTTAACTATTACCTTTTCCACGAGGTCCAGTGTGGAGTGAAGCTCTCAGGAGCAGAGCTGCAGAGGTCTCACACTTCTGGTTAGTTAGGACCAGATTAAAGGAAGGTTCTGGTATGTGTCTACCTGGATGTGGGAGGGGCTTCTGCATCTTTCTTTCCTGATTTAATAAATCTATTTCAACGTAGTCATCCGCTGATGTGACACACCTGGTTTCAGATCACACAGAGGCAGTTTTATTTACTGTTGATGAATCCTCTGGTCAACGCTTGTTTTTAATTTTTAACATGACGTTAAATTGAAGAAGGTGGGAGGACGAAAGGAAACAAGGGAAGGAACGAAGGTTTATAAAGTCCGTGAAGAAGTGGAAGCACAAGTGACGGCTCTTTTCTGTTTCTTTTAATATCAAGTAGTGTTTGAAAACCAGTCTAAGCTTTACACATTTAGCTTTTCTTTGCACAGAACAGTGATTTAACAAAAACTAATAACTCTCTGGAGGTTCAGATCCTTCTGGAACATTAATGCTAACTTTTACATGTTAGAGGAGATGACTGGTAGAAAATGTAGATGTGACATAATCTGTGTAACACTCCTGTGATGTTATCAGTGATGTTTCCATGGTGATGTTCTCATGGTGATGTTATCAGTAATGTTTCCATTGTGATGTTCTCACGGTGATCTTATCATAGTGATGTTATCACGACTTTAATAAAAACATATATTTTCCTCATCTCTCTGCTCGACTGCATCATGTTGTTATTTTTGGTAACCGTCTGTCTGTGGCAGTATTTCATTTCTGGTCTGAACTTGAATTTATTTATCTGAATCTTGATTCCCATGAAGATATTCAGTGACCCTTCATGTGTTGCATTGTGGGTATTTGGAGACCAAAGCGTGCTGTGAATAGAAGACTCTGCAGCCCCCTGCTGGCCTCTTGTCAGTACAGTTAGTTTATTTATTTGTATTTAACTTCTGTATTACTGTCCTTAAACACATCTGAACACCAGTCAAATACGACTGGAAACCTTCAACATACATAATTGATACTGAAGCTAAAAGCTGGCATTATGATCAGTGTTGCATCTTCAGAAATGTAATTGCAATCGATCAAATTATTTCACCTCCCTGACTCTGGGGCTTCTAGTCCACCTGTGCAGGTGGAGCAACCTGCACCTCCAGGTCTGTCCTGCACGTGTGGTTATTATTATGAAGGTCAAACAACTCCACTTCCGGTAGCCCTAACTTTGAATAGCTTGACGCCGCTCGTGAGTACGTCGTGCGTCGGGCACGCGCACTGCAAAAGATTTAAAAGTTCAGGTGGCTTTTATTTGCACATTTACAGAGTTAATTATTTCAATAAGATTGTTTTTTACAATAAGTAGGCTGCTTGGTGTCATTCCACTTCTGCGTGTTATACATGTTAAATATAATATCTGCTCTAATGAATAAAATAATAAACTATGTTTCTGTTGATATTTGGGGATGTGGTTTAAGCCTCGGCCTGTAGGAGGCGCTGCGGATGTCCGGACTGTTATTCCCCTCTTTGCTCAATCAGTCGATGGGATTCAGGCGATGACAAGTCCGGAGTCGACATCTTTTGCAGCGGAGGCCACCTTCTTCATGTGAGGCTCCTCCACCCGCTCCTCCATCATCCGCTCCTCCACCCGACCCTCCGCAGCCTGGATGCTCCTTCACAGCATTTATAGTTTACACACATAGTTGTGCTTTAAATCCGACATGTAACCCGGGGGGGTTTCCTCTTCTCCAGCCCGGTTTACGTGCGCCTTTTCCCCCATGGAGGACTAGTCAGCTCGGGGATCCACCTCCGTGCAGGCTGCCGGGGGAACACGGACCTGCACGCCGACGGGAATGCACCCAAGCCGGGGAAGAAAACGTTAAAATGTCGCGTGTTCCGGGCTCGGAAGGCTCCTTCTGGAGAGATGTGAACGCGGACGCGGCGCGTCAACCTGCCGGGGATGATGATGGTGAGTGGCCTGTTTATACGCGCACGGTGCGTCTCTTTTGTCTCGGATGCGCACGCACACACACAAACACGCACACGCACACGCACACCTGCTGTCAAACACGATGAACCGGGGAGTTTGCACGTGAACTGAACGGAGGAGGAAGCCTCGTAGCAGCGGGGTGGTGGAGGGCAGAAGGCTGGAAATGAGGTCAGCTGGCGCCGCGTGATGGACGCTGAGGTCGGCGATGGCTGACCCGGATGGCGCATCTGGGTCGATCATCCTGGCAGAGTCAATGCTTCTCATTATAGCAGATGGATGGATGAATAGATGATGTGTTTACGCGTACGTCTGGAGTCCCCGAGGTCCCTGAAGGGGTCTCAGACAAACTGAGGACCATCAGTTAAGTCCTCATGATCCAGTGGAACAAGGTAATTATTTAATTCAAGCGTGGCTGTTATTTCTTCATAACTCAGATCTAATCTGGGATTCATCGGGTTTATTAATCCTACTCAAATCTGGAATTGGAGCTGTTGTAGACGAGATTAATCAATCAGTCGACTGACAGGAAATAAACAGACAACAAGTGTCTCAACAAGCTTCTCGACCGGAAGGATTTTATATCCTTTCTCTGTTTGATGTCACTGTAAATGAAATATCTTGGATGAAGCTTTATTCATTTGAAGGGAGGAGGACGGTGATGGAGGAAAGTGTTGTGTTTTGCAGAGTACACTCTGTGTGTGTGTGTGTGTGTGTGTGTGTGTGTGTGTGTGTGTGTGTGTGTGTGTGTGTGTGTGTGTGATGCGTGCAGCATTACTGGGTTCATGTATTTAATCACCTGGTTTACGGTAGATACACGTTTTGGAGATTTCTCAGAGTTCACCAGTTTGTTTTTAAAAAACATCAGGGCTGACAGACGTTTACTTTTCTATTTCCTCGCATCCCAAACTACTAAAGTGTGCCTCCATTGAGTTGGTGGACCCAGAGACTCAGAATGGAAGCAGCACAGACCAAAGTATTGTAACTTTTAGTAGCTCAGGTCACACTTCAGAAACACTGGCTCCTACATTTCCCATAATGCTTTTTATGACCAACACCAGATCTCTCTGAAGCTATTTGCCACACACGTTAAATAACAACCCTAAAGGGACAAATCCAACACACAAGACGACAGGAAATAGACCAGAATGCATTGCAGCTGTGATTAACTGTACAACACTCATCTATAACCCAGTGCAGGTTATCTGGATTCATGCTCCTTGGAGGTCATTGAAAGGCATTCTGGGAAATGTAGGGCATTGCTAACTGAAGCAGACAAAGTAAAAGACAGCGTTTCATCTCTAGAATAACTCAGACTGAAGCTTGAAGCTCTGAAGCTTGAAGCTCTGAACGGAGAGGAGCTGCAGATCCAGCTCACTGTGTGTCAGGCTGCAGTCAGGCGGCACGGTGAGCGCCGACAGCCGGGGGAAGGAACATGCCACAACACTAGTGGGTCAACGTCTCCAGCTTGGTGCTGCTCGCTTCCTCCCTCACCTCATCTCCCCTCCTCCCTCCTCCCTCCCCCTCCTCTCCCTCCCCTCCTCCTTCCTCCCCACCTCATCTCCCTCCTCCCTCCTCCTCCTCTCCTCCTCTCCTCCTCCCCTCCTCTCCTCCCTCACCTCATCTCTCCTCTCCCTCCTCCCTCACCTCATCTCCCCTCTCCCTCCCTCCCTCCTCCCTCCTCCCTCACCTCATCTCCCTCCCTCCTCCCTCCTCCCCTCCTCCCTCACCTCTCTCCCTCCTCCCTCCTCCTCTCCTCCTCCCTCACCTCATCTCCCCCTCTCCCCCTCCTCCCTCCTCCCTCTCACCTCGTCTCCCTCCTCCCTCCTCCCTCCTCCCCTCCTCCTCACCTCATCTCCCTCTCCCTCCTCCCTCCTCCCTCCTCCTCACCTCATCTCCTCCTCCCTCCTCCTCCTCCCTCCTCCCTCACCTCATCTCCTTCCTCCCTCCTCCCTCCTCCCTCCCTCCTCCTCACCTCATCTCCCTCCCTCCTCCTCCTCCTCCTCCCTCACCTCATCTCCCTTCCTCCCCTCCTCCCTCACCTCATCTCCCCTCCTCCTTCCTCCCTCCTCCCTCCTCCCCTCCTCCCTCACCTCATCTCCCCTCCTCCCTCCTCCCTCCTCCCTCCTCCCCTCCCCCCGTCTGTCTGAGTCTGCTGTGGACTTTATTCTTATTCTGCTGCAGCTTCTCTGTGATCTCATGAACATCCAGCTCTTTGTGCCTCTTATTGAATCATCGCTTACATATGAGACTCTTTGCATTGGTGGTTGCATTCAAATCATGATAATACCTCACAAAAAGAAGATTATTAATGCATTAAAGTTACACAGAATACATGCTTGAATTATTCCTTCAACATATTCTTAAAATGAACTTTTTCAAGTGTCTCAGACGTTCGGTTGTTTAGGATCACAACAAGTTAATGAAGAGCTTCCACTGTTTCATTTTCTCTTTGCTGAGCCTGAGAATCTGCATGTCAGAGTTTCCCGCGAGGCGTTCAGGGTCCAGCAGTGATCGGAGCACCGATGAAAGCTAATTAGTGTAGCGTCTGAGACGAGCGGCGAGCTGCAGGCCGCTGGAGGCCAGATGTTCAGAGTGTTGGCGCCTGTTGTGGAGCTGACAGGTGCAGAGAGGAGTCTGCTGACAGCTGTTGCTGCTTCCTGCTCCGGGATCGTCCAGTTCTCACCGAGCTCTCCACAGGAAGTGGCCGCTGAGCCTTTTATCTGCAGGTACCAATAAAAGCACCGGCCGAGATCAGATGATAAAAGCAGACTCTTTTTATAGCGAGCACGGAGGTCAGACCCGAGCTCTCAAGTGCAACAATAACTTGTGCGGTTCATTATTCTCTGATGTGACTGAAGCATTGAAGCTAATGTAATTGGGTTCGACTCCCCCTTCCCCCCGTTGTGTGGTCACAACGTTGTTGGAGGTGGCATGTGGGGACAAGCAGAGAGGATCATGGGTTATTCCTGCACGTGTCGAGGGGCTGCAGACTTCCTTTGGTTTTCTTATCAGCTAGAAATCAGGACACGTTTGTTTTTCTGAATCATAACAGGAATAAAATGAGTAATTCATCTGCGTTCACACAGATTGTAACAGCGGTGTTTACAATAATGAAGCCGCTGATAATTGATGGTTTTGAGGTTGCTGCTATGATGATGAATCGGCTCTGTCTGATTTCATCTCGAGGAAGGTGAAGGTTAAAGGTGAAGGTTAAAGGTGAAGGTTAAAGGTTACAGGTTGATTACAGGTGGGGTGTGAACGGGAGAGACAACTGTCAGCTGGCCAAGCGTCTCCGTCCTGCTACTCGACATGAGGAGGAATTAAATCTCTTAAAACGTCTAGTTTAAAGCCAAAGATATTCAGTTTACAATCATGTAGACGAAGCTGTTGTTCTTCCTGTTCTTCCTCCTCTTCCTCCTCTTCCTCCTAAAAGAGAGCAATGTGTCTGATCTATAACCGACCAGGCTAAATGAATCTCCGCGGTTGTGTCTGCTCATGTGAGGAACAGGATGTTAAACAGGGAGCGCTTCTCCTTTTGAAAAGATTCTGGTGCTACGCTGCGTTGGGTTTCTCCTCCACGGGAACAAACATCATTGGTATTCCTGAGCGGCTCCCTCGGGGCGACGGGGGACAGAGAGCCGGCCGGGGGATGTTCAGTCATACTGAGCAGGATGACAGAGAGAGGCCTTCATCGGAGGAGGGTCGTGTAAGAATGTACTGAAACATGCTGCTGCAGGTCTGAGGACAGCCGAGGGGAACCTGCAGGGGAACATTCTGTCTCTCGGTCGGGGACGGACAAACCAAACGGGGTATTAAATAAGAGGTGGAAAGAGGAAGACATATAACTTAGAAAACAGTTGCATGTCTTTGGTTGTTCAGGAGGTTTCTAAAGTCTGAAATAGATGTAGAGTTGCATGATGGGAAATGTAGGACACTGGTTTTGAGGCTTGACACTTAAACTATCTCTGCTTCTGCGCTGCATTAAAAGCTTGAATAATGAAGTCTGATTCACGAGGGTTGGTTTGAGTATCACGTCGGAGAGTTTAAAGGTTCATCAGATGTCACAAGAGGTGATTTCACAACTTGTAATCAGCAGAATTACAACGCTCACGTCACAAAGTATAACCTGTCAGGAATTACAAATTACAAATTAGCAGTGCGCTGCAGGAAAATGTATAATGTAGAACTAAATTGTAACTAAAAATGTCAAATCAACTGACATTTATTGTCAAGCAAACAGGCCGAACACTGGCTCCTGGAAACAGTCTAACATGGACAAAGACCTCAGTGTCCTGCTCCTCCTCCCCCTCCTCCTCCTCCTCCTCCTCTCACCGCTTCCCCATCAGCAGATTCTCCACATTCTGTCCAATCAGAGGAAGTGACAGCGTCGTGGTGTGTGGAAGTGGAGCAGCGGCCTTACGTAACCCGTCTGAGGAGGTGTGAGGACGCCTCCTCTCCCCGAGCCGTGTGGGTGTTTGTGGGTGAGAGTCGTCCACCGCCGGAGTCACGACATGTTGTTCCTGTTCTCTTAAAAACAAGTAATGTGAGTCACTTTCTTCCCATGAAGTTAAGTCAATATTTCTCCTTTTTTTATGGTTTTGGTTTCATTTTGAGCCCGACGGTCACTCGGATCTGAGGAGAGATTATTTAGCTTCATGGTGCTGAACATCCGTCGTACCGTGTAACAGCTCCTGCTGCTTCAGAGGTCAAAGGTGGAGATGACGCTCTCAGAGAAAGAGGAGAAACATTTTTAAACTGGACTGAAAAAGATTTGTATACATATGATGAGAAAATAATAATCTTCTGCTGCAAAGATCATTAATGATGTTTTAACACGCACACGTCCCTTCCTGCTTTAATCTTTTGTCAGGAAAATGAGCTCAGACTTAAATCAGTTTAAATATTTTTAATGTGAAGCAGATTGAATATTGTTTTTATCCGATGGACAGACACAAGAGGTTGGAAATAACCTTTTTTTTTAACAGAATTCTCATTTTTGAGGTGGAAACAAAAACTACTTTTACAAAAGTTAGTCCACATTTACGCTGTGTGTGTGTGTGTGTGTGTGTGTGTGTGTGTGTGTGTGTGTGTGTGTGTGTGTGTGTGTGTGTGTGTGTGTGTGTGTGTGTGTGTGTGTGCGTGTGCGCATCATTTCCCACATTAAACCTAAAAACATCACCTTCAGGCAAAGCTGGGTTTACCTTCCTTCTGCGACTCATTCCCTGGAAAGCAGAAGATCTGTTGTGTCATGTCCTAACCCACCTGACCGGTCTCTCGTGAAACACACACACACACGCAGTGATCCCATGCACACGGCCACGCTCCCCCGCACCCCGCCCCGTATTGATTGACAGGTGCTGAGGGGGGCGGTTGGCGTTGCAGGTAATCTGCAGGGCGATGGATGACGACCTCTCTGGAGGCTGGCGTGTAACCGGTGACACATCGGGCGCTGGCAGCTCACTCTGAGCTCGTCATGAACCGGCCTGTTTTTGGCAAACCTCTCCCACCAGCCTGTTCCCTCCATGGCTGCTGAGCGGCGCTGAGACGAGGAGGTGCATCATGTGCTCCGGCACTCAGACACCGGAGGAAGGAAGAGAGGTTGTTGTTGGACGTGTTGCAGCCTCAGGTCAGTGATGGAGAGAGGAGCGGTTAGAGTCTTTCAGAAGCAGCGGTGATTTGAACTGGATGCAGTGAGTCGGTATTCTGGATCATCAGCCTGCAGACGGATTCTATCGTGCCTTTTTTATCGTTTGATAAATTCCGTTGTGCAAACGAAAGCTTGTTTTAGACATAAATAAGCAGTAGAACTTGTTTGTTTGGCGTTAAATACCTGTAATTTTAATTTAGTTTTCCATAACGATAGCAAAACTGTGCAAGACGAAATGCGATGCTCAGTTATTGTGAAAAAGATGGACATTAAATACTTGATTTGTCAGGAATTCACAGCTGCAACTTGCAATTTTCATTATTGATTAAAGTACCAATAAATGTTAATAATAAATTAATTAATTAATGTCACAATTTCCTAAAGCGTGATGTCTTAAAATGTCCAAAATAAAAAAAAATACATTTATTATCAAATAAGATGAAGAAACCAAATCAGTTGCTAATTATTTGTCTGTCAATCAGCTAATTGATTAATTGACTCGTCATTTCGGCCCCAGTGAGTTTTGTCTGTTGTAAAGAATAACGGGGATTAATATACATTTATTTTATGTGCTCGTGTTCCTTTATGGGTCTTTTGTATACATTTACCACATGGTGATTATAGATATTGAATTAAATTCTTTAATGCGTGTAAGATGTTAAAACTATTTCACCGTGTTCGACCAAACAAGCTGATAAAGTTCAGGACTCCATTATTGTGACTGAAGTTAAATCCTGTTGCAGTTTATTCTCACATTTTATAGACTAAACTAAGATTAGTGGATAATAAAGATGGACCTAAAGGAACAATCCGTATGTTTCTATACATCGTATTTGTCCTGGTTTTGAGTCCTCTGACTCGTTGCCAATGCAAAGAGCTTTACAAAGGAGCTGAAGCAGTGAGTAATGCACGATGAGGCGGTTACGCAACACAACATGGTGGGAAGGCTTCTGGCGTTCTCTCCTTCTCTTCATGCTTTTTACCCGCGTGCTTTAAACCCCATCAGATAAAACTCATTTCATGCTTCTATGCTTTCTGATATGGAAACAATATCCGTGTCTGTTTGAGGGCGTTTAGGAAACAAGATGACATGTTTTAGGGTGCAAGTATCACCCTGAATGTATCTGAACTCAACATCTTAGAAGGCATTCGGTTAAGTGGGAAGGTTTTGAGGTTATAGAGGGATGTAGAGGTACATTTAGTCAGAACTAAACACAAACATCAACTTAAATACTGCTTTTCCTCCATTACTTTTCTTTTTGTCTTCCCTTCTTTGTCATTTTACTTTGTTTTCTTTCCTTATTCCATTCGTCCTCTAGCTGATGTCCTCTTCCTCTTCCTCTTCCTCTGTTTTGTAGTCTTTAGGCTGGAACATGCTTCTGGCTGCACACAAACCAACGTGCACAGGCTTCATACAGACACGTGTTGCATGATGCAGATGGTTTTATATGAAGTTTTTAACTCTGAACGCATCTTTTTAGTCGTTTTAGAAGTCGTGAGACCTTCAATTTTAAACTTCACCGCACACATGATTCCTGGGAAACACTCGAGGAAGCACCAAAGTTTAAATTAACGAGCTTCAGAAAGTCGCTCCGACACGACCTCAAAATCTCCTCCGACACAAACGTCTTAACATTTAAAAGTTAAAGTTACGAGACACAGAGAAGGAGGGAAAGATTTGACGTATTCATCTATAAAACAATCAACTCTTAAGATAAGTAGATGACTAAAACGTTCAATTTATTCTGCTCAAAAATGTAAATACTCAAATAAATATCAAAATCTAGACCAGAGCTACAACTAAGTTATATTTTCATCATTTTTTATTTAGTTTTTCGTGGTCCTTTGTACACGTCGTCTTGTTGAGAATCCAGTTGGAAGGAAAATTACAAGAAAATAGCTGAAAACCAACACTTTGATATCACCGGATTAACACAACCCGAGTACGTGGTAAACATTAAACATGTGGAGGGTCAGACGCCGGGTCATGAGGTCATGAGGTCATGAGGTCACGGGAGTTTCTGCCTTCTTATTGGCCGAAGGTGAACAACAGAAGAGTTCAGTCAGAGAGCATCGCTCAGCGTCTGCAGGATTAACACAGCTGGGTGTCACACACACACACACACACACACACACACACACACACACACACACACACACACACACACACACACACACACAAGAAGATGCAGTGGTTGAAATTGCTTGTGGATCAGTCGATAAGACCCAGACACACTGACACAGATCCGGCTGAACTGGAGGAGAAAAGCCTTTCCATGAATAAAGTAAATATCTATTAATACACAGAGAACCACATGCTGCATCAGGCCTGAGCTCAGAAACCTCTTTAATATATAGAGATGATAGATTCAGTCCACGTCATTAAGTTAAGAGAATCCACTTATGTCTGCTGTCTTTGTGAGACAGATTTAAGGTCGATGCATTCAAGTGCTCGCAGGGAATTCGGACGTCTGAGACTCAGACTTTCACTGGACTTCAAACCAACAATACTTGCCTTCTGTCAGAGAAAAGTAGAACATGGTCTGAACTCCGTATCTGCACTGACATAAATGTACTTTCTGCTTCTATTTTACAAGATTTAAAAAGAAAATGATGTTGTTTCCGCTGCGCGACACAAGCAGAGGAGGGAGACATGATTCATGTTGCATTCATGCATCTTAATGAGCTCCGTCCCAGACAGAGGGACGTCTGCAGAGGTGCAGGGAGCCTTTCAGTGACACCATCCCTCCTTCATTTGACTCCTTGTTCCCTTTCAGAGTCTAACTTAACGTCACTGTTGGTGTGATATCTTCTGGGTCAGGCTTCTGTCTCTTGATCATTTTCCTGCTTTCGCTCTGAGGCGGTGTAGGTTTCATAACCCTGTGACTCATGAAATCTGTTCATGAAGCGTTTATTTAAAGACACTTGTTCCAAATGCTCCTCTTCTCTTCTGCTCGGTGAGAAAAGCTTCTTCTTCTCGGGAACATTCACTCATAAGCTTCATTTACTCCGCTCACACGCGTATGTTTCATAGTCCACATGCAGAATGGTTTAAATAACATTTAAAGACTAGACAACGTGTGTGTGTGTGTGTGTGTGTGTGTGTGTGTGTGTGTGTGTGTGTGTGTGTGTGTGTGTGTGTGTGTGTGTGTGTGTGTGTGTGTGTGTGTGTGTGTGTGTGTGTGAGATGAGATGAGATGAGTAAAGGTCACCAGCTCTTGAATTGAGGATTCTTGTGAACCAAGTTTTGTTTTTACATTCATTAACTATTTTCTAACAAACATGTTGAATGTGTTTCCTTCCTCGTAGAACAATAGCAGTGGCAGTTGTTTTTAAAAATGTAAACCTGCGTTGTTTACACCTTGTTTACTCGCTAGCAGTCGTCTTCTTCTTCCCTTCCTCTCTCAAGTACAAAGGTTTTCTCACTTTTCTTCATTTCGTGAATTCATAGTTGTGGTTTCTAGCAATTAATTAGTATCTTATGAGCACTAAAAAATACTAAATATTCAATATATTTAGAAAATAGACTTTTGAATTAGTGCTGGGAATGTTTTGGAAAGCAGATTAACACTGTATTGTTTTATCTATAATTTAAAGGAGAGGATTTCTAGATGAGCATTTATAACACTGACACACACACACACACACACACACACACACACACACACACACACACACACACACACAACAAACCCATTCAGAGGGAACAGACGGCTCTCCCTGATTGGCTCTCACACTGTTGCTATGGGAGTTTAAGCTGCTCCTTCATTGGTCAGACTTCGGACCGGCCGACTGTCTGTCAGCATCCCTCCGTCGTCGTGGCAACAGACAGGAAGCAGGGCGGGAGGAGGAGAACCACGGTGTTGTTGTTGCTGCTGATTCGTACAGCAGAAGAAGAAGAAGAAACTCGTCTCTCGTTTGTTTCCTCTCTCTCTTCCAGAGGATGATCCATCTGCAAACATAAAAACTGCACGTTCTTGATCCGCGGTACAAAACGGCTTAATGCTCTCTCTCACACACGGGGTCGCCCGGCAGCGACCTGCTAATCCTCCACCGAAAGATGATTATTAATATGACATGTCTGGATGAAAATGGGGATGAAAATGTAGAAATAGTGTGTGTGTGTGTGTGTGTGTGTGTGTTTGAGTGTTGTTATGGGGCTTTATTCAACAGCCTCTTCCTACTGACTGTTTCTATTTTGGCTCTTTTCAAATGCAAATGCTTCTGTCAACAACAGCTGATGTATAATTGACTGTTTGCACCAGTTCTTTCCTGCATTTAGTCCTGCTGAGTGAATCAAGGCTACTCAGAAATGCCAGTCATTTGCATGTGAGTGGTATTTTACAAAGGAAAAAGAAGTTGTATGCAATATTAAATAGTTTATTCCGTGGCTGTGGCTGCTCTACAGGTTTCAGACCACCACAGATATCTGTGTGTGAGTGGACAGAGGACAGGGTCAGGGTTGCAGGGATATAAGAGAAGTCTGAAAGGGGAAGAAATGTGCTGTTTATCAATCGGCTAAGAAGAAATAGTTCCCCACAAAACATCCCCTAAAACCTGGTTACATTTCTGTTCCTGCACCGACTGAACAAACAAGACAGAACATGTTAATTCGTAGGACTTAGAGATGTATATGCATGTTGTTGACAGCCAGGCTAGCTGTTTCCCCCTGCTTGCAGTCTTTATGCTAAGCTAAGCTAACCGCGTCTTGACTCCAGCTGTACGCTCACACAGGTGTGAGATTTGTCTCATTTAACTCACAGAAAGAAAGTAAATAAGTGTAACCTCCATATGTGACACAAACACATTCTCATCCCCCCGTCGGGGCTCGACCCTCGGGGAGGTAATTAACTGAAGATTTAGAAGGAGAAGGTAAAGGAGGAAAGGTAGGTACTGAAGGAAATAGGATGTGAGGGAGAAGGAGACAAAAGAAGAGAGAAGGGATGGGGGAGCTCATGAATATCAGAGTTCCCCAGACAGGAGTTGCATAAGCACCTCTGACCCAGAAACCTTCCAGTCAGGCTGAACTCACCCCGAGAACAGCCGGAGGGGGAGGAGGCGTGGGAAGAGGAAGAGAGGGTTTTTTTTAACTTTGCATGCACTTTTTGACCTAACAATCATACTATTTTTACATAAAAACATAATTCATGCATCGCTTTAGCCCTGTGTGTTTGTATCTCAGTGTTTTCTAAAGGTTTACATTTAAATTATACAGTCATAGATATTTATTTTGAATTTAAATGATAGAATATTGGAGGGTATTTTAAAAGTTACCAAAATCCAATGTGCCGTCACACTTTTGTCGTATAGTTGAGTAGAAGTAGTGTCTCTTGTTCTAGTAGTACAGTGCATGCATCTATGAATAATACTATACAGTTGAGTTAAGCATGAAGAACTTTGTTCTTGGTATGAAGGGTGAAACAGCTAGGAAGCATGTGAAGGAGGCCAGGGAGGAAACAAGGTGAAAGACAAGGTGAGAGGAAGCAGGAAAGGGTTTATATGTGAGCGCTGAGGGATAACACACCCAAACAAAGAGTAAGGGAGCTGAGGAAAGGATGCACAGAAGGAAAGGAATCGCAGCACGTTCATAAATCACAGTGAGAATAAAGATAACAGAAGTCTCTCAGACAAAAGGATGCACAGATGAAGTGGTCAGAAACTGAAGATGGAAACAATAATATAAAGGAAGCAAAACAAAAAGAGAGGCTCACGTAAGAAAAAATGAACTTGACTAATGTGAATGTAATGGTAAAAGTACGCAGTAATACAACGCACACAAAGGGTTAGGACCATAAAGAACCCGACTATCCGATTATGTATCTTATATTTTCGATTAGACTGAGAACAGAGGCGGTCTCGTTGCCCTTAAAAGCCTCCCTCCAACACAGCGAGGCTCTGATTGCCCTCGTCCGCCCGCTCACACACACGCTGCTCTCTGAGCTATTATTATCTGCTGCTTCCGCCATCGGGGGGCATGCCAAGCTGTGTGTGCAGACGCCAAACAAAACCCCTTTTACTCTGCTGATCTGAAAGCCACTTGATTAACAGGTTTCAGGGTTTTGTTGCTGATCCTCTGGATCACGCTGCTGGGCTTTTATAGTTTAGCGCATTAGATTTAAATCATAAACCTGCAGAGCATGGTTCAAACTACAGCACCAGTGTAACGATGGGTTAACCTTTTCAACATGCAGACATTTTGTCAAACTTCAATGTTGATGGTGCATTCAAGGACTCTTCCTAATCCGGGATAAGAGAGGCCTCAGAGCAGACATGAGAATCTATTCAACTTGACAAAAGGGTCGTGTGCATTTGGTTCGGCCCTCGTTGAGTCCACATCATTTGATTCTGTTAATAAATTAGCATAAATGTGATACTTTTAATCCGCTCCTCCAAATGTCTTCTTTGCCGTGTCTAACCCCGTTCTCCTCCTCTCTCCTCCTCTCTCCTCCTCTCTCCTGCCCTCTCCTCCTCTCTCCTCCTCTCTCCTGCCCTCTCTCCACCCCTCTCCTGCCCTCTCCTCCTCTCTCCTCCTCTCTCCTGCCCTCTCCTCCTCTCTCCTCCTCTCTCCTGCCCTCTCTCCTCCTCTCTCCTGCCCTCTCTCCTCCTCTCTCCTGCTCTCTCTCCTCCTCTCTCCTGCCCTCTCTCCTCCTCTCTCCCCCTCTCTCCTCCTCTCTCCTCCCCTCTCTCCTGCCCTCTCTCCTCCTCTCTTCTCCTCTCTTCTCCTCTCTCCTGCCCTCTCTCCCCCTCTCTCCTGCCCTCTTTCCTCCTCTCTCCTGCCCTCTCTCCTGCCCTCTCTCCTCCTCTCTAATGCCCTCTCTCCTCCTCTCTCCTGCCCTCTCTCCTACCCTCTCTCCTGGCCTCTCTCCTCCTCTCTCCTGTCCTCTCTCCTCCTCTCTCATCCTCTCTCCTGCCCTCTCTCATCCTCTCTCCTGCCCTCTCTCCTCCTCTCTCCTGCCCTCTCTCCTACCCTCTCTCCTGGCCTCTCTCCTCCTCTCTCCTGCCCTCTCTCCCCCTCTCTCATCCTCTCTCCTGCCCTCTCTCCTCCTCTCTCCTGCCTTCTCTCCTCCTCTCTCCTACCCTCTCTCCTCCTCTCTCCTGCCTTCTCTCCTACCCTCTCTCTTCTGCCCTCTCTCCTACCCTCTCTCCCCCTCTCTCCTCCTGTCTCCTGCCCTCTCTCCTCCTCTATCCTGCCCTCTCTCCTCCTCTCTCCTACCCTCTCTCTCCAGCCCTCTCTCCTACCCTCTCTCCTGCCCTCTCTCCTCCTCTCTCCTGCCCTCTCTCCTCTTCTCTCCTCAGGTGAAACCATGTGGCTGTGTGGTGCACCCTAGCCTCCCACCTGGTCACCTCTCCTCCTCCCACACCTCCTCTCTCCTTCCCCCTCTCTCCTCCTGTTCACCATGACGACCACCCTGGAGATGATGCTGGCCCAGCCCGACCAGGAGCTGGGTCCGGAGCGCCTGGATGGCTGCGAGGACGTCAGCGGCCGCTACAAGGTGGTGCCCTCCGTCGTCTGCTCCATGTGCTGTCTCTTCGGCATCATCTACTGCTTCTTTGGTGAGTCCTCCTACTCCTGACTACTCCTGGTTCCGGTCCTGGTTCCTGATTTCCTCCTGAAGCCACAGCCCTGTTAACGTTTGCTTCCTCCTCCTGCTTCAGGCTACCGCTGCTTCAAAGCGGTGATGTTCCTGACGGGCCTGATGTTCGGCTCCGTCGTCATCTTCATGCTCTGCTACAAGGAGCGCGTTCTGGACACCCAGCTGAGCGTGGAGGCCTCGGTGGGCATCGGCCTCGGCATCGGCACGCTCTGCGGCCTGGTCACCATGCTGGTCCGCAGCGTGGGCCTGTTCATGGTGGGCCTGCTGCTGGGCCTGCTGGTGGCCGTGGCCACCCTGGTGGGCATGGAGGAGCTCTCCGACAGCCCGCCACGCTCCGTCTGGGTGCCCCTGGGCGTGCTGCTTGGCCTGGGCATGCTGTTCGCCGTGCTCACCCTGCAGTGGCAGCGCCTCTTCACCACGGTGTCCACGTCCATGTTCGGTGCAGCTGTCATCACCGTGGCGGTGGACTACTTCGTGGAGCTCTTCGCCCTCGTGCTCTACATGTACGAGCGAATCAAAGCGGCACCTGGAAAGCCTGTGTGCTGGCTGACGTGGGTGGTGCTCGGGGTGTGGCCCGCCCTCACCCTGCTGGGTGTCATGGTCCAGTGGAAGGTCACCGCGGAGGGATACTCCCATACCAAGGGTGGGAAGAAGTCTCTTAACTCTAAGTATTAGTATTTCTGATGCTCAAACGTCTACAAAGGTATTAACCCATCCACCTCCTCCTCCTCTCGCTCCCCCCGTCCTCCACAGTCATCATCAGCCGGCAGCAGAGGAGGATGCAGGTGATGCGGATCCGTCAGCGGGACGATCGCTATCGCAACAAGAAGAAGAAGAAGCAGCACGGCTCCACCTCCAACCATCACCAGGCCAAGCAGCTCCACACTGAGCCCGCCTACCGCCGCAAGCCCAACCCCATCCGCCGCTACGACACGGACGTCCTCTCGCCAGTGAGGGTCTCATTTAATCTATTTCTGTTATGTCTGTTATTTTGTATGCCTCCTGCAATGCTGCTGCGCCTCCATCTTTAAACCAAATCTCTCTCTGCTCCTTCCAGAGCTACATCCAGAGTTTCCGAGACCGGCAGGTGCAGGAGCAGCCCGTCCCGAGCCGGCTGGCGGGCCGACCGCACACCGTGGTGGATATCGGCTACGACCGCGGCTCCACGACGCCCCTCACCGGAGCTGCAGGAGCTTCCCTACGCGTCTGACCCTGCACCACCTCCCAGAGGCCTGAACTCTACCAGGGAGATGCGTGACTCTGCGATCACACAAACTGGGTTTACATGCAAAGATTCTGGGTTTAAACGTAATCTGGGTTTAGCCACGCCCCTAAGAAGATGAACATATATTTGGGGCTGGTACAAAGCCCAGTGTTCCTTGTGGGTACCTGCTGGAGCATTCAGTGTGGTGCCGAGGCTCGGTCGACCTCTTTTCACTGTTTCAGTAGATTCAAATGCACAAATGCATGCATGCACTTACACAAACACACACCGCAGCTACAATCTCAAGGGTTGGCGTGGAAACCCGAAGAAGCCTGCTGCACTCGGACCCGGTCTGTTTGTCAAGTCAAACCAGATCCGGGATCTCGGCTTCAGTGCAAAACCGCCTCAGGTTCAAACACAGGCATCAATCTCTGCTGTCGTTTCTACCGATGTCGTCGATTTCCAACTGATGGTGCAGAAGCAACTACTTCCTCAGCCTGTAGGTGTCCAACACAGATTTATCCATAAAGGGAAATAAGGGCCCTTAAATGCAAACCGGGATATTTTATTTCCTCTCTGTGCCATGTGGACTACAAACATGGTCCTTGAAATGGGGAGGGACGTCTCTGAAGAGGGGAGACCCTCCGTCCCCTTGGTGCTGGACGATACACACTGCTCCCCGATGGCCAGGGGGTCTGTTTAAACGGGTGCCTTGCCCCTCTGTGGACCGTACCACTCAGCAACAGGAGGGGGGTTACTGGCAGATCTCCCATCGACGGCTTGTCTTTGCATTACATGTGAAGGCTCTTTCAGGGGGGTAGCCATGGAGCTACAACAAGCAGGGTAAAGTAATATTGTTGGAGTGGAGTTGGCTTGTTGTCTTCACAGATGCCTGGATATATGAGGAGGATTTGTTTTAGCTGACATTTACACTGGCACCTCCTCTGAGATCTCACACAAGGTTCTGAGGAAGTGGAAACCACAATCCCTGATTATTGTACAACATGACTTTCATCCCAGACGGTTTCCGGCAAGAGATTATTTACGCTGCTGAGCAGGTTTTTATTCCATAAGCATAGATGAAAGATATTGTGTGAAACATTCCCCCTTCAGCCACCTTCTTCCTGGTTGCAAAGCAATCACAATCTGAGCGTGCAGAAGAAGATCTTCCTCGAGTCTCAAAGCTAGCAGGATACTTATTTATTGATATTAAATGTGAGATGCTGAGAGGCTGAGATGCCAGTGTAAATGCGGGGAGAGTCTGGATGAAAACAGTGTTGCCATACCGACTTGTACTTAGACCAACGACTCCTTCCATCACGTGCTTTGATTTTCTTTATTCGGGACAACAGAACATTTCTGTCACCAGTGAAAATGTGAATACTTTATCGTCTTTACCTTTTTATAGAAAAAGCAAGCAAATGTGGGGGGAGGGGCGACGTGTGGTACGTTTTTATTCATCCGTGGGAAACGGAAATGCATGATCTCACCCTGACCCGCCCTGCGTGGCTCCGTCTTAGCCCCCACCCTCCACCCTCCACCCTCTCATGTGCATCGATGTGAAATTTGTACATAAAACACAGCACTTATTAACATTATTTTTTTTTTTTTTTATCATTTCATTTAAACTCTCTTTTTCTTTTCTTAGAAATCTAATTAAATTCTTCTTTCCCAGTGGGATGTATTTATTTTCTGATTTATTTATATGCAATGTCATCACTGTAGGCCAGTAACTCCATGCTTTTTTAAAAACTTTAATTATGACTGATTATTAAAGCATGTGTTCCTATGGGCCTGTATTTGATCAACGTGTGTGAGTCGTCTTTTAACTCAAGGACATGCAGACATCAGCTGGAACATGAAATCCACTTTACTTTTATTAGCAAATAATATTTGAAAGTCACAAAGGATTTCCCCTCCTCTCTCTCCGTCTCATGTATTTTCTACCTCACATAACCGCTCTCCTTCTACAGTATCTCAAGCTTCATCTCCTTTATCTCCTCTTCCATCGTCTCCTTTATTGATAAGCACAAACACACTCAGATACATTCTGATTGGACAAAACTGTGACTCTGACCTTGAGGAACAGGACAAAAGCAGCCGTGTTCGGAAGAAACCAGAAGAATAATAATGCAAGAAAAAAACAACTGTATTTAGACGTGGGTTTGGATTCGTCTGCAAGCTTTTTGTGGTAAGAAATGAGATGCAGAGGATGGATGTGAAACAACAGATTCTTCTGTGACATTTCACTTAAATAGTATTTTATTTTGTAGGCCGTCTGAAAATGCTTTTGCTCTTTTGGAGCCTCTTTCAGATGCAAAAGTGCTGCTTCCATTGCGATTTGAATATATATCTCATTTGTATCAAGTCATTTCTTTTAATCCTCCTGCAGCGACCCACCTTGTTCTTTCTTACTTCAAGATACAGACAGCAGTTGTACTGCTTGTTGTTTCCACTAAGCAGAGATAAATAACCCCAATAAAGTTAATGACACCACCACTCTGCTTTACATTCACACATCGTAGTCTTTAAAAACAGTACAGGCCATAATCATGAGTCTGTAAAGCCTTTTTACTCCAAGTTTTATTTGCGTATCTTGTCTTGTTTCTCGTCGTTTCTCGTTGTTTCTTCTTCTCTTCTGCAGGTCGTTACATGATGTCATGCTGGTGCTGCGTCGACTCGCTGACGACCTGCAGGGCAGAGAACAGGCGGTAGACTTTAAAAGATATGAAACACACTTAAAGAGAGATAAAGACGCTGTGTGGCGTCGGGGCGCGGGTCCTCCGTCTGGAGAAAAGGTCCTTTCATGTTAAAGATAAAGAGCCGTGTGCAGCGCGGGAGATCTGAGGAGCTGGAAATAATGAGAAGTAACCAGGAACTCCTCACGTCACCGGTCTGTCAGCTTCAGCTTGCTCATAT
>JACSYO010000463.1:112500-121057 GCA_016806645.1 Ophiodon elongatus
TATATCTAATTTGTTCCAACTAAATCTAGACTCACAGAAACACTTTGTAATGTTTAGTATCAACGTTACGCAACAGTCCAGCGCCTCCACGATTCTGCTGCCACGGACAGAAATAGTTTGTTTTACTTTTCGCCTTCTCAATCTGACTTTTATATGTCAAGTAATTATAGTGATGCATTATTTTAAACGGGCTTATTTTTGCTCCATCCTTAAATAAACTCCGTAGGAAGTCATTCACTCTGAGTCAGGAGGCGAGTTAAACCTCCGCTTGGTTCAGCTGTGCATCATCCTCGTTTTTTATCTTTTTCATGATAAGCAGCAGCTTCACGACGGCTGGATTCAAACTCAAACTTTTAACCGGCATGAAAAGAACTTCTAAGAAAGTAAAATAATTAACTGAGATGTAAAAGCATGTAAAAACATGTAAAAACATGTAAAAACTGTGTCACGGTCCTTTTTAAAAACAAGGTTTAAAGATATGTTTCTCTCTCTCATTTACAAACACATAAACCTACTCCAAACCATTTAACACACACACACACACACACACACACACACACACACCTCTTCTTAAAGAGACACACACATCTCTTCTTAAAGAAACACACACACACCTCTTCTTAAAGAGACACACACACCTCTTCTTAAAGAAACACACACTCGTCTTCTTAAAGAAACACACACCTTTTCTTAAAGAAACACACTCCTCTTCTTATAGAAACACACACACCTCTTCTTAAAGAAACATACACACCTCTTCTTAAAGAAACACACACTCGTCTTCTTAAAGAAACACACACCTTTTCTTAAAGAAACACACTCCTCTTCTTAAAGAAACACACACACCTCTTAAAGAAACACGCACACCTCTTCTTAAAGAAACACACACACCTCTTCTTAAAGAAACATGCACACCTCTTCTTAAAGAAACACACTCACCTCTTCTTAAAGAAACACGCACACCTCTTCTTAAACACACACACCTCTTCTTAAAGAAACACACACGCCGTCTTGCCCCTCCCACCTGAGTTTGAGCTTGTCCACGTCGTCGACCATGTTGTCCCGCTCCACTTCTATGCGTGACCTCTGATTGGTCAGGATCTCCACCTGCCTCCTCAGCTCGCTCATCTCCTCCTCGTACAGGTCGGCGATGCGCGCGGGCTCGCGGCCCCGGAGCCGCTCCACCTCCACCGCCAGCGTCTGGTTCTGCTGCTCCAGGAAGCGGACCTTCTCGATGTAGCTGGCGAAGCGGTCGTTCAGGTGCTGCAGCTCGACCTTCTCGTTGGTCCGCGTGGTCAGGAACTCCTGGTTGAGGGCGTCGGCCAGGCTGAAGTCCAGCGTCTCGCCCATGCCGGCGTAGGAGCGCCCGACGGAGGCCCGAGAGGTCATCAGGGGCTTCCCGTAGGCGCTGGAGGAGACCCGGTAGGCCGGCGTGGAGCTGCTCCGGGTCACCTCGTAGACCCTGGAGGAGGCGTGGCCGCCGCCGCCGCCGCTGCCGCTGCAGCCCAGCAGCGAGCGGTTGAGGGAGGGCGAGGCGTAGGCGCCATGGCCGAAGTGACGGCGGTAGGAGGAAGCGGTCTGGGCGGAGGAGCTGTAGGAGGCCATGGTGGAAGACACGGAGAGCCTGGCGAGGGCTGCAGCAGAGGGGAGCACTGAGGAAGAACTTACTGCCCCTGGCTTTTTGTAGTCACCCCCTCCCTCATTGTTACCCCCTCCTCCGCCTCTCTTTCTGTCACCTTCCTCTTCTCCTTTCCTACCTCCTCTTCATCTACTCCCTCATTCTTTCTCCGTCACTTTTCTGTTTCCCTCCCCCTCCAACTACTCCTTCATTCTTCATTTCCTTTTCCATCTTTCTCTTGTGTCTCTCGACCATCTTCTCATGTTCTTCTTCAGCACCAAATCACGTGGTCCCCTTTAAACCCCTTGATGATCATTGTAGATATTTGTACGCACAATGATCGGAAAACGATGAGGATGTTAAGCCTTCAGATCCACTGGATGACGAAGGAATAAAATGGGATGAATTGTAACTTTAATGAGGCAAAATAACCAGAACACGAAGACAGAAGTCGTGTAAGAAAGTAAGGTTCAACTCTTCCAAAAGTACCCGAATGCATACGACGATGTCACGACGATGCTCAGTGTTCTGGAGTTTGATCGGCCTGCAGGATAACGTGGGCTACGTTCAACTCTACATTTATCTTTATATTCTCCTGCATCGTGACCCTGGTGGTGTAACGCTCAGGGCTTGAGGGGGAGCTGCAGGTGCATGTGCTGCAGGAAGGAAGGCCGCTCTCATGCTAACAGGTGGCTCAGGTGAGGGGAGAGGAACCAAACCTAGACCACCGTGCAGACTGGTACGCGGCCTGTCATCTCGTTGAAATCCTCTTCTCCCCGCCTGTGATCTCACAACACAACGATGTGAGGATACGAGGACGGAGGCTGTGAAGACTCCGCGTCGTCCTCACATGGTGAGGCAGTGCAGGTTGTTAATGAGGGTGGGGGGGGGGGCTGTGACTAACCTGCCTTAAAAAGGAAAACTATCCCATCCTCAGAGACGAACAGCGTGTCCCTGCAGGCGTCCTGCAGCGGGAGAAAGCTCACATCCCCAAACAATATGTGGCATCAATGATGATCTCACGAGAGGTTTCCCTCTTTCACAGCGTACTCCGAGTTAAAAATGTGTTTAAAGGGAAGAGAAACACTTTCACACTAACTAATCTACATCTTAAACCACACTTTATTTGAATCAGCTGCAGAATCTGAGGATTGCAAACAGTTTATTACAAACTTTCTTATTATATAAACACACCTTGGATATTTACAGATATTTTGTAGAAGTGTGCACATTGAATTTCATCTCCAGCGAGCCTTTATTTAGTGAGCTGGGATCTTTTTGTAAAGAACTAACTCATCAAAACATATACAAGATTCTAGATTTAGATTAAAGGATTAAAAGAAGACACATTACATTCCTGCTGCCTCAACTGGAGACACAAAGCTGTCTGACATCCTGCAGAAATACACGTTAATAGAAGAGAAAAGGTCTGTTCCTCTCTTTCTGGAGGCTCCAAAAGCAGCCAATCTAAATCTTTTTTAATTATTATTTTTGGACAGGGACGATGATAGACTTTCAACTTTAAATCAGATGGAAAAATCAGCACAAATGCTAATAAAAATAAGTCCTCTTCATTATATTTCTGAGGGATTTTGGTTCATATGTGTGCAAAACAAACATTAGATAGATATTAATGCAATAAAAAACTTTTCTAGTCTCGGCTTGTTGCTTTCCGATGACAATGACGCTTCTAGAAATATTAGTTTTAACCTCACGAATTCTGATTTAATTCATAAAACAGTACATGACGGTGCCTGCAGGCCGGATCTACAGGAACTCCATGGATCCCATATTTTTGGACCACAGTCTCGGTGTGCTGTTACCATTAAAACCATTATAACTTCTGGTGTATTCAGACTGAATTCCCATACAGTGAGATCCCAGTATGTTCAACACTCCCACTGCTGCTCCTCCACTGCAGCCTGTTGCTCTCACATCTATTAATAGAACGTGTGCGTGTGTGTGTGTGTGTGTGTGTGTGTGTGTGTGTGTGTGTGTTTGTGTGCGTGCGTGTGTGTGTGTGCGTGCGTGTGTGCGTGCGTGCGTGTGTGTGCGTGTGTGTGCCTTCTCATCCCTCTGGGCTTCTTCAACAGCAGGAGAGACGTCGTGAGCTGACAGCTGATATAAACATCTCTTCATCGTTTTCAGACTCTCCTCTTCTTCCTCCCTCCTCCCTCGCTGGTCAGGACTATATAAGGCCGGTTCCTGTGGTGGAACAGCGATGGATGGCTGCATCTAAGGAAATAAGAAGTAAACTAATGTGAGTCAGAGAGACAGATAAAGAGAGGTCTTTGGATAGAATCATGAATAAAGTAAAATCAGAGAGAACGAGAGAAAGATGGATTCAAATTAAAAAACATTATTTGTTCCTAATCAATCATTGCAATGCACAGCCGATCCTGACCTTTGACCTTCCCGAGCTTTATCTATGGCGGGTTGTTATCCTAGATTTAGAGCATTATATGTGCTGTACATTATTACATTATTATGGGAGTAAGAGAGATTGACCCCTGGAGAAAGATAATAGATAGACTGTCAGTCTGGTAAAATGCCTAATATATATAAACTGTATTCATATCATTCCTATGTATACTATTAATATCTTAGTGTATTCACTACACACTGTCCATATTGGTAATAATGTACATATCCAGCATTATTTAGGCTATATTACCACTAGACATAAGTACATGATCACTCTGCTTCTTTTGCTCTATAGAACAACAATAGAAGCAAAAACAATGTAAACAATTACAGTAAGAATATAAAATATAATATAAATATATCTAAATAAATCTAAACTAATGCCTCCTGCTTCTCCAATCTCTCCTTGTGGGGAGGGACAGGAGGGGAAAGGTGTATGAAGGTGTAAATAAATAAAAATCTAGTGGTTGTAGTTACACCGCCCGGCCGCTAGATGGCGCTGTGTCTGTAAAACAAACAGCGTCAGCATCTTTCTCGGTCTGCAGTCAGCAGATCTGTTTCCGCCTGTCAGCGCGGTTCCACTGAGCCGGAGTTCATAGTTTGAAAGTGTAATTAATGCAGGTGAGTGCCATAAAAAAATATGATTGTGTCCGCGGCATGTGGAGGTGTTGCTCCCTCACAGAGAGCTGCTTTGACTTTGACCAGCGGAGGAAGAGCAGCCGAGGAGGAGGAGGAGGAGAAGAAGAAGAAGAGAGATCGAGTTGCAGGTCGGCTAGCGAAGCTCAGGGGTGGGTCCTTTATCGGACATCCTTTGGCTTCAGCGTCATAATGAGCATTTTATTTTATAATATATATGTATATATATGTGTGTCTTGTATGAAAAGTATAGAAAGAAATATTTAAATCTCGCGAGAAGTGTCCGACGTTGGAACCAACAGCTGACTACTCTATATTTAGTTCTGTGACGCCACGTTTCTTCTTCTCTCCTTCCTGCAGTGTCTGATGATGAAGAGCTCCAAAGAGGCCGTGCAGTCCGCAGCCAAAGAGTTCCTGCAGTTCGTCAACAGGGGGGTGTCTCCGTACCACGGTGACGTCACTATACTTCTTATTCTGTGTACAAATACCACGCTGTGGAAATAGTGCATTCAAAACTTTACTAGCCGTCAGTAAAAGTGAGGTTATTAAGTATTCACAACAGTAAAATGTTCTCCGTCAGTGTTTTATTATCATGCAGATGTTGTGGATTCATATTTCTGCTGCATTATGTTGTTTTATGCGTCGTGCATTTTACTGTACACATGTTTACTGCTCATTTTGTAACCATACTGGTGAACTTCACATGTTTTAACTTGTTGAGGTGAACAGGTCAGACCAGGTGGAGAGTTGTGTGATAGGAGAGACATTAATAACCCCCCAGGTGTCGGAGTCCGATATGAGAACAAAGACGTGCACGTGTTCGCCTCCAGAAGAGACGACTTTGAGCTCCAGATTAGATAAAGTCTCAGATGAAAGAGGTGTTTGGTAACGTGTCCGACCTTTGCTCTGTGACCTCTAGTTCCCCGTCTTAAATGAGCAGCTGATGGCGAAAGCAATAAAAACAACATTTCACGTGTTACTGGAGTGCTTGGACATATTCCTAGTAAGCAGAAACATCAATTCAGGGATGGAAGAAAAACTCTTATTTTTATTTTGAATTTTATGAATTATTTTCGTGCATTTGTTTCCACGTTTGCAGCACACTTTCCTTTTTTAATGCTTACTTTAAAACATGCTTTGAACCTCTCATGAAGTGCAGTTCAAAGTGCTTTATTGTCTGCAGACCAGATAAAATACAGACATATAAATGTGGCTGAATAAGAAGAATAAAGACTTCCACAGTCTCTCGTTCGTGTTGAAAAGCTGGAAGTCATGAAAAATAGTAACAAGATCAAATAGATTTTATCTCCACTTAGCCAGACTGGTGCCTCTACTTCCAGCTTCAGTGAAGAACCTCTGACTTTTAGAAACCAGATGCACGTCTCTGATAAACATAAACGTCTCTGATAAACGTCTCTGATAAACATAAACGTCTCTGATAAACGTCTCTGATAAACGTCTCTGATAAACATAAACGTCTCTGATAAACGTCTCTGATAAACGTTGTCGTCTCTTCTTTTCCTCCCACAGTGGTTGAAGAATGCAAGCGGCGTCTCCTGCAGGCGGGCTTCATCGAGCTGAAGGAGGCGGAGCAGTGGGACATCAAGCCCTCCAGCAAGGTGGGTCCAGGTCCACGGTCCTCTGGGGGAGGTCAGGGTCCTCTAGAGGAGGTCAGGGAGGAGGTCAGGGTCCTCTAGAGGAGGTCAGGGAGGAGGTCAGGGTCCTCTGGGGGAGGTCAGGGTCCTCTAGAGGAGGTCAGGGAGGAGGTCAGGGTCCTCTGGGGGAGGTCAGGGTCCTCTGGAGGAGGTCAGGAGGAGGTCAGGGTCCTCTGGGGAGGTCAGGGTCCTCTAGAGGAGGTCAGGGAGGAGGTCAGGGTCCTCTGGGGGAGGTCAGGGTCCTCTAGAGGAGGTCAGGGAGGAGGTCAGGGTCCTCTGGGGGAGGTCAGGGTCCTCTGGAGGAGGTCAGGGACCTCTGGGGGAGGTCAGGGAGGAGGTCAGGGTCCTCTGGGGGAGGGCAGGGTCCTCTGGGGGAGGGCAGGGTCCTCTGGGGGAGGGCAGGGTCCTCTGGAGGTCAGGGTCACGTCAGCGGCTCCATTCTTCCAGTTAAATGTGACGTGTGTTCAAGTAAAGGTCAAACCATTTGCAGGACTTGAAATGTTTGACTCATTCGACTTGTTTCTGTTTGGTTAACTCAGATGAATATTTCTCTGATTTATCATGAAATCTGGTAAGATGTGTTGCCTCCTTTTCCAAAAGCTACATAACTAATCTTTATTTCCTCCCTTCAGTACTTTGTGACCAGGAACTTCTCCAGCCTCATCGCCTTCGCCGTGGGCGGACGCTTCCTGCCAGGAAACGGCTTCTCCATGATCGGCGCCCACACAGACAGCCCCTGCCTCAGGGTGAGAGCCCGCCCACTTCCACCTGTCAATCACCATCTCCAGCTGCCTTACATCCCTAGAAAGCAGCGAGAACACTCTCCCAGTTTATAAAATCCTCTCAACAGAACCGAGAAGCAGTTCAGACGTGAGAGAGAAGACAAAGAAGATTTTAGCATCCAACATGAAACATGCGCCATGTCTATGATTATTATTATTATTATTATTATTGTAATCTGTGTATGATCAGATTATAACATTAGATTGACTCTGTGTGCTGCAGGTGAAGCCGCGGTCCAAGAGGACGAAGCAGGGCTGTCTGCAGGTCGGGGTGGAGTGCTACGGCGGAGGCATCTGGAGCACCTGGTTCGACCGCGACCTGACCCTCGCCGGCCGCGTCATGGTGAAGGTACGGGATCATAACACCAGTATTTACTTTATGAGTTCTGGCTCTGAAGCTTCTTGTGAGACTGGATCTGTACTTTACTTCTGAAGCTTGAAATGAGATGAAAATAGAAGCAGAACATTTTTCAGTGAACAAATCTTGTCCTTTTAGTTTCTGTTTCTCGTCTGATGATGATGAGACACATTGTTCGGGGTTATTTTGGGATGTCTCTACCGCGTGTGTGTCGTCTCCAGCAGAGTGACGGCCGACTGGTTCACCGGCTGTTTCACGTGTCCAGGCCGCTGCTCCGGGTCCCTCACCTGGCCATCCACCTGCAGAGGGACGTCAACGACTCCTTCGGCCCCAACAAGGAGGACCACCTGTCAGTCACCACCTTATTTAACCTTATTTAACCTTATTTAACCTTATTTAACTTTATTTAACCTTATTTAACTTTATTTAACCTTATTTAACCTTATTTAACCTTATTTAACCTTATTTAACTTTATTTAACCTTATTTAACTTTATTTTTTTAACCTTATTTAACTTTATTTAACCTTATTTAACCTTATTTAACTTTTTTTTTAACCTTATTTAACCTTATTTAACTTTATGTAACCTTATTTAACCTTATTTAACTTTATTTAACCTTATTTAACTTTATTTAACCTTATTTAACTTTATTTAACCTTATTTAACTTTATTTAACCTTATTTAACCTTATTTAACTTTATGTAACCTTATTTAACTTATTTAACTTTATGTAACCTTATTTAACTTTATTTAACTTTATTTAACCTTATTTAACCTTATTTAACTTTATGTAACCTTATTTAACCTTATTTAACCTTATTTAACTTTATGTAACCTTATTTAACCTTATTTAACTTTATGTAACCTTATTTAACTTTATGTAACCTTATTTAACCTTATTTAACCTTATTTAACTTTATGTAACCTTATTTAACCTTATTTAACCTTATTTAACTTTATGTAACCTTATTTAACCTTATTTAACTTTATGTAACCTTATTTAACTTTATGTAACCTTATTTAACCTTATTTAACCTTATTTAACTTTATGTAACCTTATTTAACCTTATTTAACCTTATTTA
>JACSYO010000464.1:0-10000 GCA_016806645.1 Ophiodon elongatus
GAGAGAGAGAGGGAGAGAGAGACAGAGAGAGAGAGAGAGGGAGAGAGAGACAGAGAGAGAGAGAGAGAGAGAGAGAGAGAGAGAGCGTGATATAATATGATGATATAATTTCATCTGATCTTGTCTCCTTTTTTAATTTCTCAGTTCTTCACATATCACCTCAGTAAAATACTATTAAACAGTAGAAAAAGCATGAAATACAGTAAAATACTAGCAAAAAACATCAACTTCATACATGCAAATACAAACTTAATTAATATTAAACTAAATTTAATAGTTTTCTTTCGCTATTATGTAGTCATATTATTTTTGTATATAAATCTAAGCAAATAAGCCCAGTGTGTTTTCTATTTCTTCCTGCATTGTATATTATATCTTTATTATATTTGTGTATTTTTTTAATTTTGCAAATAAACTAAAATATGAATCTACAATTTGACTTTCGATAAAGACTTTTAAAGTAGAACTCCTTGTTGTGATTTTGTGTTCTCAGAGGATCCAAACCACAGTGTTTAACCTTTGGATCCGGGGACTAAATAAACCACGTGAGCTAAACAGAAGAACGAGCAGGAAATAATAATAATATATAAATGTACGATAAACACAGTAAATGGATAAAAAACAATCTACTGACGAGTCCTCTGTTGTTCTTCAGCTCCCCGTGGCAGCTGAGGGTCCTGGACCGGGCGATGAGTTGGTCCCTCTGCCCGTCCTCCGTGTACAACAGGCGGTCCTTGTAGTACTGACACTCGGACTCCCCGGTCCGCCTGTTGATGTCGGCCACCACGCTCTGAACCATCAGCATCTGCAGAGCGGACAGAACATCCGAGGTTTTCTCATCGTGCATCGTAACAACACTTTCAGTGGGAATCGACAACCTGTCGATGCGTCTGACTGAGCTACACGCGGGCGATGAAAAAAAGTTGAATTACGCAGAAAGCAGGGAACCCTGGCGCCTCATGTGACAAAACAATAACAGAAAAGAAACTACAACGTTGATTTATTTAATTGATTTTCATCCGGAGTGATCTGATTTGCTTAGTTAAACATACAATATAAAGTAATACCCATAATTCAAAGTTATTCGTAAATCTGCAGGGTTATTCCGGACTAACAAAGAGTTATTTCTCCATTTTCAGTATAAACTTAAGTTTCATGTCAGCTTTTTAATCTGGCGATTGGCTTTTTCTCACTGAAAAGCACCCTGGGAGTTTTTAAGCCCACAGGTTCGTAACTTTGACTTTTATATAAAGGAACCAGATATTTTCTAACACAGTTGTTGTCATCTTTTGTACTGACAGTTCAACCGGGTGAGTTTCAAGCTCATCCAAGCCGTGACATTCTCCAACTGTCAATCTGAGAAAAAATTAATACGATTTATAGGAGCCCGAAATTGACGTCCTCCTATTGGTCGAGAGGGTAAATTCACATGTCGAATTTTCACGCAGATTTAGTGCAATGTTTTAAAAGCTGGTGTGACCGAGCCATTATTCCCTAATTTCCAAAGTTATCCCAGACTTTTTAAGGTTATTCCTGATATTTCAGATCCTCAGGGTTCCTCCTAACTTTTTAAGACCGTCTGAAATAGTTCCCATTGGTTCTAAGCAACTCAAATCATTAGCTTTTCTTCCTCCTCCGTCTGACAGGGAGGGGAACCAGATCTTTGGGTCAGACCTACCGCCTCGTCCAGGTGCTGCCGGTCCGGGTGGTCGTTGGCCGTGTGCTTCAGGATCTCCCTGAGCAGCAGCGGGTACTTCACCAGTCGGCTGCGGGGGATGTCCAGGAAGTTCCACAGGTCCAACTTCCTGCTGAAGGGCGACTGGAGGCAGCGCTGCAGGAAGTCCTGGACCCGCCGATCCTGCTTCTTCTGGTCCAACAAGGCCTTGGCCTTCACCTGGTTGCTGCAGTAGGAGGTGTAGGAGGAGAGGCAGGGAAGCTGCGGGGCACACAGAGACACCCGGTTTCTACACAGGAGACAATTAAAATAATTATTTTCAGTACATTGCGTCGCAAGAGAAACACTCACCCAGTCCGTCAGCAGGCGTCCCACGTGTTCTGTGGACCCGTCGGGTTTCCTGGCGTCCCGGAGGCGACTCAGCAGGTCTGAGGAGAGACGGACGGTTTCGCAAATGATGAAACAATTTAAAAAGACCCAGAGCAGCATGGGGACCTTTGAAGGCAAAGAAATACTGAGACAGCCTCAACTGCTGCACTGCAGGAGCCTGAAGTGATCCCCAGTAGAAATGCTCCAATGCAAGAGCCGACACCGTACAATGCAAAGTTTTGTGGAATATTAATATGTGTTTCTGCAGAGGCCTTGCTTTCATTGGAACGTTAAATGTCCCATTCAAAGCAATGCTTTTGGTTCGCAATGTTCAGAAAGTGGACCATTTATCCTTTTCTGAAGAGGCTCACTATTTCTCAGGTGAAAGTTGTGGACTCTCGGACTCTTGAGGGTTTAGTTCTGTCCCTTCTGACAAATGGTTGAGTGTTTGAGTCTCTGGCAGACATTTTGATCCCTTTATGAACTCTTTCCATAAGCCAGCATTGGATGCAGACTTTGCCCGAGGGAATTACCCACAATTCATAGCAATGTGACGTTAAACTAGTTACTAGGGGTAACTAGTGAAAAGCATGGAGACATTACAGTTACACAATAACATAAAATATTAAAGATGGAACATGAAAACACATGAAATCAGAGGAATGCAAGCAGAGATTATATTACACAGATTTATTCATCAAACATGTCGTTCTGTTATTGAAGCTGTTTTTGACAAAAATGAGTAAATATATTATTTAAAATGACGTTTCATCTCGTGAGGAAAAGAGCCTGGAAGACGTTCAAATCAGGGAGTAAAAAGTATAAAATAAATACCCACAATTGTACGGAATATTTTTTGACGTTGTCACGGTAACGTGATGTGTTGCAGCAAAGCGCTGTCCCTCACAGTCTCTCACACTCAACCATTTATCAGGTGACGTCAGTGAGTCCCTGAGGGTTCAGGGTCTGAGGCCCTAGGGGGACATTGGGACTGGACCAGTGAGTCCCTGAGGGTTCAGGGTCTGAGGCCTTAGGGGGACGTTGGGACTGGACCAGTGAGTCCCTAAGGGTTCAGGGTCTGAGGCCTTAGGGGGACGTTGGGACTGGATCAGTGAGTCCCTAAGGGTTCAGGGTCTGAGGCCTTAGGGGGACATTGGGACTGGACCAGTGAGTCCCTGAGGCTTCAGGGTCTGAGGCCTTAGGGGGACGTTGGGACTGGACCAGTGAGTCCCTGAGGGTTCAGGGTCTGAGGCCTTAGGGGGACGTTGGGACTGGACCAGTGAGTCCCTGAGGGTTCAGGGTCTGAGGCCTTAGGGGGACATTGGGACTGGACCAGAGAGTCCCTGACTTTATGAGCAGAGGGACGTTGGAGGTTTTTCATTCACTTCTACAGTCGCCATCTGGTGGCTATTAGAGAAACTGCAGCTTTAAGTCCCTTTCAGCCCTGGATGTCTTTTAAGTTAATGTCCCTTATTGCTTCATTCAGACATTCAGAGCTGCGTTCTCAGGGGCTGCAACACGTTGCAAAACAGATGATTTTTAGATATTATTTTGCCGTTGAGGCATTAATAATAATAATAAACATAGTGAGCACGAGGGACGCTCGTCCCCGCTTCTCACCTGTGAATCCACTGATACATTTTTGCATTAATTTGACTATTTTGAGAGCAAACTCTCCTGCCTGTTTTATAAAATCGGAGGGTAAACAAGCATTGATTGACAGGACGTTAAGTTGGGACTCTTGTTTAATTCCTGCCAAATAAAATGTAACATGGTGTCTGTAAAGCTGGTTAATCTATTCACCACAACAGTTGGCATGAAATCTTGAAAATACAGAGACAGCGCTGATCAGATTATTACTGGATGCTCAAGGGCTAAATATATTTTATAGATATGAGAAGATCAATCTCCTCAAGAACTGAAAATTGTCTCTTTCACAGTGTTTATGGACCTGGTGACCTTTGATGGACCGCTTCCATCAGATGCTGCCTCCTACCTTCATGCCGGGGTATCAGCGAGTCCAGAGTGCCAAAGATCTGGTTCAGTTCCTGCTCGGTCATGATTGACAGCTTCAGCATCGGGTCATGGTAGGCCTGCAGCGCACACACACACACACACACACACACACATGAGCATACTCCGAAAATACAAGCACAATAGAATAAATATAAGGGGAGGGTCAGTTCTTCAAGGAAAAATACAGGTTTTTATTTACCTTCTTAGCCAACTTGAGATCCTCCACCAAGTCCTGCTCGCCCTGAGCCAACTCAAATATAGCCTGCAGAGAGAGAGAGAGTTTGAGAAAAAAGATTCGAAATTAGTTTGAGATATTTGTAAGTGTTAAGAGATGGACGAGTGAGTATGCTGGGTTTTTAAAGAAAATAAATTAGCTATTTTTTAAAGCAAAATATAGTATTTTTTGGTTGAAATAATGTATATGTTCTGTATTTATTGCATTTACTATATTTCTTTATCCATTGAGAATAAATACTGTATTTTCTCAAAATTATTTAAAGAAAAGATACTGGTCATGTTGATTTGTACACAGTGTGATTCTTCAATTCCAAACTGATTGTCGTTCTGTAAAAAAGGAAACCAGAAACATCCTCAGACCCGATGAAAAATAAAACGAGTGTTCCTCTCACCTCTTGTCGTTTGATCTCCTTCGGGCTCAGAGGCTGCGTCGCTCCCAGTCGGACGTCGAACGTCTCGCTCCAAAGCTTGCTGTCGCGCCGCTTGGCGGCCGGGGCCGTTGCCGTGGAGACCCGTGTCGCAGTCATGGAGGAGGAAGGGTTGGAGAGTGTCGCCGAGATAACGCGCCTCTTCATTGTGGAGGAGGAAGAGGAAGAGGAAGAGGAAGAGGAGGAGGGAGGAGGAGGAGGAGGAGGAGGAGGATGAACGGCTCTGTCCGTCTGACTCTCATTACGGAAACTGATGGAGCGCTGCAGAGACAGAGAGACGGGTAAATAATAAAACAACATACTTTAATAATTAATAAAAGAGCTAATATGAAGAGCTCATTTGGCCTCCCCATTATACTTGTTAAAGGAGTATAAGTATTCTTTCCTCGGACAATGTTACTTGGAGCACAGGAAACTCAATTCATAAAGACTGTGTTTGAAAATATCTGATTCTGTGGGGATAAAAACTTCAGGTGAGAGGTTGACTACGACTCCCAAGATGCACCACTGGCGGCAGGTGGAAGCGAACGTTTTTCCGGTGTTTAGAAAATCGATTTTCACTATCTGCAGTTTAAGTCGGTGTCCATTTTGGATGAAGTCAGCAAACAACGGCGCTGTGTTTCATTCACAAATCCTACGAAAAAAAAAAAAAAAAAAAAGCTGCCGTTCTGATTCGCAGCTCTGTCGCCATAGCAACAGCTGCCTAGAGTCATGGGCGTTGTTGTACGTCAGCTGTCTGTGTTTCTTTGGTCACCTGCAGCGTCTCACTGATCCTCTTCAGCG
Organism: Ophiodon elongatus; assembly: GCA_016806645.1. Lineage (NCBI taxonomy): Eukaryota > Metazoa > Chordata > Actinopteri > Perciformes > Hexagrammidae > Ophiodon > Ophiodon elongatus. The sequence goes on from JACSYO010000464.1 coordinate 5,509, forward strand.
GCGCGGTCTTGACGGGCGGCAGCAGGGCGGCCAGAGACGTCACCCTGGATACGAGTTTACTGCGCTTGGTGCCGGGCTCCTGGAGGAGAGAGCAGATTCAAACCGTGTGAAACTACGATATGCCAGAGGGAATATTAAAACGGACAAATCGGCAGAGCCTACAAAGGTCAGTGCAGGTCGGGGTCAAAGTTCATTTCACAAAGCGACGTCTTCAAATGACGTTTGTCTTCTGTCCAACAGTCCAAATGTTTTGAAGGAAGCTTCATGTGGAAAAATGTCTTTGATTTCAACCAAACAGCATTAAAAACAACACGTAGTCCTCAAATATGAAACATTAACAAACAACATGGCTTTAAAAGACACACAAACTCAATACAAAGACACACGGTGTTAAATGCATTCAATACTTTATGCTGCATTTGGCTGGAATGGCTCTACCACAAAAAGACCACAAAAACACTTAAAACCTGTGCAATTATAATTACACTGTGCAATAACAGTTATTCTGTCTGTATATAATTATTTCATTTCAGTTATTGTGGATTCTGTCTTTTTACTACTGTTTTGATGCATATTTGCTTATTTATAATACTTCTGTGGATCTTGTTTCTTGTTTCTTTCACTATGTATCTTGTTTGCACTTTACTTTTGCTGCTGTGATCCTGTAAATTTCCCCTTGCGGGACTAATAAAGGAATATCTAATCTGATCAAATCTAATCTCTACGTGTCACGTGTTCACAGGATCTTTGGACTTCTCCAGGAAATATAATCTCTGCATGGCTCGGTGGATTCCCAAATATTCAGTTTACAGAGTCCTCACAATGTTTGGAGGTTTTACTTGATAAATGACTGATTTCTGACAATAGACTTATCAATCAACTGACAAAATGTTTGTGGAACAACTGTGTGTATTATTATTACACTGCAGGTTAAACAATAGTGTGACTCAAAGGCCTCCCCTCTGTGCCACGCACACGCACACACACACACACACACACACACACACACACACACACACACAGGCCTACGTATTATTCGGGGGAATGGAATCAGGAAAATGCCACCAGGCTGATTGTGCTGGATACAGACTTATAATAAATCAATATGCATGTGTGATAGTGTGTGTGGGTGTGTGTGTGTGTGTGTGTGTGTGTGTATACAGTCAGCTGACCTACTGGAACACAGGAACCGTCAAACTCTGTTTCCATCAACACTTTCAGGAATCAGTCGACCAGAAATAAATAAATAAATCGACCTCGGATGTTTTTTGTTTTTTCACCCTCGATCGTTACGAAGTCACAGAAAGATTTTAAGCCCCAAATCTGACAACAGGTTTTAAAGCTGTGACTCTGAAGCCTTTAAAGCTGCTGCTGGAGGTCTGACGAGTCTCTAAAATATAACATGTAAACACCAGTTTAGATTAAATTCAGTGCGTTTTCTCTCATTTTGCAGACGACACTGTTGTATTTATTAAAGATATACATTGTTGTTTTAAAAAGATTTTGGAGGTAAATAAATAAATAATCGTGTTCATTTGCTTCACAACAGATAAGTTTCCATTGGACATGTGGTAATGGGCTTCTGTGTGTGACGGCGCTTCAGATGATTCGTTCTGACAAAGATCAATTCAGTGCAGTTGGTCGACAACAGACTAATTATCTAATTACAGCAGGTTTACAGCACACTGCGTCCTACAGGACTGCTCCCTAAACGTCGATGTTTCGATTTGACAGTCAAAAAGCTGAAGTCCTTTATCTTATTCATGTTGTTGTGGGCTTTGCACAGAAAGCAATGCAGGATAACAGCACGGCAGACTGAGGGAGGGATGGATGGGACAGGAAACGCACGACTTTCAGCCAAAAACTAAAAGAAAAGTTAGATCGTTAGTCAAGTTAACGTCAACCTAACTAAGTGGTTTCCTTGCCTTAAACCTACCTTACTTCCCGTGATACGGATCGTTATTTTGAAAAGACCCTCTGCATGCAACAAGTTCATATCGGCACCCCATCACTGAGGCATGTGATGCCAGAGAGACACGCAGAGCGTCGCAGTCCGAGGCTCAGTGCCGCTGGCCGAGCTGCTTCATTTGATGCATTGGTGTTAAAATGTGTTGCAAAGCTCCGTGCGGCAGGTTTTCGCCTGTCCATCAAACATTCTCTAACAATGCAGACGTGGATGGGCTATCTATCTATCTATCTATCTATCTATCTATCTATCTATCTATCTATCTATCTATCTATCTATCCATCCATCTATATATCCATCTATCCATCTATATATCCATTTTTCCATCCATCTATATATCCATCTATCCATCCATCTATATATCCATCTATCCATCCATCTATCCATCTATATATCCATTTTTCCATCTATATATCCATTTTTCCATCCATCTATATATCCATCTATATATCTATCCATCCATCCATCCATCTCTTTCCATATTCTATGAGCCGACCCGTTTCCCGAGCAGCTTTGAAGAACAGGCGTTAGAAACACAAGTGACCCCTGAACAGGGACGAAGGGGACACGAGAGGACGTAACTAAAAGAGCTCCATAGAAAAACATTTAGTAAACATGAAGTAAAAAGTTACATTAATGATCGTTTCATGTGTTTTTTTTCTCCTCATCGCTCCACACAGATCTGATGTGTTTGTCTCTTCGGTGAATGTAAGTCAAATGCGTCATGTACGTCACGATTAGAAATAAAATTAAAACAATAACAGCATTACGAGATAGCAAAATAGAGAATAAAATGAGAAAAGAGAAAGAGAAATAAATGTCAAAATATGTAAATGAAATAGTAAGAAAACACAAACTTAACACAATGGGATCTTTTTGAGGTGCAAAATAGCATTTTATAGCATTTTATTGCATTTTCTTTTGGGGAGGGGGGGGGGTGGTTATGTGCAAATAAAAACAGATGGTTGGAAAAGCACTCTGCTTGAGTAAATGATGAATAGAGTGGAGGAGACACAGAAGGTCTAAGAACAGCTTCACATCATGAACAACAACATGAGGTTCCCTCACATGTCTCAGATTGAGTTCTGACACTTCACTGTTTCTTGTTCAAGTCGGTGAAAACATTCCCCACGAACAAACATCAGACTGTTTTGAGGCCTTCAGCAGAATCTGTTTTTACATCTGAGATGTTGTTGTCACAAAGCAGTCAAGCTACCTTCTGTGTGCATAAAATACTCATTTATGAAAGAACTCACTGACGAAGGACATAAGAGCCGTTGAGAACTAAACTCCATTCACCTCCAATGTGTTTGTTTGGAAACAGACATTTTTAGTGGCAAACATCTCGGCGGATAAATCCCAAACTGTATCTTTATGGCTCGTGACTGTAACGTTTATCACCAAAGCAGCCAGTCAGGAAGGATCTGACGCAGTAAATGGAACAAACTTCCAAAAACAACAACAGAAATCCTTCAGAAAATGCAAGAATATTAACTTTGATCAAAGTGAAACTATCCCAAAAAAGTCTGATAAGATTAGCATGAAATGTATAAACAGCATAACCTAAATACGGCTAAAAGACACTTAAGATTACATTAATAAAATGTTTTAAAACGAACAGTATTAGGAGTAGAAGTAGAATATTTCCTCCATCTTACCTCCACCTTTTTCCCCATGTTGTTGTCTCTGTTCCCCTTGACGAACTCCACAGAGCATCCAGACTTAAACTGGTGTACTAGCAGGCAGAGGGGCCTCAGACCCACCACCATACTGCCCCCCACAAAGCCCAGCACAGGATCTGGACCTTCCCCAGTACCAAGACAGCTTCAAGAAGGTGCGAAGAACCCCAGGGTCCGAATGGAGCTTAGTGTTGGTATTAGAGATATTCTACTGGTTAAGAATCTAAAAGAAAACTGGAGCATCTAGAAAGAGTCTGATACAGGTTTTTGTGTCCAGAAGATGTCGGGTATTCGTTACCTCTTCAGTGTCCAAACATAATTTGGTGCCGGCAAATCTTCCAGAGTGAACTGGTTTCGAGAAGAGCCTCCACAAAGTCTCTCGGGCTTTTGGTATCCAAGAAGAGCCTGATACCGGTAGAGAATCCGGAAAGAAACGGGTACCAGTAAGGTTTAGTTCTGGAAGAGCATCCAGAAGGAGTTTGGTACCGGAGGAGTTTCCTGTTGCCGTCGGAGTGGATCTGCATCCAGCTCGGTACCGGCCGTGCGGACCGTTATTCCAGGTTTCTATCAAACAGCGGTGAAAGCTCTCTCACTCTCAGCGATGCTTGTTCACTCGTCTCCCTCCTGCTGAAAATAAATGCTCCCTCTCTCTGACACGCTTACTCACTGGCTCCCTCACCCACTCACTTTACTTCCTTCCTTCCTTTCTCCCTTTTCCCCTGACTTCTATTTGCTTTCTTTATACCGTAAGCCTTTACAACAATAAAAACATGGATAAGATATTTTATAATTTCTCCATGTCAACAAATGGTATCTCATAACAAGCCTGATATATCTTCGTCCTCTT
>JACSYO010000464.1:12500-25000 GCA_016806645.1 Ophiodon elongatus
AATATCTACGGATGTGAAACAGTATGAGCTGTTTTTAGTAGGTAATAATGAATCATAATAAAGTATCATAATAAAATATATTATATAACATATAATATATATATTCTATTTGTTGTATATATTGTGCATTTTTCTTCTTCTTCTTCTTCTTCTTCTTCTTCTTCTTCTTCTTCTTCTTCTTCTTCTTCTTCTATTTTTGTATATATTGTTCTTTTCTTACCTGTATGTAAAAATGCTGCTGTACCAAAACAATGTCCCCTTGCGGGATTAATAAAGTATCTATCTATCTATCTATCTATCTATCTATCTATCTATCTATCTATCTATCTATTTATCTATTTACACTTTTTGGACATGGATGTAAACTGCAACCTTACTGGTTGGGGGATTTTTATGAATGACTATATTATAATTACAGCCATTATATTTATTATATTTCATTACGAGTATACAGAGAGAGAAAAAAAACAAAATAGCCTGCTTTTATTCTGAAGGCCTTATTTTTAAAAGGTATAGATACCAGAAGAAAACAAATGTTTTCCAAATATTTGTCCGTCTGTCAGCACTGCTGGATTTTAATTTAATTTACATTTTTTAGTTTAATTTATAACAAAACGTATCTTATAAGCTCTTCATATGTTTGTTTTAATGCAAAAATACTAACTTGTAAAGTAACGAGTAACTAAAGTTATCAAATAAATGAAGTGGAGTAAAAAGTACAATATTTCTCTTAGTATGAAGCAGCGTGAAAAGTAAAGACTCGAGTAAAGTAAGTACCTCCAACGTGTACTTAAGTGCAGTATTTGAATAAATATACTTAGTTATATTCCACCAAGCGGTTAATTCTGCTCCTGATTCTCTTTGTGATGTTTCACTGATTTATCTTATTTACGTTGTTGATATTTCCATGATACTGAACTTTTCACCGACTGTGGACTGTTTGATTGGGTAACTCTTTATTTTTATTTTACAGGTCCAGTAGTTTCCTGTTATGATACATACAGGTTCTAGAAAGGACTGCGGACAACTTTAATTAACGAATGGAAGCTAAAAGCTTTTGTGAACTAGATAGTTTTTAGATCATATCGTTGCTTTACTGCTCTATTTTTATTATTAGTAATATTATCTTATTTTATTTTATTTATTTTATTTATTTTATTTATTTTATTTATTTTATTTATTTTATTTATTTTATTTATTTTATTTATTTTATTTATTTTATGTATTCTATTTATTTATTTTATTTATTCTATTTATTTATTCTAACTCTTTGTTCATTTTTTAATTTTGTAATTTTATTTTATTTATTCCTTAGTTTTTTGTATTGTATCGATTGTTTTTATGTTTAATTTATTGTCCTGTTTTTATCAGGGTTTAAATTTTACTTATCTTTGTTGAACTTTCTGTTGTTTCTGTTGTTTTTGCTGCTTTGTCTGTCAAAGCACTTTGTGAACTCTGTTTTTTAAAGAGCTATATAAATAAAGTTATTATTATTATTATTATAAGTGAAGAAGGAAATGTAGGAATGACAATAGGTCCAAATTGATAACATTATCTCTTTCAATCATTTCTTAAATTAATTGTAAACTAGATAGTTTTTAGGTCAGCTGAAAATACAAAAATGGGAAATTTATCTTTTTATTTTATTTTCCATAAACTCAACGGCCACTTTATTAGTTACAGCTGTTCAATCTGTTGTAAATCATTACAACAGCTCTGCCATAAATTATTTTACCTTTACAACGTCTATAATGTTCAGATTTTGTCGACATTGTGAGAAATGTGTAAAATCAATTACATGTTTATTGTTGAGGTCGTCCTAAATAATAAACATGTACTTGAATTAACATCACCATGACAAAAAAACTGAACATTAACAAGCATAATACAAATAGTTTTGAGACATTTTCTTATTTTTCTTATTTCCTTATTATTATTCTATTCTATTTTTTTTGTATATATTGTTCTTACCTGTATGTAAAAATGCTGCTGTAGCGAAAAAATGTCCCCTTGCGGGATTAATAAAGTATTTATCTATCTATTTATCTATATATATACACTTTTTGGACAGTCATGGATGTAAACTGCAACCTTACTGGTTGGGGGATTTTTATGAATGACTATATTATAATTACAGCCATTATATTTATTATATTTCATTACGAGTATACAGAGAGAAAAAAACATGATAATAAAAAAACTTTCTTCATTAATAAAGTATCTATCTATCTATCTATCGACTATCTATCTATCTATTAGATTGTACAGGCGTACCTAATAAAGTGGCCACTGAGTGTGTATGGATAATGACGATTTCAATAACATATTCATAATGAGTTAAGCAGTTCAAACTCTCCACAACTGATGCAACTAAAATAACTGTCTCAGGGATTAATACCAAATTACTGACACTAATTACGACAATAAATCTTAACCTTTCGTCTGATTCATCTCCGGTCCAAACAAAGTGAATACGTTGATATAAAATATAAACTGCTGTCCATGACCTTTGACCTTTAAATCGGTCTGAGCAGCTTCCAGGTCTGCTGCAGTGTGAGTAGCAGCACAATGTGGCCGTGTGTGAGTCACTGAGCTGCAGGGAGGAGCGGTCCACAGAAACAATAGAGTTTATTCCAGGTTCTTTTATCGGCCAGCGACGGTCTGTTGGTCACACGGCGGTGTATCGAACAGGGTGGACATCCTGTGTTAGACGGAGCAGGGAGGGAGACGCCCGGGAAGGAACGGGCTGCTGCTGGCAGAGGGCTGGGAGTAAATGAGGCGGGGCCCAGCGTGAGGGTCGAGGGCCCCCCGAGGGTCCGACTGTACAACAATACACAGTCAGAGCCGCAGATAGAAATCTGGTAAAATACCTTTTACGTCCTATTTTTCCTTCGTCACCGGGATGAAAACTGGGTCTAACTAATAAAGCCCCTTAAATGCAGATATTTAAGCTGCTGTTTATCAACATATTATTTTTTTATAAGTAAAAATTTATGAATTAATTCATTTCTTTTCCGAATTTTCATAAATAAAGGAGGCGATGGGGTGAAGGGATGTGAATGGAGTTCAGTTGGGTTGTGGAATATGGACTTGCACATATATACAAACTAAATAAATAAATAAATAATAATAATAATATAGTTTTTTGTTGTTGTTTGTTTTCTTTCTTGTGTAGCAAATTGTATATATATATATATATATATATATAAATATATTATATTTAATAATATATAAATATATATTTATATATATACAAATATATTTATATATATATATATATAAATATATATTTATATATTATTAAATATATATTTATATATATATAAATATATTTATATATATATATATAAATATATATTTATATATTATTAAATATATATTTATATATATATATAAATATATTTATATATATATATATATAAATATATATTTATATATTATTAAATATATATAAATATATATATATAAATATATTTCTCTCTCTATATATATATATATATATATATATATATATATATATATAGAGAGAGAAATATATTTAACCAAACAAAAAGGCTGATGAGACCAAAAATAATTATTCAATGGCAATCTGAACAAGAAGGCAGCAAGTTACACGTTGAGTCCTCGCATTAGCAGGAGAAATTAAATATAAACATGATAACATTTTGATGTACTGTAACTAGAATAAGTCATGATGAAAACTCCAATTAGCTTTTGTTTGAAACTACATGTGTGTAATGTGAAGAATTATGAAGAAGAAATATTTCGAGATTAAAGTTGTAAATCCTAGAAGTATGTTACATAATATTGCAAGAATTATGTTGTAATTTTACAAGAAGGCGAACAGTATGAGAGAAGTTTATTTAAAGTTTTAAAAGGCCACTTTTGCCTAATGGATTAAAATTAATGTTACTGAGCCCCCGTTATATTCCTGCTTATGGTTTCACACTATGGTTTCACACTATTGAAGAAGAAGACCGCTGGTAAACATGGAAGTAAACATGGATGTAAACAATAAATGCATTCAACACGTTGGTTGGACCTCAAGGATCCACACAACTGAACTTCTGTTCCACGGAGCAGCTTTAAGTCATGTTCAAAACACACCGGGGGAAAGAAGTGCCGTTAAAGTTCACGGAGAGGTGAGTTATGAGGAGCTGAACTTACGTTGATGTCCAGACTGCAGAGGCTGAGGGAGTCTGCATCTCTGCTGGCCTGCTTCCTCTTCTTCTGCAACACACAGAAACACATGATGTGAGTAAGAAGCACTGCTCGATGTAAACAGACTACTGTTACTGTCTATTGCAGCTCCACTAAATTATAGTTTTATTTTCACACTGAATCAAACGACTCCAATAAAATGTGAAGGTTTAGTTTGTAGTGACGAAACACACTGACAGTCAACAGCAAACCTGCAGCTCTGTGCAGCGTTTAGCTCCTTGCTTTACTGCTCTATTTTATTATTATTTTATTTATATTATTTTATTTATTTTATTTATTCTATTTATTCTATTTATTCTATGTATTTTATTTATTTACTTAATTTATTCTATTTATTTATTTAATGTATTCTATTTATTTATTCTATTTTTTATTATTCTTTAAAACAAATATTTATTTTATTTATTTTATTTATTTTATTTATTTTTTTTTTTTTTTTTTTTTTTTTTTTCCTTAGTTTTTTTATTGTATCAATTGTTTTTATGTTTAATTTATTGTCCTGTTTTAATCAGGGTTTAAACTTTAAAGCACTTTGGGAACTCTGTTTTTCAAAGAGCTATATAAATAAAGTTATTATTAATATTATTATTATTATTATTATAAGTGAAGAAGGAAATGTAGGAATGACAATAGGTCCAAATTGATAACATTATCTCTTTCAATAATGTCTTAAATTCATTGTTTTATCTATTTTTGCTCAATAAAAGCTATATTTTATGATCTTATCTCATGTTCAGCTGCATCGATCAAACAAATGCACTCAAATAAACAGAAGTGAATATTTACATAAAGTACCAGGACCTGAAAACTGCTCTAAAGTACTTGCATATATATATATATATTTTAGTTGCAAGATAAATCGGAGGGATGACAAAATAATAAACAAGACAGGAAAGTAGAAGAAAAAAAAAAACATATTTCTAAAAAACAAATTAAGTTTATTTTTCTTGTAATCTTTACTGGATCGCTTCCAGAGAAAAAAATGATTCAAACAAAACGAGGAGAACATTTCCTCTTTGAACTGGTCGACGTGTGGAACCAGCGACGACGCATCGCTTTTGTTTTAAAGGGTCACAAGAGGTTCGGGCCCGCTGAGTTTGTTCTGTTAAGAGAGTTTGATGAATCCAAATTTACCGAAGAGTAAAAAGTGAGAGAAAGTTTAACACAAGAACACAAAATACGAATACTAAAAACTAAAAGCCCCTCCAAGTACCTCAGAGACCAGTCATTCTCATAAAAGTAAATAAAAACTCTCAGTAGATTGTCAAGCCGTGATGATGATGATGATGATGATGATGATCATTTTGCATTAAGTTTATTTTTTTTAACATTTTAGGTAATTTCAGTGTCACATTTATTGCTAAACTACGATAGTTCAAATGCTACGACTGTGTTAGTATCGAAGTGCTACCAGCAGTGTGATTATGATGACTTAAACAGGACAAGGTCACGCCAGGTGACCTCTGCGGTAACTATGGCAACCACCGTTCATCAGGACCCGAGGCTGGACTGAACAAAACAGTTCCTTTGTGCTGCCATGACGACAAAAAACAGGAAGAAAACACACAAACACTTGATGAGGAAGACAGGTCACTGAGGGCAAACAGCTGAGTGAGGAGGAGGAGGAGGAGGAGGAAGAGGAGGAGGAGGAGGAGGAGGAGGAGGAGGAGGAGGAGGAGGAGGAGGAGGACGAGGAGGACGAGGACGAGGAGAAGCGGAAAGTGGAAAGGTGAGGGGAAAAGGAGGGCGGAGAGGAAAGGAACAAAGTAAGACAGTAGAGGTTTAAAGAGATAAGGGATGGAAAGAAGGAGGGAGGAGAGAGGAGACACGGAGAGGAGAGGTAAGAGGAAAGAAGACATTAAAAGGTGAGAGGAAAGGATAGTAGACAAGAAGAGGAGACAGGAAGGGAGGAGACAAGTGGAGAAGAAGAGGAAGAAGAAGGGAAAGAAAAAGAGGAGACAATGAGAGGGAGGATGAGGAGAGGAGACAAGGAAAGAAGAAGGGGGAGACAATGAGAGGAGACGAGGAGACAAGGAAAAGGAGGAGGTGACTGGAAGACGAGGGGAGGGGAGGAGAGGAGAAAGGGAGAGACGACGATGAGAGGGGAAGAAGGTGACAATGAGAGGAGACGAGGAGAGACGAGGGGAGGAGACAAAGTCGGGAGGAGATGACAGGGAGAGGAGACAACGAGAGGAGAAGGAGGTGAAAAGGAGAGGAGACAAGGAGATGAAAAGAAGGACACAAGGAGAGGAGACGAGGATGTTGGGATCAGTGCAGCAGAGCGTAACAATAGCAGGAAGTCTGCTGTTTGTTCAGTATTGTGTTGAGACTTTGTTGTTGGCCGGACGTTATATAACCTGGCAGACGTTACCTTTAACTGTCGCTATGGAAACCAAGGAGGAGGGCGGAGTCTGTTCCTCCAGTCCATATAAGGTCACTTATAGGTAACTCTTACATATGAACATGTTAATGTGTAGGAGCCTTTTTTTTGGTAAAAACCATGAGAGTATAGTTTTGTAATCAAATTAGTTTAATATGAATTTGTTTATTATAGGACTCCTGTATAGAGATTGTCATGTACCGCCTCAATTTTAAGCAGGTAACTGAAGTGTTTTAATTTTTTTTATTTTATAGTTTGCTAAATAAATAAATAACATTTTTGAAATGACTAGAAGTCCTTTGAAGTGTGGAATCTTTTCGGGCCTCGTGGCTTTTAATGCCGACGACACAAACATAACATATTTCTGTTCCTGGGGTTTATTTGTGTTCATTCAAAACTGGTGATTTATTCCTTCGCTCTCTTAATTATCTCCGTGTTTTTTATTTGTCACAGATTATGGGGTTTTTTTTGGGTCGTTTTTTTTTGGTTGCCACGTTAATTGCAATAATAAAATAGTAGGAAGTTGTTTGCATCACATTGAACAAAATATAATGATAATGTACATGTTACAAGTACATGTACATGTACATGTGACATGTTATAAGTACATGTCACAAGTACATGTTACAAGTGCATGTTACAAGTACATGTACATGTACATGTACATGTTACAAGTACATGTCACAAGTACATGTACATGTTACAAGTACATGTCCCAAGTACATGTACATGTTACAAGTGCAGGTACATGTACATGTTACAAGTGCATGTTACAAGTACATGTTATAAGTATATGTACATGTTACAAGTGCATATTACAAGTGCATGTACATGTACATGTTACAAGTACATGTACATGTTACAAGTGCATGTTACAAGTACATGTTATAAGTATATGTACATGTTACAAGTGCATATTACAAGTGCATGTACATGTACATGTTACAAGTACATGTACATGTTACAAGTGCATGTTACAAGTACATGTTATAAGTATATGTACATGTTACAAGTGCATATTACAAGTGCATGTACATGTACATGTTACAAGTACATGTACATGTTACAAGTGCATGTTACAAGTACATGTTATAAGTATATGTACATGTTACAAGTGCATATTACAAGTGCATGTACATGTACATGTTACAAGTACATGTACATGTTACAAGTGCATGTTACAAGTACATGTTATAAGTACATGTACATGTTACAAGTGCATATTACAAGTGCATGTACATGTACATGTTACAAGTGCATGTTACAAGTACATGTACATGTTATAAGTACATGTACATGTTACAAGTGCATGTTACAAGTACATGTACATGTTACAAGTGCATGTACATGTACATGTTACAAGTACATGTACATTAAGGTGAAGAACGTTCATCACATGAAAGGAACCAAACCACCAACTTACAGAAAACCACACAACACTGCAGAATGAAGCTTGAGTAGACCAGCGGTGGATTGTTACTAACTACATGTACTGAAGTACCGCAAGCCTACTGAAGTACACATTTCATGTACTTTACTTGAGTATTTGCATTTTATGAAACTTCTACTATGATCTTATAGAATAAAATGCAACAAATACATTAATACAGCGGTAATATTTATTCACATTCACACATCCAGTGTGTATTTCTTACTTTAAATACTCAAAGTATTTAAACACTGATATACTTTCTACTCGTAGTGTTTTTAATAAAAAGTACTTTTAATGACGTAAAGGGTCTGAATACTGACGCAGACTCAAACCTGGACGCAGGCTTTTGCATGTAGCTGACTAACGTAAATACTAACTTTGTGAGTATTTCTAAAACGGTTGGAAAAATTGCGCAATAACGTGTGATGACAGTTGGAAATACTTTGTTTTTTCTTTTTCTTTACTGAACCCCCACCGATCCCCTCCAGCTCGTCGCTGAGTGAAAGGCATTCTGGGATACGTTACATTTCACTCACCCGATAGTAAACAAACAGACAGCAGCCCATCATCAAGTTAAGATCTGCTCCTCAAACACAGGTCAAGGGTCAATGAAGTCTCTCTCCGCCGACCGCTGCTCCTCTTCCTCTCCTCTCTTCTTCTCCTCCTCCTCCTCCTCCTCCTCCTCTTCCTCCAGGCCACTTTGCTTTTACCCCCAGAGTCACATCAGCTCTCTTCTCCTCCTCTCGGGGCATCTGGGATCACTTCTCCTCCTTTCTATTCTGTTTGATGCCTCTCTCCTCGTTTCAATCCCCTCCTTCACAGTCACATGGCTGCCCTCTTCTTTCTTCTTCTTCTTCTTCTTCTTCTTCTTCTTCTTCTTCTTCTTCTTCTTCTTCTTCTTCTTCTTCTTCTTCTTCTTCTTCTGCACGTCTCACTCCTTCTTCTTCTTCTCTTCCTCCTCCAGTTTGTCACTCTAAGAGCTGCTTCTTCTTCTTCTTCTTCTTCTTCTTCTTCTTCTTCTTCTACTTCTTCTTCTTCTTCTTCTTCTACTTCTTTTTCTTCTTCTTCTTCTTCTTCTTCTTCTTCTTCTTCTTTCTTTTCTCCTGCTCAGTCAGACGTTTTAAAAACCGTATCTCTCTCTCTCTCTCTCTCTCCTCCACAGTCACAATATAAAGCTCCTCAGCTTCACCACCTCTCTGAGTGGATCAACAGACCCTCAGGAACAGGAACCCTTCACAATGTGTGTGTGTGTGTGTGTGTGTGTGTGTGTGTGTGTGTGTGTGTGTGTGTGTGTGTGTGTGTCCCCTCAGTTCCCATTGGACAAACAGGAAGTGACGGCCGTCGGGGGGGAAACAGGCCGTCTATAATTAGGAGCGACAGGAGACACGGAGACACCGGCAGCAGAGACACTGACACACAAAGGAATTCATGCGAAGAAAAATACAAAAAGTGACATTTATTACATTTCTGTGAGTTAACGACGACCAAGCCACAACAAATACTCGGTTCAGGGAACATTTCTGAGAACAAGCGTCTCTGTCTAGGTTTTTCTTTCATGGTTTTAGCTTCTCTAACAGCAGCAGCAGATGGAGACGTTGGCCACTTTAGTCCAGAAGTATTCTTTACAGAGAGAGAGAGCGAGAGAAAGATCAGTGTATCATAACTATTGGATGGATTTTGTCCAGATATCCGTGTTCCCCTTCTCGTATTCTTCTTCTCGTATTCTTCTTCTCGTATTCTTCTTGTATTCTTCTTTCGTATTCTTCTTCTCGTATTATTCTTCTCGTATTCTTCTCGTATTATTCTCGTATTCTTCTTGTATTCTTCTCATATTCTTCTCGTATTATTCTTCTCGTATTCTTCTCGTATTATTCTCGTATTATTCTCGTATTATTCTCGTATTATTCTCGTATTATTCTTCTCGTATTCTTCTCGTATTCTTCTCGTATTCTTCTCGTATTATTCTTCTCGTATTTTCTCGTATTATTCTCGTATTATTCTCGTATTATTCTTCTCGTATTATTCTCGTATTATTCTTCTCGTATTATTCTCGTATTATTCTTCTCGTATTATTCATCTCGTATTATTCTTCTCGTATTATTCTTCTCGTATTCTTCTCGTATTCTTCTCGTATTCTTCTCGTATTCTTCTTGTATTCTTCTCGTATTCTTCTCGTATTCTTCTCGTATTCTACTCGTATTCTTCTCGTATTCTTCTTCTCGTATTCTTCTCGTATTCTTCTCGTATTCTTCTCGTATTCTTCTCGTATTCTTCTCGTATTCTTCTCGTATTCGTGCCGAGGCGTCGTGGTTCGGTACTCGTACATGTAGGTCGATGCAACTCATGCGGAGCCGAAGTTCACAAAGTGTGCTGGTGGGAAACTCAGCCACCGCGTTAACACACAGCCAACGCCACCTCCCAGATGTGCAAGATAAATGTTTGGGTGCCTCGAATGTTTAACCGTCGCCGAGGTGGAAGTAATCACTTAATATAGTAATCACATCGTCACTTTCTCCAACACACTCCTCCAGCTCCGCTGTCACCAGGACAGATACAGGAGATCATTCCTGCCCTCTGCAGTAAAACTTATGTATATATATATTTATATATATTTATATATATTATACAGGACAGATACAGGAGATCATTCCTGCCCTCTGCAATAAGACTTATGTATATATATATTTATATATATTATACAGGACAGATACAGGAGATCATTCCTGCCCTCTGCAATAAGACTTATGTATATGTATATATATATATATATATATATATATATATATATATATATATATATATATATATATATATATATATATATATATATAATATATATATATTTATATATATTATACAGGACAGATACAGGAGATCATTCCTGCACTCTGCAATAAGACTTATGTATATATATATATATATATATATATATATATATATATATATATGTATATATAAATTAATTAATGTGATATTAGGGCCATAATCATCCTTAAATAATGTGATATTAGGGACATAATCATCCTTAATTAATGTGATATTAGGGACATAATCATCCTTAAATAATGTGATATTAGGGACATAATCATCCTTAATTAATGTGATATTAGGGCCATAATCATCCTTAATTATCTGCAATGGAGTCGCCTTATGCATTATGTCCTAATCAAGTGTCCGGTTGGTACAAAGCAGAATAATTGTTCTTACCCCTCTGAGGGACCAGCTGTCAGGAGAGAGAAGAGAGAAGGAGCCAGTTTTCTTCTGCAGCTTCGACCTGAAAGAAGGAAAAAGGAAACAGATGAAGGGAGGAAGGAGGGAGAGAAAAAAAGGAAGGGAGGAAGGAGAGAAGGAGAGACGATTAATTAGTGCCCACTGTTCCTAAACTCTACGGAGCAACTTTTACGAGCAACTTAGATTAGTTCAAGGCGAACCGCAAAACTTTACTGGTCTTATTAAAAGGCATTTAATGAGATTTCTATTCAAATAAATAACAAAAGAACATTGTTTTGATGAAACGTTGTTAAGAACAACACAACAGTCCTCAGTGTACACGTTTTATTTAAGACTTTAAAAGGATACAAGAACAAACCACGAGCCTCCGACATGTTTTCTAACGTCGAGCTTCTAACGGGGAGTTACGGATTATTGTGATCGATGATCAATGAAAAATGTATTTGGTACGAAAACCTGGAACTTTGAGATCAGATGACAATTGCTTCATTTTTATAAGCTTATTTTGTAACTTTATTTAATTTAGGAAATCAGTTTGCTTGTGTGTGTTTATGTGTGTACGCAGGTCGGTAAACTGTATACAGATGTTTGTATGAACCGATCTAAAGTGTTCGGAGCTGCAATCAAAAAATTGATTAATCAAATAGTTGATTGACAATTCAATCAATTAATATTTTAAGTAACTTTTCAAGCAAAAATGACAAAAAAATATTTGCAGTTTTTCTTTGTCAAATTTTTCTATATTTGAGATTTGGGTATTTTTCCACATATTTTAACATTAAAAAAAAAATATATATATATATATATATATATATATATATATTGATTTAATATTTCAAAGACCACGTGATTAATCAATTGTTTCAGAAAATAATCAGCAGATTGATAAATAATGAAAATAAATCAGTATTTTCCGGCCGTAGAGTTTATGACTTTTTCTCCCATGAAACATTCTGGTTTTTATATATAAATTCAACTTTATTATTATTTATTATTATGGTTGTGTGAAAACAATATACACAAGAAATAATGATATCCTAACCTTTATGATTTGTGTAACTTTTACATTTTGTTCCACTGCTGTCGCCTCATTTTATCTTCAGCTGAACCTTAGAAGTATGTTTTTTGTGGATCCGTCTCCGACTGAAGGGATCAATATCTCTTTCTTTGTGCATATGGGTACATAAGATATTCAAATAAAATCCAAATCCATCCTTTGAGGTCCTTCTGTATCTC
>JACSYO010000464.1:27500-47500 GCA_016806645.1 Ophiodon elongatus
GAGCAGCAGGTGAACACATTCAGCCTCTTTGAGGTGGTGGAGACCAAAAACAGAGCTAAAAGTACATTTAATGAAGTACTGGAATTAAGTGCAATTTTTACATTATTTAATTTAATTTCATGCTACTTTACGCTTTTATGCCACTACATTTATTTGACATGAATTTAAATGTGTGTGCTATATTACCAATCTACCCAGCAGCACACGCAGTATCTAAAACTGGCTCCATATTGACGAACTACAACGACATGTATTCATTATTGATAAAAAATTACCAATCAATTCATCCATCCGTTATCCGTCCATGCTCATCCTTTACAGGGTTACAAGGGACGGGAGCAGACAGTCACAGGGCCGACAGACACATCGAGACACACGACCTTCAGCGTCTGCGTTCAGAGTCAACGTGACCTAAACAGAATAATATAATATTCTATAATAATATAACAATGTGAGAGGAGCTGCTCTGCATAACGGGTGCTTTTAGTGTAAGTAGTTTATTTTGTTGGCTTTACATCTGTTTTTATTTACTTTTAATTCAAGAATTATACTTTTAATGGAGTTTTTTGTTCTTTCTTTCTTTCTTTCCCCACTTTCTTCTTTATTTTTAAACAGCAAAACAGAACAAATCAGGAAATCAACATACACATACGGTCAAATTAAACAACAAAGATTGTTTTGTTTTGTCCCATCATAATCACATATATCCTTGTTAAAAAAAAATAATTTTAATTTAAATTTTAAAAACAATTCATTTAAAATTAAAAATTAAAAATATTTTTTTTTATAAATTTAAAAATTAAACTTTTATAAATTTAAAATGTTCTAATTTTCAAATGTTTAACATTTTTAAATTTTTAAATTTTAAATTTTAAACCATATTTGGGGGGGGCGGGGGGGTTTACAATTATAGAGAATGCACATAATGGAGTATTTTCAGACTATTAAAGGTTCTGAGTAAAAGTATCAATACCACAGTGTAGAGATACTCTGTTATAATCAAAAGTATTTCAAATTGTTACTTAAGTAAGAGCACAAAAGTATTTGTGGCAAAACAAACTTAAACATACAAAAAGTATGCAGAATTATGCAGAATGGCTAATATCAGAATAGATTCTTGTAATAGCTAATGCATTAATGTGTTCATCGCTTAAATGTTGAATTAATTTATATCAAATCAGATATCAAAGTAACTGAATTCATCAAACAAATGTTGTGGAGCAAAAAGTTCAGAACCTCAAAAGAAAAACAAAACAATAAATGAACATAATTTTTCATGGTGAAACTGTGTGTGTGTGTGTGTGTGTGTGTGTGTGTGTGTGTGTGTGTGTGTGTGTGTGTGTGTGTGCGTGCGTGCCTGTGTGCGTGTGTGTGTGTGCGTGTGTGTGTGTGTGTGACTCACAGGCACCAAAGGCAGCAATAAAAACCTCTTTTCTTCTTCTCTCTCTCTCTCTCTCTCTCTCTCTCTCTCTCTTTTTAAAACTGCATGTTTGAGGGTCTCTCGACCACCGTTCATTCACAGCCTACAGACTTCTTCAACTTCTCCACACATCTTTTATAAAGCAGGCAGACAGACAGGCAGGCAGACAGACAGGTGGTGGAAGAGTGAACTGCCTGTCTGTCCTCCTCACATTCTTCTTCTCTCACACTAAACAGAAAACTCATTTTAATGACATTTTTCTCCCTTTTTTTTTGACCAAAACACTCCAGAAAACTAATCTTTTTTCCAGCTTCTCACCTTGAACCCGGCTGACATCCATCACCTGCCTGCATCGGGCTGCAGCTCCTCCCGAGGATCGCGCAACAAGATCCACAATCAGCTGATTCTTTTTCTTTTTGTTTTATAATTAAAAACAAACTCTGAAACCGAACCGTTTCCGGCTGCCGTCGAGTTTCCGGTGGGACAAAAACAAAACTTTTCCTTTTTGCGTAATAAGTCAAAAGTCAAACTTGAGTCGGAAGATTGAAGCTGCACAACAAAGTGAGTCGCTGAGTTCTTTCATGTAGCCGTCAAGCGCGAGGGCTCTCTCTTCCGGTGGCGCCTTCAAAATAAGAGTCATTACCAAGCCATACCGAGTACATTACTCAAGTACAGGTTTTAAAGTATGCTACTTTACTTCAGTAACTCTCTGCTGCTGTATACTTCTACTGCTGCATTTTGCTCCACTACGTTTATCTTAAAGCATGTAACTTTGCAGATCGAGATTATTAATTCAAGATATAAATAACCAATGCACTTTGATGCCTTATTATGGATTAATCTATCCAGTGGTATGTACAGCAGTAAATATTAGCCCCACCTTTACCAGCTGCAGCATTGAAGTGATGAACTCATTAATGCATCAATTATTATAATCCAATAATATAATGTTATTCTGAATAATAATAATAATAATTCTACTTTTGCTACGTCAAGTGTATTTTGATGCTTATTCTTTTGCACTTTTGAATTCATTTTTAATGCAGGATTTTGACTTGTAACTGAATATTTCTACATTGTGGTATTTCTACTTTTATTGTATTTGTTAAAGATCTGAGTACTTCTTCCACCACTGGTACTCAGATCCTGAATTAAAAGCACAAAAGTATTATCGCCAAACTATAGCCCACTTAAAAGTATTAAAGTAAAGTACTTATTATGCCAAATAGCTCCTTTCACAGTGTTATAGTAATTTATTGTAGGATATTATTACATTTGTATCACTAACAAATACATGTACGAGCATTTTAATGTTGCAGTTTGTCAATTTGGAGCAAATTTGAGATAACTTGGGAGATTAGTAGTAACCTACTGCATCATTCGATTTTATATAACTGTAAGTGTCAAATAAATTTAGCCGAGTAAAAAGTACAATATTTCTTCCTTAAATGCAGTGGAGCAGAAGTATAGTATAGTAAGTAGTCATACTGATACTTAAATAAATTACAAGTATGTCCAAATTGTACTTCAGTACAGTGCCGAAGAAATAAGTCAATTTAATAATAAATAATTCAACAAAATAAAACAAAAGTTTGCATCATTCATCAAGCAAAAGAAAACGTATTAAATAGAATATATTCCAACATTTTATTTTATTCTAGTGCCAATACGATACCTATATTGTGGAGCCAATAATAATTTATACATGTGGTCCGTTACTTAATTAAGAAATATAATAATGATTATTTTCATTTAACAAAAGAAGCTCTCAAAGGTTAAATTACTTTCAAACACAAACAGCCATAAAGGTCTAAATAAACAAAATACAGGCTGAAATTGACAACAAATTTAAATTAAATCAGGAGGCATCTGATTATCAGAGGATATATTATATTATAAACATATATAGATAATTAACGTTAGAGGAATACATTCCTATACAATGAACAGATACTGAATTATTAGACTCTGAACAGCTACGAGGCCCGGGCTTTTATTTTGAAGGTAGACCTGTGCTGGCTGTCTGTGAGTTTTAGAGGCTTCTGTTGTTTTAGGCATTGACGCCTGGCAGCTCACACACTATAGAGCTGTCTGCTGGCTTTCATGTCAGAGAACTAAGTGTGTAAGAAACTAAAACTTGTTCGTCAGCTTGAAGCAAATGAGAGACGATTACCAGCCGTAAAGCAATAGAACCAATTGTGGAGTATTTCTTCATTAATTTGTATTTTACTCGAGTATTTATCCTTCTGGTTACCTGATAAACTACTTTCTGTGACAGCTTTGTGACTTGTATCAAATACAAAAATATATATATTAAGTTAGTTTTTTGCCTCGTATTGTGTTTTTTTTAATTTGTTTTATTAATCTGGTTTAAGTTACTGCAAAAAAAACCTGTGTTTATTATTTTAATCACAAACAAAAGTCAAATATTGAGCGAAAAGATGAAAAGACAAACATTTTATTAGATGGATTTATCTATTTCCTACATTGAGGTACTATAAAACAGTACATTTCTATAATAAAATGTAGAAAGAATAGTAACACAACAGTCTAAATATACAAAATTGAAGCAGAACAGACATTTCCAGAAAAAAAAAATAAACAATAAGAATACTATTTACAAGTAGGAAACGCTGACTCTTCCCTTCCAACAAACTCAAACCCGCAGATGAACCAGAAGTCGTCTCTCCGCCTTCAGCAGCAACTCAAACACTCTCTAAAGAAATAAAACTTTAAAACGCATCGATCGAGAAGAAAAGAAACCAAATGGGAACGATCAATAACCGACAGTCGTAGCGCCCTGATGCGTGTTTCAGATATGAAATATGTTCATGGGATCAATAATAATAAGAAAGTCTTCGGAAGCTCATTTGAACCAAGAAATAAAAAAAATAAAAAAAACTGAATTATTCAAATAATATCCTCAAATTAAATCACAATAATTACTATTATTAAACGTTTTTTAAGCCGAATTACATCAGAATTATTACTTTATTGTCATTTTAAATGAATGTTGACTGACTTTTTGGCGGGGCCGGCATATAATCTCACTTTGCGTATCATAATTCTGATTTACTAAAGAGAAAAATGTGACGTAATTTCATGATTTTCCTCTTCGATTTCTTGCTCCAGGCCGAGATGCTCCTCTTCAAAGTGGTTTAGTCATTTTACAACAAAAAGTGTCACTTTTCAAAATGCCCTCGTCATCGCTGCTTCCTGCAACAATGTTAGAAAAGGATTAAAAAGAAATACACGACTATAAATGTAACATTTATATTCAATACTTTAACATACGTAACCACAGTATTCAATAAAACCAGCTGAATGAATTTGAATTGTGTCACTGAATTTCAATTTAACACATATTTCACACAGTTCTTCCACTATCTTATGTCACATTAGCAGGTTTTAATAGATTTTCGACAGCTCTGTTCAGTTAACAGTTTGTCAAAAATAATTTT
The DNA here is from genome assembly GCA_016806645.1 of Ophiodon elongatus. Classification (NCBI taxonomy): domain Eukaryota; kingdom Metazoa; phylum Chordata; class Actinopteri; order Perciformes; family Hexagrammidae; genus Ophiodon; species Ophiodon elongatus. The sequence continues at coordinate 32,382 of JACSYO010000464.1, forward strand.
ACAGTTTATTATTAGGCGATGGCCACCTAGACATTTTAAATAATTATGTTGTTAAAACATATGAGAGGAAAAACTCGCCAATCCAATGAATATTGATAAAATGTTTCTGTTTTGAGAGAATTCCTCTTTATAATGAGAAAAAAAAATGCTCTTCCTAAAATGAAAAAGGCAGCATTCATTGATAAATATGTGGTTTCCCCCCCCAAAGTATTTAGTGCGTACTTGGTTTTGGTCCTAAATGTTGAGAATAATACAAAATATATATTCTGATGCTGCCACATTATACATTCAGCCGCCTTCAGGAGCTGCTTTCACCCCGTTTTGATGTTCTGACTTCCTGCGTTTCTGCATCAAAAAGTGCCCGAACATCCACTCATACATGAGTCAATCAATCAATCAGTCAATCAGTCAATCAATCAACCAATCAACAAATCAATCAATCAATAAATCAATCAATCAATCAGTTAATCAATCAACCAATCAACCAATCAACAAATCAATCAATCAATCAATCAATCAATCAATCAATCAATCAACCAATCAAGACACAGAGCTGAGTCTTTGGTTTGAACTGGTCCGCTCTGCCATCGTCTGGAGATCCAGTCCTTCAAAAAAAAAATCCTCCCGGCTGAGCGAACAAAGTACGTTTCGTTTAGACGATGACATCACCGAGCTGCTATTGTGATGACATCACCGAGCTGCTATTGTGATGAGATCACCGAGCTGCTCCTGTGATGACATCACCGAGCTGCTCCTGCGATGACATCACCGAGCTGCTATTGTGATGACATCACCGTGCTGCTACTGTGATGACATCACCGAGCTGCTCCTGCGATGACATCACCGAGCTGCTCCTGCGATGACATCACCGAGCTGCTCCTGTGATGACATCACCGTGCTGCTGCTCCTCTGATTGGCAGGCGGTGGGGTGAGGGGGGGGGGGGCGGGCCCCCTACAGCGACGCCACAGGCGCGAGTCCCTCGCCGTGCTCCAGGTGGTGATGGTGGTGCAGCTCCGCTTTGCAGACGGTGGCGGCGCTGCAGAGGAGCGACGTGACGGCGGGCGGCTCCTCGTCACCTGAAAGACACGGCGGCCGGGTGTGAGCGACTTCTTTTATTTGATTTTATTATTTATTTTATTTTAACAGATATCAATGGAACAAAGATTAAACTTATTCAACGAGACTCAGATGTCTCACGCTGCTGGTGAGCCAATGCCACAACTTAAATATAAACACAAGAAGGAGACCACGATAAAATGTGTGTGTGTGTGTGTGTGTGTGTGTGTGTGTGTGTGTGTGTGTGTGTGTGTGTGTGTGTGTGTGTGTGTGTGTGTGTACGCACAGAATTAATTAAACCAGAACTGAAATGCCTCCAAACCCAAACAGATCACGCCGCTTAAAATTTTTACTTCTTCTCTCCCTCTTACTTTTCACCTTCTTTCTCTGTTTTTAATCAAATTATTTAATTTGATTATTACCTTTTATAATTTTATACCATAATATTTTTCACATGCCGGTCCGCTGTTACTTATTTTTGTCCTTTTTTTAAGTTTTGTTTATTCCTTTGTATTCGTTCGTATGCACAAATTGGGTAAAAAAAAAAAAAAAAGAATAAGTTTGTGGCTGCAGGTGTGAAGTAGCACTATCTTTATATTCTTATATTATACATTTCTAAAAAGCTGGATGAACAGGAAGGCAGTCTAAAGAACAAGAAACAAAACAGACGGAAATATTAAAAGACCCTAAATCATAAAAAAAAAAAAAAGGTCTTCGTCTGGGCATTTACCAAAAATATTTTGAATATTTCCTTCATCGCTGTTACTCGTTCTTTAGACTGACGACGTTCATGATCGACGGTTCTCAACATCTCTTTTCTAAACCGTGGTATTCAGCCGGCCTTACCCAGCCCCGAAGAAGACGATTCGCTGTCCGCCAGGGAGGAGGAGTCAGCCTGGTCATGTGACAGTCCATCCATCAGCGGAATGGAGAGCTCCGAGGAAGGCACGGACGAATCATAGATGCCCGAATCGCGAGGGGGCGGGACCTCTGGAGGGGAGCGATGGCCCTCTTCGGCCTGGGTGAGGAGAGGACACAAGCCGTCCTGGAGGATGGAGGGAGCGGAGGACGAGGAGGAGGAGGAAGAGGAGGAGCAAGACTCTTCAGGTAACAGTCCGGATAATACAGACGTGGACCTGGAGGAGCAGAAAAGTGGTCTCATATTATCTGCTGTGCACTTTACCAGCGTGTGAGGATGCAGATTTGATGGATTCAGTGCAGTGAAGTCGCCGCACCAATCAAAAGCAACGATACTTAGAGGTGGAGGTTTCATGGCGAGTTATAAAAGTTCAATCATCATCAACAGCAGCCGCAAATAACCGGACAGACGTTCCCCAATCAAAACCTTTTTTTTTATTGTTGTTGTTGCTGCTAGTGTGTGTGAGTGCTAACGTTACTTTAACAAAGTCCATGAACTGCACTCTAAAGGTCGTGTGTTTGGGATTTGGCGACATCTAGGGGTGAGGTTGCAGATTGCGAAGCGTGTGGGAATACGCTTCGCACACGGCGACGCAAAAAAAAAAAAACCTTTAAAAATGCAAATGTTTATCCAGAGCAGGTAGTAGTGAGAGTAGCGTAGCTCATTTTGAGAATAGCAGTGTGTGTGTGTGTGTGTGTGTGTGTGTGTGTGTGTGTGTGTGTGTGTGTGTGTGTGTGCGCGTGAATGCTGCAGCTCCTCAAGACCAACTGAGGTTTCCCGTGTTTTGTTTTACGGCCCTGAAGACCAAACCACCCCCCCCCCAAATTGAGGCGTTCAGGGCCCTGCTGCAAAACTCTTCACTCTCATTGAAAATAATTATAAAAAGCTGCCCCGGGCTGCAAAAAACACGCTCAGTCTGATCGGGGCCTTTCATTGGAGTCGAAGGGATCACTTTATGTCCAGTGGGGAGTGGAATGACTAATGTACCAACATGATGAGAGTATTGCATCAAGATAAACCTGCAGATAATATCCTTTAAACACCAAAATATAACTCAGAAGGTACATTTTTTTTTTGAGGAAAACAATACAAAACGACAGCCATATTACATCTTGCTTTACCTTGAAGTGGACCCCAGCATGGACAGGGAGCAGTGGGGAAGACCTGGACTGGGACAGGGATCCGGACTGGGACTAGGACTGTGGCCGAGGTTCAGGCTGGGACTGGAGCCGGGGGCCAGCAGGAGCGTGTTCCTCCTCGGCGCTGCCTCCCCTCCCTCCAGGGACGGCGTGTTCACCACCACCTCATTCAGCACCAAGCCGGAGTCGAACCTCTGCTCGGGTTGAGACGAGGAGGAGGAGGAGGAGGAGGAGGCGCAGGGAGGCTTCGGAGGAGGGCTCGGCCCCGGGACGGCAGGGGCTGGAGGATGCTTGGAGGAGGAGGCGGAGGAGCTCCCTGAAGGAGGAGAAAGCTGCTTCTCGAACCAGTCGGGGTTCTGGCTGATGTGCTGGTGCATGTTGCAGATGGAGACGTAGAGCGAGCGGCCGGACCGGCTCCGGAAGTAGTTCCTCCGGGAGACGTTGAGAGGCTGCGACTCGCGATCGGTCAAACTGGACTGAGCGGAGTGGAGCCGGCTGAAGAGCTGAGGCAGCTGGTCCATCAACTTAAACCTGCACACGGGAGAGAAAGGTGTGTGATCGCAGCGTTTTACAGACGCAAACTAATGAAATTGAAATTAGCAACATTTTTTTTCTGCTACAGCGCCATGTGGAGAAACTATGTGAGGTGTCATGCATTCGTTAAATGATGCATTCAAGAGAACAAATTCATTGCATCTCGTCATTATATAAGAATTATCTTAAAAATGAACAGATTGACACACATCTTGTCTCAACGTTGTCTGTATTTTAGTCTTTAGAAATGTGTTTTTTAATCTGTTTATTATCTGCATGCACTTTATTATATGTGCACTTTACCGTAGGACAAGAGATAAACATTATTTCAATTCCTCTGTATGTTTTGCACATGTGGAGAATTTGACAAATAAAGCTGACTTTGACTTTGATTGACTGGCTGGGTTTGTGTAAAGAACCGGGGAAGTGCACCAACTCTTGTTGGGAGTTTGGTGGAAATGTTTCTTTATTACACCGAAGCAGATAGTACGTATGGATGTTCTGCAGGAACTAACTACGAAGGTTAATATTAAAATTAATAAAAATATATTTTCTTATTATTACTATTATATATATATATAATATATATATTATATATATAATAGTAATTAGTAGTATAGTAATATATATATATATATATATATATTATACATATATAAATAAATATATATATATATATACATATAAATATGTATATATATATTTCTATAAATTATTTTCTCTTCTCTGTATGTCGATGGTTCTTATTCTGCCACTATCATTTTATTTAAACATCACCTCATTGCTTAGCCTTTAGCCTTTTAGTAATTTGGTAATTTATATAAGGATTTAACATTAATTAGCTGCATCTGATAAATTCATTCGTCATTTCAATCTGTAAATGAATGATGCTCAGCTAAAAGATAAAACAGATGAGCCAAATCTAGGAATTTTATCCTAAATGGAAGCAGCATCAAAACACAATCCTATTTAATTACCAGGAAAAAAACGCAACTTCTGCATATTTGTGTCTTCTTCTCAAACACTTGAACATCAAAATACCTCACATTTCTGCTCTCATTTTCTTATTAACTTAACTTTATTAAAAAATGTGTTTCGTCTACAATAATTTATTCATAATCTTTAAATTATTTCCGACCGCTGACGGGCTGTTGTTGTTGTTTTCGGAGGTGTTTCTGTTGCTTTTACCTGGGAGCCAGACTCAACGTGGTGGGGATGTCGTTTTCCGAGGAGTAGTCAAAATAAACCGTCATGTAGCGGTTCAGCTCCTGAGCGCCGCCGCCCTCGCTCTGCTTCGCCAGCCGCAGCTTCTCGGCGATCATGGCCACGCCCACGATGAACAGGTCGCCGCCCGATCCACCAATCGGAGAGCTGCTGCTGCTGCTGCTGCTGCTGCTGTTGCTGTTGCTGCGGCGACCGACCGGCGTCTTCCCTCTGCGGCTCTTCTTCTCTATGTAGTAGCTGCAGGAGGAGGGCCGAGCCGTTAGGAGGGGAAACAATACAAAGAAGCGAAATAAAAGAAATATGTAAAAATGTATATTCTTATGATAATAATGTGTTGTATGATAATGCAAAAACTATGTGAGAACAAGGTGAGAATGTGAAACGGGTTGCTCGTAGTGATGAGCTATCATCACCTGCACATATCAAACTACACATTGAGCTTATTTTAAAATTAAATATGTGCTGTTTTTTTTTTTTGTTATTTGTTGGGACAGCGGTGGTAATAATGATAATAATAAATATTGTTATTATTTCTGTATTTATTACTATTTAATTTTTGGACACTGGGGAGGGAAGATGTGTTGCTACTACTTTCTACTTTCTTCTTCTCTTTTCAAGAAAAAACTACAGTTGCTTTTGACTTATTTGGGGGGGATATTCACAACGTGTGTTTTAGTGTCACCTAGTGGCCACTGGAGGAACTGCAGGTTTGAGAGAGAGAGAGAGAGAGAGAGAGAGAGAGAGAGAGAGAGAGACAGACAGACAGACAGACAGACAGTACCGTAGTCCTTTGGAACAGATGGTGATGATGAAGTTGGCTTCGTCCAGCTGCCTGCTGAGCCACGACATCTGACCCTCTCTGCACATCTCCAGATGTTCCCAGAGGTCCAACACCACCTGAACACCAGAGAGCAAGGCCTCAATAACCAGATCCTTCAGGAGAGACCTCAAGGCCTCAACCAGACCCTTCAGGAGAGACCTCAAGGCCTCAACAACCAGACCCTTCAGGAGAGACCTCAAGGCCTCAACCAGACCCTTCAGGAGACCTCAAGGCTCAACCAGACCCTTCGGGTGGCAGACCCTTCAGGAGAGACCTCAAGGCCTCAACCAGACCCTTCAGGAGAGACCTCAAGGACTCAACAACCAGACCCTTCAGAAGAGACCTCAAGGACTCAACAACCAGACCCTTTAGAAGAGACCTCAAGGACTCAACCAGACCCTTCAGAAGAGACCTCAAGGCCTCAACAACCAGACCCTTCAGGAGAGACCTCAAGGCCTCAACAACCAGACCCTTCAGGAGAGACCTCAAGGCCTCAACCAGACCCTTCAGAAGAGACCTCAAGGACTCAACAACAAGACCCTTCAGAAGAGACCTCAAGGACTCAACAACCAGACCCTTTAGAAGAGACCTCAAGGCCTCAACCAGACCCTTTAGAAGAGACCTCAAGGCCTCAACAACCAGACCCTTCAGGAGAGACTCATTTTAAGGTTTCCCCGCTTTCATCCCGTCTCACCTCACAGCTGCAGAAGTCCTGCAGGAAGTAGGCGAAGCTCTGGATGACGGCGACGTGTTTGGGACAGTCTCGGTTGGAGTAACAGATGAAGACTTTGGGGCGGGGCCACGGCCGCTCCGCGTTCAACGCTGCGCTGTGATTGGACGACTCGCTGCTCTCCTCGTCCAGCTGGCTGTAGATGTTTTCTGGGAGGAGAGGAGACAAACGTGTTAGAATAATGTCCCATCAGCAGTATATATACATATATATATATATATATATATATATATATATATATATATATATATATATATATATATGTATATATACATACATATATAAAAAATATTTAAAATGAATAAAACATATATTTTCTTATTATTACTATTATATAAGAATATATGTATAAATATGTATATATTATATATATATATAAATAAATATAAATAAATATAAATATGTATAAATATATATATATTCTACATATATAAATATATATATTTCTATAAATAAATACGTATAAATATATATATTTCTATAAATAATTTTCTCTTCTCTGTATGTCGATGGTTCTTATTCTGCCACTCTATCATTTTATTTAAATATCACCTCAGTGCTTATTACTTTATTTAATTTCCTTACGATTACTAATTCTGCATGCAAAACTGTAAAAACCATGAAAATGAGTCTTGAATACACGAATCTATTGTATGTATTGTATAAAAAATAACTGCTCGGTAAAAATATTTGACGTTGAAGAAGTAGCATGAAATGGAAATACTCAAGTAAAGAACAACGAACTGGTACTTAAGTACAGTACTTGAGTTAAAGTACTTTGTTACGTTCCACCATGAGGTGAGATTTATAGGAAGCGACTTAAAACAACGCTCTCACCTTGCTGTTTCTTGCGACACATGACAGTGAAGAGAGTGGCGAAGGCCGACATGATGACCAGAGGCACCGTGATGGCCATGGCACGGATAGGCCCCGCCCAGGGGGAGTGGACTGGAGAGGAAAACAAACGCACCCATCACGAGACGAAAAAAAATCAGGTCATTAAGTGAAATGGAAGTTAGAGCGGCTTTAGCTCCGGTGCTGTGACACATTTCACTGTGAAACAGAATAATTGAGCGGCGTGCAGTTAAAAGAGGGATTTAAATCAAATCCTTCTCATTTGATTGGTCGACCAAAAAGTGGGCGGGGCTTATAGTGTAGAGCCATACGGCGCTCCAGAGGACTGTGGCCCCACAACGCTCTCGCCCCTTATCGCTAGAAGTGTGATATTGTTCGTTGAATTTGGTCTTATCCCATCTTACGTAATCACTCTTCATATTTAGTTCTACAGGAGGAAAAGATTATGTAAAACTTTTTATGTAAAAATACAAAGAAAGAGATTTTTTTTTGCATATTGTTTAATATGACTGCGGATTTGATCTAAATTTCTTTATTACATCTCGATTTTAAAGCATCACTCTGTAACTATATGACAACTATGTAACATTTATGCGATAACGGTGCAGTAACACAAGTTTAGGAGACATAAAGTCATTGAAATGGATGAGTAATGAATAAAACACAAGTAAAGTTGCAGTTCAAATTATGAGAGAGTGCAAATAATGCAAAATAAAACAAAATATTAACAATAAAGATTATCAATGAGGAGCAAAAAAAAAAAAAGAATGTACCCAGTAAAACAGTAAGGATCATAGAAATCTATGAGAAGAGGCATGTAGTTATGTACGTGTGTTATTAAATGTTAGTACAGTAGTGACATCACCTCGGGCAGGAAAATTGTGACGGGCGTTTTTCACTGTTTTGACATCTAATAGACCAAAAGATTAGTGAAAATAATCATTAGTTACAGCCCTCGACATTTATAGAGATTATTTTGCTCCTTTTAGCGTGTGTGTGTGTGTGTGTGTGTGTGTGTGTGTGTGTGTGTGTGTGTGTGTGTGTGTGTGTGTGTGTGTCTCACCCTGGCTGACGTGGTACTGAGTTTGCCTCCTGGTCGTGTTGCCGTCGTCTCTCAGCTGGCAGAGAAAAGAGGAAAAGTTGCGAAAGAAAGAAAGGAGACAAAAGAGAGAAACATTATAAATTAAATGTACAAACACCCCGTTATGAATTTGAGATTTTTTTTTGGGAGGGGGATTGGGGGGGTTGAATCATTTAAGAGTTTTGCATCAAAATAAAGGTGTGACGTGTGAATGAAGCGCTGCGTTTGTGTACCTCTATAGCGTAGGTCCCTGGAGTGACGTCCTGCAGGACGCACGTAGTTCTGTGCTGGTTCACATCCTGAAAAAAAAATAAAACATTTAAAAAAAAAAACTCAGCTACGCCTGAAGGTGGCGTCCCAATCTTATCATAACGAATTCACACAATTCATAAAAGGCTGCGAAATCAGAGCGACCGACAGGCATGATGTTGTTTCAACGACGGCCATCTTCCTTTTAAATGAGCAACAACTTGCACACTGAAACGTAAACCTCTGTAGCGCCCTGAAACATGTTATTTTATATCTCTAGCTGATTTAATACCACTGTGTCCATTATTAATAATTTACTTTAAATGTGTGTTTAGGTTAATTCATATTTTATCACTCCAATGTTTGAAAATAGTACCTACCTGTTTAAGTATTATCTGTGAAGGGAAGACATTTATTGTATTGACCCTTTAGGAGAGAGCGCTGTCGCTTTAAGAAAGACGTGCTGTATGCAGGCTGAAGTGTTGAACCTGGGATTAGTTAATAAAAGTAGCAAAATGAAGATGGACTTGTTCGTGGACGGTTCATTTTAAGGGTGCAACACCTCCACTCTCCTCCGCTAATCACGAGGGGAGGTCGATCCACAGATCCTCTCAGATTTTCCAGGACTTTTCCAGGACTTTTCCAGGACTTTTCCAGCTGGTATTACAGACGAGGATGGTTCCACACACTAAAATGTTCCTCTCTGTGGAAGTCTGAGTTACATACCTAAGTGTACGGTTTAAAAGCTAAAGTCGATGACTAATCACACCACACTTAAGCCCCTTTACTGGTAATATGACGTGGCGTCTTTTAACAAAGTAAAATGGATCATGACTTGACATGACATTGAAATGTGCTCTACAAATAAACTCGCCTTGCCTGAGCTATGTTTTTTCCCCCAGGATATTTCATATCTTCTCTCATTTTCCATGTGTTTTTTAATGACTGGAAACACCAGGATTTCCAGGACACACGGGAAACCCTGTGAGTGCTTTGTCCTCTAACGTGGAACAGGGCCGTCCTTCAAATCCTTCACGGTTACTCACTGGTTTGCAGCGCTGCTGTCTGAAGGGCCCGTCCTGCCGCAGCTTGTAGTACAGGAAGTAGAAGTGGAAGCCGAAGGAGGCCGGCGCCTGGTCGAACGCCACGTGGAGGTTCGATCCCAGCTGGGACACGTTCAGGGTCTTCGGCTTCCAGACTGCACGGACAGAAACAACAAAATAAACCTCCGCTCTCTCTCTCTCGGACGTGAACGGTTTCCACGCTTACGATGGCAGAGATAACTTATTTATACATGACCTGTTTTAGGAAGTAAATCTGATCATATTTTAATAAGAAGCCTCCCTGGTTTCTGATCTCTTCCTGTTTTTAAATGTGCTATTAATGCAACTTTCTCCATGTTTACCGGGTTTTCTTGATGAACTCAGTGTAATTCAGCTTCTCTTTTTGACACTGATACTGTTTTCAGCTACTAATTATGTGTTAAGCGACTATCAAACTCAACGATGTGAAACATCTGCACCAGAAACATAACATACAAATGAACGCATCAAACGACAACGAGCTTCTTCACGGTGCTGATTGGATTAAATTCCCTCTGTACATTTAAAAATTAAAACAAGTTTGTGGAAACGTTTTACTTGCATGCATCTACTCTTAAGAACGAGACATTTAACCCCCTGGACTAACGCTGTCTCCACATGTGGCTCTGCTTATGACGACGACACGGAGGAACTTACATGGTTTGCAGACCAGGTTGTCTGATCCCAGGAGGACTTCACACGCTGTAAGATGAAAACACACACACACACACACACACACACACACACACACAGAGAAATGTTAGGCAGCTTGTCCCGGTCAAATCTGATGGGACAGTCTTGACATTTCGGGCAAAACACGTGTAATTTATTTATTTATATTTTGATCTTCCCCAGACGGATATCAGTTTCGTCTCTGTGTCCAGAGCAGCGATGCGGAGGTCGAGGGCGTGTTTAGCCTGAAGCTTTGATCACACTCGGATGCGACTGGAAAGCCTCTGTCAAGCTACTAAAGGTCTTCCACGAACTGGATTTAACGTCAAGCTAACCGACAACTCTGCAGCGTGTCTGCACGTTCTACTAACAAGCTAATCCCCGACACAATCAAGAGGTAGTTCTGTCGACATAACGGGAAAGACGGAGCAAAAAAACCTGACAAACCCAACTATGAGGACTAACTGAGTAATTTTGAGATGCACTTCAGTAAATCTAGTTTATTTTCAATAAAAAATTTATTTTATTTTCAATAAAAATGTATTTTATTTGTATTTTATTTGCCTTAGAAGTCTTTACAGTCTATGCAACATACATGTGACATCCCTTGCCCTTGGACCCTCACATCGGAAAAGTAAAAAACTCAAGGGATCCCTCTCCCAGGACGGCAGAAGTGCAGAAATTATACATTTAATGAGAGTAGTAATCGCAGTAGTAGTACCAATAATAGCAGAAGTAATAATAGAATACTTATACTACTATTAAGTTATGATAACTACTAGTAGTTTAAGCATTTTAATTTGTTGAAAGGGATCATTTCGGCTGGGCTAGCAGTTTCCCCCCGCCTCCAGTGTTTGTGCTAAGCTAAGCTAACAAACACACGACTCTCTGGGTGAGAAGGTAACCGATGCTGTCCGGACGAGGAGGCTGCTGGACTCACAGTTGGTCCTGAGGAAGGAAGGAGGGAAGAAGCTCTCGTTCATCAGAGTCGGGAAAGGAACGACGCGAACCATGTAGTCGGTGTCGAAGGTCAACCCGCTGAACGGCTGGCTGCTCAGCTTCTGCACGAGTAAAACGACAATAAATCAACAATAAGTAACAGAAAAGAGACAGAAGACGACTGTAGAACGGAGACGTGAGGCCGTTTTGGTCATCGGACGTCTTACAATCCACTGAGTGAGGAGACGAAGGAGATGAGGAGGCTTCTGGAGGAGCTTAGAGCCAGGAAACACAAGTGTATCCTACGCTTTTATATAAACTGACATTAAGGAACCAAGGATTTTCTCATTTAGCAGCTTCGTCCTCGCGTCGCTTCCTCGCGTCCTCGCTGGGAGGAGCTAGGGCGCGAACGGGGGAGGCGAGGAGACATAATGAAGAAGCGCCCACACTGTTACCCATTCACAGGAAACGAAGGAGACACTGAGTAATAATCAAGCTGTTATTAAAAGTGCTGCACGGAAATGAGGTCATCTATTGAGGAGATGTTTCCAGCCACCAATAACTCTTTCAACATACGTGTGTCATGCGAGTGTGTTATTAAGGTTTCCTACCGTGTTCTTGTAGGAGCAGTTGAGCTGCCGAGGGTCTTTGAGGATGAGATGCTGACACTGTTTCCCTTCTGGATTCTTGTCCTCCAGATAAACCCTGAAGCCTTTGATGTGTTCGATTCCTGCAGAGACAAAGCAACGCGTTCAAATGATCCACATCCAAACATCTCTACTTGTTTCCTTCCCTCCATTCCTTTTCTTTTACGTCCTCCTCCTCCTCCTTTCTCCCCGGTTCTCCTCTCTTTGCTTCCTTTCACTACCTTGTTTCCATTTTTGTTTTCCGAACCTTGTTTCACTTCTTTCCTTCCTTTCTTTCTTCTCTCAAATTTACTTTCCTCATCTCCTCTCCTTGTTCACTTCCTTTCCTCCTCTCATGTATTTATTTCCTCTCCCCTTCTTTTGCTCTAGTTTCCTCTTATTATCTCTTCTCTTATTATTCTCTCCTCTCCTTTTCATCCCTTGTTTCCTTATCTCCTTTCCTAATTCTTTCCTCTTATCTCCACCTTTCTTCTCCTTGCTCTCCCCTCCCCTCTTTGTTTCCTCTCCCTTTCTTGTTTCCTTTCCATTTCCTCCCGTTCTTCTCTTTGTATCCTTTCCTTCTTTCTTCTCTCTCAACTTCCCTCTCCTTGTTCACTTTCTTCTTCTCTGTGCTTCCTTTTCCTTTCCTCCTCTCATTGTTTCCTTTCCTTTCCCCTTCTTTTCCTATTGTTCCCTCCCCTCTTGTCTGATTATTCCCTCCTCTACCTTCCTTTTCACCCTCTTTCCTTATCTCCTACCCTCCTTGTTTCCTCTTATTCAACTCAATTTTAATTCAATTTATTTAAAATCACAAATTTGCCTCAGCGGGCTTCACAATCTGTAAATAACTAGAGTTAAAATATTAAATATCGTGAATTAAATACTGTGTCCAGACATGAACTTTTCTTTTCTCCACCTTCCTTCCACTCTTTGTTTCCTCTCCTCTTCTTGTCCCCCCCCCCATCTTCTTCTTGTTTCCTTTCACCCCTCCTATCCTCTCCCCCCCTGTCTTGCTTCCCTTTATCTCCTCCTAACTTTGTTTCCTCCCCTCCTCCTCCTCTCTGCTCTTTGAAAACACGTCTGTTTTGTAATTACACCTTTACATCCACAGGACATGTTTTTCCCATTAGCTCTGTGGGGAGTGAGGAGTGAGGAGGGAGGAGGGAGGAGGGAGGGAGGGAGGAGGGAGGGAGGGAGGGAGCGAGCGAGCAGCAGTAGAACAGGTTTTTCTGTCTTGAGGCAGATTCCTGAACATCTCTCTGTCTCTCCTGCAGAGTCAAAGACAGACGAGGGCGTATTTGCATATTACCGACAGCTGCAGTGTGACGACAGGTTTGTGCTCTTTTCCTTCCCTCAGTATCACTTCTGCTTGTGTCCACATGTTCCAACCTCCATTAAAGACATTGTGGTTATTAGCCTTTCTAGCCTCGTCTGTTGGTTGGTTCACCACGTTGGTCCGGACTGAAATATCAACACATTTTGTATAGTTCATGTTCCCTAAAAGGATGAATCCTATTGATTTAGGTGATCCCATATTTTTCTGTTATTTGCTCCGTCTGACCAGCAGAATTAAAGAAAACTCCTCATCGATCATCAAAATAGTTGCAGATTTATTCCCATAAACAAGTTGGTTTATGACCAAATAAACCCGTAAAACTTAAGATATCCCCGTCAGCCTCACGCCTCATGCTAACACGCTAAACTAAGGTTGGGGTGGGTAACAATCAGAGGCCTGCTATCGGGATAAGGACGTGGTTTCACATGTTGGTTTCCCTCCTCCATGATGTGTATCATCTAAGCCCCGATCACGTATTCACATGAGAATAGAAACAACGCATCAAACTCTACGTAAAGTTATGAAGACTCTCTTTCTCTCAGCTGGTAAATGTTCTCCTGTGTACAGAAACATGTCCCCCCCCCGAGTGCAGATATCAGGTGTGGAGGACCGACTCAACTCGAGAGCACTCGCCTCCTCACTGACATTTAGAGGACTGCAATACATTCCTAATTCTTGTTTGTAAATAATCCTTTTTAAAAACATCCTCATCATATATCCTCAATGCTCCACCAACAGGAAGCAAACCTCCTCCTCAACCTGCAAGTTATGTTTTAACACGTACTGTGAAAGGGAAAAAAAATCATATTTATGTGACATATTTAGTGATATTCAGTGTTTCAAGATATCTAATTCTAGTGAAAGTGGAAACATTTGATAAAAAATGAGCACACACTACAGTCACACTGGACTCTGTAAATGAAACCCTGTCACATCCAGTTTTCGCTTCATGCAATTTATTCATGCTATCTGTTCCCGGCTGCAGTCGGAGTCCGAAAAATATCGGAGACGCAACCGGGAAGCTGAAGGAAGCACGTTGCAAAAGGAAAAAAAAGAAAACTTTCTCAACTTCGTTTGTTAACTTTATGCTCTGATGTTCTCAGAAGGAGAACGAAGCAGGTTTCAATGAGGACGCTGCTCACTGTGACACGGAAGAGTTCTCTCTCTCTGTGAGAAAACAACAGGCTGTATTGTCACAGAGAGAGAGAGAGAGAGAGAGAGAGAGAGAGAGAGAGAGAGAGAGAGAGAGAGAGAGAGAGAGAGAGAGAGGTTCACCTTACACTGAGCGCGCACACACACACACACACACACCACACACACACATTCCTTCACGGTCAAATCTTGGTATTGTAGTGTGAGATGTGATCCTCTCTCTTATTCTCCGAGCTTGATCAAAGGGACACACACACACACACACACACACACACATACACACACACACACACACACACACACACACACACACACAGACAGAGAGGGAGTTGGGTAATCTTACGGATTTGAGCACTTTGAAGGTTTTTACTTCCCGGCTCCCTCCCTCTCCTCTCCCCTTTCTAAGTCTCTCCCTGTGGAGCAGCAGGTAAACAGCCCGACCGGTGTAACAGACGGGACGGTTACCTAGCGGACTGGCGGCCCAGTGGACGACCACGGCGGCCTGATCCTCACAGGCCAGATGGCTGAAGGAGACGTTGGTGACCTCATGGATCACGTGTTTCCCCAACGGGTAGTTCAGCGAGCAGTCTGCAGGGCGGAGACGGAGGGAGATCAACAGCAGCACATCATTATGACATAGTTTAACACACATTACATGAAAACAGTTCTTAAAGTCACACCACGGGAAGACGGCGACATCATTA